>JAYESA010000005.1:209702443-210119943 GCA_036927795.1 Iris macrosiphon | reverse complement strand
TCTTGTATTCTTTTCTATTATCTGTTTTATATACTCAATTATGTATTTGAAACTGCTTTCAGAGGTATGTACTTCACTCCAATCTTGACTGGATATATTTTTTTAGATGATTGGCTCATAGATCAGTGTCCTACATTCTACGGACCGCAGGACGGTGTTCCATTAGAGGATACTCCTGTAGACCGGAGGACTTAGTACCAGAGCCTGAGGAGATATAAATTATTTTGTTAGACTGTTATTGAGGTTATTGGCATGTATATATTATTTCAGTCTTGTGGTTGTATTGTAATTTTTTTCCTTCGTTATTCCATTCGTGCTATATCTTCCTTAGTTTGCATTATGATTGAGTATAGTTACATTTATGAGATACCATATTGTTCCTCCGTTTGGAGTTTAGATGATTGACAGGTACCATTTATATATTGTGTGAGATGTTTAGATAGTAGAGTTAACCCAGATAACGTTCTACCGCCGATGCTGCGGTGTAGGCTGGACGTACCCACGAACTCGTGCCCGAATATCCGGGTGTGGGTCATGACAGGTACAAGTTGATTTGGGCGATGGCGTTGCTTCTAACCCTATATTCATTAGTAAAAAACTCTCTACAAAAGAACATGAATCCCTAGTCCAGCTGGGAAGGGAATATATTGGCGTCTTCACATATAACTACGAGGATATGTCAGGTCTGGATCCACAATCGCCATGAATAAGCTCAATATTTGACCTGACACCAAGCCAGTGAAACAATAATAATGGCTATTCCTGTCATGCCCCAGTCCCAAAATACGTAGGATTAGGAATACGTAAGCATGCCAGCCGTATGTATATGGCAACTCTAATATATGGAAACCATAACACATACGTACGTTGTATTATGAACAAGAATTCACAAGTGGTATATATATGTCACAAGTCACAGGGCATAACTAAATCTCATCCACAAAATCAAATAGAAATAAATAACCAATAACTATATAACTATATAACTAAATCTCAATATGAAGTATCAAAGGATGATAGTCGGGTGGAAACAAATCCACTGCCAATCGACTATACTTAAACTAAACGAGAGAAGGGAACAAACTCTATATAAGATAAATGTCAATAAAAAAAATAGCAACTAGAATATCCATCAGCTGCGATGAATCAAAGGTACTCTAGAGATAAGACCTCCTTAGTCTGGTATGAAGCATCAGGTCTGGGTCCGCACTCCTGCGAATAATCATGATCGTCTACACCTGGAAAGGGACCAGGTCCTCAGAGGGACATAACAAGTGTCACGACCCGCACCCAAAAAATCGGGCATGAGTCGTGGGTACGTCCAGCCTACGCCGCAGCATCGGCGGTAGAACGCTATCTAGGTCAACTATCTAGAACAATCTCACGCAATCAATATATAAATCTGCCAAGATCTCAACTCCAAACGGAGGAGCAATATCATAATGATAAATTCCATGTACTCAATCACGAATCTAAGCACGATAAGATAAAAAGAAGTCCAACAACTATAAAGTCTAACCAACAATAACTACTACAATAACCACAACATCCATAATAATAATACATCATCGAAAATAATATACAAAACAAGGTCTCAATCCAAAACCGGAGACAAATTCGGTGCTAAAGCTAATAAAAATCAATAATAAGGTCCTAGTGATCCCGGCTACCAACCCGGAAATTACTCTTAAACTAGAGGGTCTCTGTCTGCACCATCGACAGGCTCAGGTCCATAAAACGTCGGACACCAATCCTCCGAATACTCTGAAAAATATGTCCAGTCAGGACTGGAGCAAGTACATCTCTAACAGCAATTCCAGTTAAATGATAAAAACTATAAAGCAGTTATAGCAAGTAGCAAGAAGAATGAAGCAAGTATGAAACAAGAAAATATACATGTATCACTGGTGCATAAAGGTAAAGATATAGGAATATCAGAAACAATATAGTAAATGACTGCAAGATACAAGAAATCTAAACGAAGAGTAAGTCTGTGCACATGAACGTGTAGTGAGTCCAGCATGAAATACATGTAGTGAGTCAAGTCCAGAAACTATAAGTGAGACCAGCAAGAAATGCAAGAGAGTCTAGACCATAAAGAATGAACTCGGTGTCTTTGAAATACTTGTTTCAATATGTAAACGGCTAGGGGTAAGTACGGCTCACCCCGCACTGGGTGCACGGCTGCTATCATTCCAGATTAGACCAGAGGGGATGATTCCTGATGATTCCAGATGGGAATATTTACATGTCTACTCGAGTATTTTCCTTCCCCAACTAGTACAAGTGAATCTAAGACCCGACACGTAAATCAAGTATGAGTCCAGCCTGAAACATGAGTGATGCCTGTAGTGATGCCTGTAGGTGATGCTAGTAGTGATTCCAGAATAGAGGCCAAAAACATAAAATATACGTGTTGCAAGTAAATGAATCCAGAAATACCAGTCCGTGTCCCGTGTTGTGCCAGAAAAATCAGATGATACTATATTAGAAGCTGAATCATAATAATCATCAGATAATGAAAACTATCAGAGAATGTACTCGCCTGACGTCCTGAGCAACTAGCGATCCGAACCGGTATCGCAAGGACCTAATACGAAAAGCAAGGTTAAACAGGTTTTTAATGAGTTAAACAGGCTTCTAGGGTCGTTCTAGGTCAAACGGGTCAAACCGGTAAAATCTAGGTCAAAAGTCAACTCTGGTCCAAAAAGTCAACCCTGGGTCAAAACTAGGTCAAAAGTTGACTTTGGCGGTCAACCGAGTCAACTACGGTCAAGTCTAGGTCAAACTAGGGTGCTCCTGAAATTTTAGGTCAATCCGAGCTCATTAAGCTAGAAAACTCTCAAACTCGCCTCCTTGAGATACCGGGATACCCTCGGTATCCGATACCTCAACCTAGGCTACGCACCCCGCCTAAACCCGCTAAAACATATGCTAGCACGCGTAAATATATATACATATACATAAAAATCTATCTCTAAACTCAAACCTAGGCAATTGCTCAAAAATTCCGCTCGAAACTCAATACCTTGGATATCTCAAGGTATTGAGATACCTTGGTATCTCAAGGTATTGAGATACCTCACTAAACTCTTGCTAACTACCCTTCTAACTAGCTATCTATGCATAAACACATATATCTAGCTATAATCTAGGCTAAAATATAGATATCTAATACATATGTGCATATACCTATATATATACCCAATACCTTACCTTACTCATATATATATATATACATATCTATCTAGATATCTATAGATATATATATAGCTATAGGTATATATATATATATATATATATATATATCTATGCATATAGATATAGATATCTAACTATCCCTCTACCTATCTATCTATCTATCTAGTTATATATATATATCAATATATCTATCTACCTATTTATGCATCTATCTATCAAACTATTTAGCTATCTAGGTATCTATTTACCTTTGTATCTATCTATTTAATATCTAGTCATCTATCTAGCTATTTACCTATCTATCTATCTATATGTCTATCTATCTATCAATCTATCTAATCTATCTAGTTATCTATATATTAATCTATCTATCTATATATTAATCTATCTATCAATCTACCTATCTATTTAACTATCTATCTATCTATAAATCTAGCTATCTATCTAATTTATCTATCTATTTATTTAACTATCTATTCTATTATCTATCTATCTATTCTATTTATGAATCTATCTTATTCAACTATATCCTAGCTACTACTGGCGCTGCTACATGCAGCTACGCGCTGCAGGGGAGGGGAGAGTTGCTGCTGCTGCTGCTGCACAAGGCTGCTGCTGCTGCACAGTGCAGCAGCGCACTGCTGTTGCTGCTTGCTGTCCATGCTGCTGCTGCGCTGCTTTTCTCCGCCACACACACACGCACACACACAGACACACCCACACACATATATATATATATATATATATATATATATATATATATATATATATATATATATATATATATATATATATATATATATATACATACATATATATATACACACAAGCCTATAGATATATATACATACACACAAACATATCTACTAACACATATGTATAAGTACACACGCACACACAAACACAAGCACACACACTCTAATACATATATAGACACGTATCTATATATATATATAAGAACACATATATCTATATATATATAAACACATACTAATATATATATATACATATACACACACTCAAACATATATATATTTATACACTCACTCACCCTCACTCACTCACACACACCCACTCACACACACTCACTCTCACACATCCTCACACACTCTCTCACAAACACACAACCACACACAAATATACATACATATATACACATACACACATACATATATATATATATATACATATACACACATTCACAAACTCATATATATATATAAACACTCACTCACACTCACACACACACTCACCTACACACTAACACCAACACACACAAGCACTCACCAACACACTCACACAAACACTCACTAACACACTCACATATACATAAAAACACACATACATATATAAATATATATATAGAGACACACACACAAATATATATATATATATATATATAAACACAACACACACACAACACACAACACAACGCCCACAACACTCACCAACGCACGCCCAACGACCCCTACACGCACAAACACCAATAAATATATAAAATATAACCCAAGAACTCTAGCACACACTCCCAGAAGCTAACCCAACGCGCGCACAAGCCCGAAACTAGGAAACCATGCCGAAATGGCCGTTCGGTCATTTCGACGAACACGCGGTGTGCGGTTCGGAAAACCTCCTGAAACGCACACCAAACTAACAAGAAATCGGCCCAAAATTTACCCACGGGTCCTAAACGATGCCTAGATCCTAGAAAAAATGCTACCCCGTCGATTCTAGGCCCGTGGCGAAAACGCACACGCACTTAGAATCGGCGACGACGAAAACCCTAAAACGTCCGAAACGCCCGTTTCTCCGCGACACGGCTTCCCGTGTCCGAACGGAGACACGCACTCACCCTCAAAACACCCGACAACGTCTACCTAGGTCCGTCTAACCTAGGGCACCACCCAAAATTGGGCAAATCTCGGATTCTACCCGAAATTGACACAAAACCTAATGCTAAAGTCTCCAAACTAGTTCCAACTTCCTCCCACGGGTAGCCTAAGGGTCTAGGAATGTTCTAAACTATTAATTACACTATAAAAGAGTAATTACAAGGGAAAAAATTAGGGTTTATCTCTTGGGAGTTGGAATCCCAAGCCAAAGTCTCCAAAATGCTCCAAATCCACCACACCTAGCTTCCAAGCTCCCAATCCAAGCTCCAACACCAAATCCAAGCCCTACCCACCTAGGTTAGGGAAAAAGTAGGGTTAGGGTTTACATAAAGAAGAAAAAATGGAAGAAGGAAGGAAGAAAAATGGAGAGAACACTTACTTGGAAGAAGGAATGAAGAAGAAAGAAGAAGTGGAGAAGAAGAAGAAGTGAAGAAGAAGTAGAGAATGAAGAAGAGGGGGAGCTCCTGCTGTGAACGGGTCTGAAATGGGAAGAGGGGGCCGGCCACTACACACTAATAAGGGTTACAAAGTCCAAAATACCCAAAATGCCCTCTCCTAACTTGGTTTTGGGTTCTGGGTTCCAAAAGCACTCAAACTAACTCCAAATTTCTCCAACTAACCCACTAAAAATATAATAAATATTCTAAACCCCAAAAATAGGTCTCACAAGGGTGTGGGTTGGGTCGAACATGGGTCCACTAGGGTCTGATATGGGTCCAGACTAGCCAAAATCCTAAAACAAACAAAATAAAAATAATACAATCATTAATTAAATATAAATATAATTAAATATAAATAATACACAATTAACCAAATTAAAATAAAAAAAATATCCGGCTCTGGAAATGGGGTAGTGACAACAAGATACATAGAAGTATGCCAATAAAGTACTAAAAATAAATATCCAATGGGTCGCCTAACCATCTATGTGAATGCAGTTTGAGAACAACTTTCCAATAAGTGGGCTATCTGGCCAAAATAGGATTGGCATGATTCTCTTGGAGATTCAGGGGCCTACAAAGCATGACGTCTTTTGAACCTCAGAGGCCGCCAGGTAATATATAGGGGTCATCATGACCGCGCATCTCCGGTGGAGCATACGGATTACACAAGAAAAGTGCAAAGGAGCCCAAATGCCTTACTTGTTGTTCTCTCCATCCCATGCTCTAAGCATGTCATATCCATGACACGATAATATCTCTAATAATTGTCCAGTCTCCTAGCATGCAATTTTTAACAGTAGTTATCCCTATCCTTCGTACGTCTCATACGTACCAGTGATCAGCCAAGTATGCAAGTTCGTGTCCTACATGAGATTCACACTCGTGTAACAACTGTGTCACGGCCAAGAAAACATAAGAATGCCTCATGATCATGTGGTGGTCTCGTAAATCTAGGTCGACATGCAAATAAAACAGAAAATGACGCCACCATCGTTGCACCCAAGTTATCCTTGGAAGCACAGTTTATATAACAGTTAAAATATATTAACTAAATGGCAGAAATAAAATATATGCATCAAATGGAATATAAATTATAGTACAATGGCAAGGTATACTTGTTTGGCAAGAAAGCTGCGTAGTATAAATATCCAGATGTCAAGTATACAAGATCAGAAACTATGGCCTCCGATTAAACGTTTCCGGATGCTGAAATAAATATCACCAACATTTCTAGAATAAGCGAGATAGTCAGAAAACACTACCCTTTCGTCAAATTTGGACACAGGGGCAAAACGATAATTTTGGTGGTCCACATGTGGGCCACTTTCTACCAAAAATGTGCCAGAGATAAAGATCTCTAAATGGAATAAATTATAGGTCAAATAAATTCTAAACGTCAATATGAACTCAACGGTATGTCCAATTTTGGATTCCGGTGAGCCAAACACAAATTCGACCTAAAACTCAACCGTGGGGCCCGTAAATAAGCGGCTTGGTCAACTATCTCGGAATCGCATGAAACTTGGGTCACAAGACCAGCGTGATACCACGAATCCAATGGCATAAGTTTTATCGCATTCTGACGAACGTACACTAAATGGTGCGGTGTTTTATAAAAGTCATGATACGGGAACTTTTTACGAATACAGGTTGATTCCGACGCGCACACACGTCCAAATCAGTTTTTACGAAAGCCCACACTTTAAAATATACCATACGTGCCTTTCGGTGTAATTGGTACACGATGGGGCAGTCCCATTTGGCGGGGCACGCTCCGTATCATAATTTTCTAATATTAAAAAAATAAATTTTTTCGTCAATTTGGAGGTTGAATAATTTAACACAGAACAAATTAACAAAAACTAAAAGAACAAAAAAATTCTCTGTTATATGGAGAAGATAAACCCTTTAATTTATTTTCAAAATAATAAACAGGTTAGCGACAAATTGGGTGTGAACATGGGGTTATGGATTCGAAATTCGGAACTGTTTGGTCAGTTTTTCGGTTATTTTCCGGTCGATTTTTTGACCAATCAAGGGAACGAAAACTCGTCCCGCTTGAATGAAAATCCTAGAGGGTTAGGTTGTTGTTTGATGATAAACAAAAGAAATTGAAACTAGGTTTATACGAAACCCTTTCTTTGTTTACAAACAAGAAAAAAAAGTATAATTAATCCTATACGAGGATGTTAAGTACAAAAATTTGATTCTGGGGAAATATTGCTATAGGAGTCTGATCTGCGGTCGATCACTTTGTCCCTTGGACCACACGATGACGAAGAAGTGCTATAGAAGAAGGAGAAGAAGCTTCAAAGATTGCAGGAAAGGTTGAACTCTCATTGCCAAAACTCTCTATATGTGCTCTCTTGACCTTGACCTCTGCTTTTTTCGACCTTTCTCTTTGACCCCTCTCTTTTTTTACCTTCTTTCCTATGACCGAAAGTCTCTATTTATAGAGTTCGGTCACAGTAACTGACTAGTCGGCATAGAAACTAAACAGCGGAGAGAGTTGCACCTTTTACGCGGCGGTTATAATAACTTCTACCCACGTATGAATGATCTCTTGAATCTGCGTGTGTCGCGTATCCCATTATAAGGTAACACATATAATCGCTCATCGAAGATCACGGCATGCAAGCCACATAGGTAACTGCCCCTCACGTAGGGAAGGTTGGCATAAAAGCCACATAATTGTCTCGTCGACGTAAAAGCCGAATAGTTATCTTGTTGGCGTAAAAGCCAAATAGATGTCCTGTTGGCGTAAAAGCCAAGTAGCTGTCTTGTTGGTGTAGAAGCCAAGTAGCTGTCTTGTTGGCGTAAAAGCCAAGTAGCTATCTTGTTGGCGTAGAAGCTAAGTAGCTGTCTTGATGGCGTAAAAGCCAAATTCTGCGTGAAGCTTGATGCTGCATAGATAGGTAACCAGCGTAAACTAGCCAATTATCCTTCCTGACTGAGGTCTTGAGCATATTCTGGGCCAAATAGCCTTATCACGCACCTTTGCAAATATAGCCTGAGTTGGCATATTTTGAGGAGATAGCATACGGCGTACTCCTATAGCTAAAAATAGCCTGGTTGGCGTATTTCGAGGATATAGCATACGGCGTGCTCCTATAGTTAAAAATAGCCTGGTTGGCATAATATGCAGGGATGGTGATGTGAGCGTATTAGCACTAGTTTTAGCTCTCCCAGTCATTAAAAGTAGAACCAAATCTCGTGCATTAAATGCAGAGATCTGCCCCCATCTCGCGCATTAACTGCAGAGACGTGCCTCGAGTTTTGTACGAAGAACAGCTTTTGACGTGGCATCTGATTTCGTCTCATCTTGAGCGTAAAAATCTTATCTCTGCTTGTGTAGAATAGGCAGCGTATTCCTTGAATGCGTAAAAATGACATATCAAGGATTATGTCACTAAACGACAGTCTGGGTCTCTGTGTAGAATCATCATTACAGCCGTCATCTCGGTCGTCGTGCAGTACTCTTTGTCAGGAGTCAGGTTCACTGCTTCGTCTGACAGGTTCATTTGAGGAATACGAAGAGTTTCTCGTACAACTTTCCGCTGCATTAAAAGCAGACAGGTTTTACGCCGGAGTGGTGATGTAGCAACCTTTTTACGCCAAAGCAGTTTGGATGTACTGCTTTACGCGGGTTATTCTGGAGCTATATTTTACGCTGAATAGCATTGAAGCTCTGCTATACGCCAATGGCTCTGAAGTCATATTTTATGCCACACAGTGCTGGAGCTCTATTTTACGTGGGCTTCATGCATGTTGGGGGGTTTTATGCGTATAATTTCCCAGCGTATTTTTTATGCTTCTACAAGATCCCCTTCAAAGTTTTCAAATTCCTCGAAATTTGAAACTCTTTGAATGAAGCATGAAACGGTCAAATTTGACTCGTTCCGCGAGGCTGATTTCTCGATGAATTTTTAGGAATTCGTTAGGATTTGGTATGTTCTCTTCTGCCTATATAAAGGCAAGTGAGTTAACCTATTTTTTCCCATATTTCCTTTACCAAAAAAAGATAGATGGTTGCCGAGATTCGTCGGGCTGACTTGAGGAAGAAGAAGATCATGTTCTTCCAGCATGTAAGGAGCCGTAAAAAGAGCCGTCTTCGAGCAAATATCCTCTGCAATGATGGATCATGGAAGGATATCATAGCTTCCTTTGCTCGGGATGATCAACAATTTCATATGGCGATTCGTCCAGGAGAGAGGAAGGGTCTTATTTGGCCACACAGCTTGCAAGCTGTATTCTCTCCCATTATGGCGCTGGACGAAGGTAGGCAGTTTGGCCCTGTCTTCTAGTATTGTGTTGGGTCTGAATCCCTAACACAAATCTAGGGCATGCCTGTCATGGCGTATGGAGGGTGGGCTTGAGTAATTGATACATGCCCAATTCTGTATCCTTCCGCCATTAATCATTTTCTTGTTCATCGGCCGTAGAAGCCGATGAAGTGCTGTAGAAGACAAAAAAGATCTACACCAATATGAGAACCTGGCACAACAGATTCTTGGTGTGATCTTAAATGAAAATGAGAAACCCTTTGTAGAAAAAGGATTTTTATCATATGTAATCATGAAGATGAAAAAACCCTTTGTAAACTGGATTTTCATCATATGTAATCATGATTAATAGACTTGTCTTCTTTTATGCATCTGATGATTTGCCATATTTGTTGTGAGAAAGTCTGATAATGTGCAGCTTCGGCACGTCTGAATAATTTTATGCCGACTCTGATAAAAGAGTATCTAATCACATACCGTCTTTTACGCGTAATGGAAAATGCGTAGAAAGCTCCTTAGCATTAAGTTGTCTTAAAGATCTAAACTGTCATGCTATTTTGGACGAGGAGTCACGTAGAATTTTTGAACTGTCACTTCTCTGATACGAAAATTTTTCTGTTCAGACCATCATCTACAAGAATGGTTTCCCAAAAATCCCTTGAAATAGGGCGAGAAATAGCCGTCAAACAGGCCATACTTGATTTTTAGATGAAAAAGATTACGGCTGGACTTTAGACGAACTTTCGATGGCCCAAGACGAAGAGTCATCTTCAATGCTGAACTCTGTGTGTTTCAGGCACTTAGAATGTTTTGTAGCCAAAAAGGAGCATTTTTTGCGTAAACCCTTGTAATTGACCATCTGTAGCTTTTGAGCGTAGAATCGTAGATTTGTAGCCTCTGGGCGTAAAAAGCTTCCGAGCGTAAAATCATAGATTTGTAGCCTCTGAGCGTAAAACTGTAAGTTTGTAGCCTCTGAGCGTAAAAGCTCCTGAGCGTAAAAGCTTCTGAGCGTAAAACCAAAGATTTGTAGCCTCTGAGCATAAAACCGTAGATTTGTAGCCTCTGAGCGTAAAAGCTTCTGAGTGTAAAATCATAGATCTGCTCTGCGCGTAAAATCTGGATCCACTGACTGTCTGTCTTCTTTTTTCAAATGATAGATTGACGTGGTACCAAATCATAACTGACTCATTAAATATCGAATTTGGTTAGGGATTCGAAGAGTTATCCAAACTCTATAAATAGCCCAAGGTCTTGAGAGAGAAAATCTTTATCTGTCTTCGCAAAACCCTTGCTTTCCAAGAACCCTTCTTCTTCGTCTCTTTCCTGAGAACTCAGATTCGCCATGGCACCTAAACAGGCTTCCACTACTAAGGGAAAGAAGGTCTCTTCTTCTTCTCGCTTCTCTGCTCAAGCACGAGCAACTCCCATTAGGCTGAGTGAGCCCCGATCTGAACAAAGTGCTCCGCCGTCGAGCTGTGCTCCGGACATCACAGGTAAAAGACTTCGAGAAAGAAACAGAGAACCCTCTGCATACGTTGTAAGTGTATGCGAACCAATACGCCCACATTTCTAATGTGTCAGCGTAAAAACTCCATCTTTTCGAAGTCTGGCGTAAAAACTCATACTGTCAAAATTTGGCGTATACTACAAACTTTGAGTTTTACGCGCTGGATGTAAATTTCGGCGTAAAAACTCAAATTTTGGCAGTCTGGCGTAAAAAAACTCAGACTGTTAGATTTTGGCGTATACTGCCAACCTTGAGTTTTACGCAATGGAAAATAGATTCCGGCGTAAGACTCAAGTTTTTACAGTCTTGGCGTAAAAGCTCAGACTGTTAATCTTTGGCATAAACTGCAAGAGTGTAACGTCCAGTGTAAAAACTGACTTGTTTTCTTGCATTTTGCAGTGGACTTGCAGATCCCTCCTTTGGTTGAGATGATGGGCTCTGCTGCCGGGATGCTGAACTCGAACTATCTGGAGGACTTGTCCCATGTGACATTCCCTATCTCTGGAGCCAATTATCCTGAAGAAAGGGAAACTCTGATCTCGTCCCAGGGAGAACGAATGCTGCTGAGTATGATCAGTAGGGAGCCCCTGACATACATAGATGGGACGGAGTATAAGAAACCGGATTTCTTATTTGGGGATGTTATCGACAAACAATCCCAGACCAAGCCCAAGAAGGAGGATTGGGTGTTTACTGCTGAGGACACGGTCATATATCTGCCCAGGATGCCCAGAGATTACCCTATATCGGCCTTCTTCCATGCCATACATCCTAGGAAGATGATGTGGACTCTGACTCCAGATCTTCATGGCCGACCGGAGAAGATCTTATACAATAAAGGATTCGACCGGGGGGCCTATATGAGCCGTCCTTCAGGCCCTGTTATGCCCTTTAGGGGATTACTGCCGGGTAGTATTCCGAGTGAGGATACTTCGCTGATCCAGCCGGTTCAGATATCGACCTTCTGCAATGACTTTATGGGGCAGGAAGGAATGTACCCCAAGGTCAACCCTCGGACCAGTGGATGGCTTAGCCCGGGGAATCTTCGATGGGCCAGTTTGACTGCCTGGGCCCTGAAGCACTTTCAGGTGGAGATGGAAAGTATTGGTTTGTTTGCGGCCGTGAGTGCCACAAGTGTTGGGCTGCCTGTCAACTCCAACTTGTTCTTAGCCTTGATGGAGCGATACAACTCGTTCACAGGGACTTTTGCCACTCCGCTAGGTAAGTTGGGCTTGGCCCTTCATGAGATGGCAGAAATTTCAAAGCTGCCAATGGGGGACACTCCTTATGAAGAGTACATTCCCACAAACAGGGAGCTGAGGGATACAAATCCTCGGGCAGTGGCGGTGTATCAGGAGCTGATGAGCCACTATCTTGCCTGTACCACCTTCTACAGAGAGCCTTCTGATTTGGCTCATATCAACAAGTGGGCAACCTACCTCTTCTTCCACCAAGATAGAAATGCTAAGCCAGACAAGATGGTAGATAGCAGAGATAAGCCCTTGAACCTCCTGAGCATGCTTAGTGCCGACACGGTCGATGACCTCATTGAAGACGTCGGGCTCCGGATTATGTTCTTGATGAGGAGATAGGGGATTATCCTGCAGGCACTAAAGCCTTCAGTTATATGAGGTATTGTCGCAAGCCTCTATCGAGGGAAGCTCAACTGGCTGGGTTCCTCTCTGTTTGGCTACGCCGATGGGCAGTGCCTGGCATCACATCTGCGGATCACATTCATCGCAACGCCTTATGGCCCGCAGTGCATTTGGTGTTCGGAGCAAGACTGGGCCTGCTTCCCGCCATGGTATGTAGAATACAAGCAGGCCTGAGGGCCCTTACTGATGGGCTGCTCGCAGATGAGACACAGCGTGAAGGATTTCCCAGAGTGGAATTACCCTTCCTATACCTGATGGGATGGTTAATCCTTCACAACACCAGGGTGATGTCTTACGACCCTACCAGCGGGTCCGAAAATAACTTTTTGTTGAACTACAAGAATTGCCTTTGGAACGTGGCGACCGTTATAGATTGTCGACGGGCATTAAACTTTGTCCACGGCTGGAAGCTCTTCTGCATCGTCCCCCCTGTATATATCAATCAACAGGGGATGAAACTTAAGGATGAAGGTCGTGGGAGGACCATTCTTTCTTCTGAAGCCTTTTACTGGTTGGTCTGCATTAGACCTTCCCACTTACTGTACAGAAGTGAAGACCACTGCTACTTTGAGCCTTATTTGCCTAGTCGGTTCGCTAGGCAATTTGGGTACGACCAGTTGCATGTGGGGAATCCCATTACCAGCTTCAAGTCCAAAGGTGGACTTATTGATGGAGCCAGAGGATGGCGATACTTTATCACGGGCTGTACTGGTGCAACTTTTGCTGTGCCCGCGACTTCTCTCTCCATGGAGTTGCGCATCCTTCACTCGTACGTGCAGTTCTATGCGTCCATCAATACCTTCCATCGGGATTTTGATGTGCATGGAAGTTTTAGAATGCCCTCCCATAGGTCCACTGGAAAGGAGGAGATTCCATCTGTTTTCTCGGATGAGAATGAAGACACCACCGGGGCAGACGAGTTTTTATTGATAATACCGAGAGGCGTAATAGCTCTGCCGGCAGAGCCTCTCGTTATCCCCAATAAACGGAAGGCTTTCGATCTGAAAGAGCCTTCCCCCCCCCCCCCCGCAAGAAGAAGGCTGTCAGAGATCCGAAAAGGGCTTCCACCAAGGGGGGCTCGAGGAGTGAGCCTGTGTTTCCCCTGTTGGGGATGATTCTTTGATTAGAGGTCCCTCGCCATTTAGAGAGGGAACCTCCACAGTTCCGGCTGGCAGTACCGGAGATTCCTTGCTCGTGATCGCTGCTGCTACTACTGCTACTGGTAGTGCTACGAGATCGCCTTCGAGGCCGAGCATATTAAGGATACCTTTATCCAGACAAATAATGGGAATAACCCCTCCTTCGTCTGTAAGTATTTCCAACGAGATTCCACCCAATGAACCTCGAGTGGATCTTGGTGACGACTGGGAAGACTATCCTCCAACGTCAGTTGGTGCACCCTCTTCTCCAGGTATGACAGCTCGCTTAGCATCATTAAGAAATGATTTAGCTGTACAGGCTGCGGACACAACATACATACCATCGGCCATGGGTAAATGTTGTCTTTACGCCTCTTTTAGGAAAATTAACATCGAGTTGATATTAACTTTCTCTTGTCTTCTTTTCAGGCAAAGACATCTCTGGGGAGGGCGGAGTTGACGCAACCTCTAACTTTGTTGCGGATCCGGCTGATGAAACGGCGGTGTTCGACCTTGAAGAGGCATGCTTTGAAGCTGCCGATCCTTCATCCGTAACATTTTTGGGTGTCGTCTCGCTAACAGCAGTTCAGATATCATCAGAGGAGGATGAGCCCACTATCACGACTGTGCCTCCTTCGTTGAGTATGCCAGCAACTTCAACCATTGCTGGTGTCCCTTCTTTTGTCGTGCCATCTGTAGAGGCAACGACTGTGGCCACATCCTCTGCAGTCATTCCTGGAGGAAGATTTACCGGCATCGCAGCCACTCCCAGCGTGCATTCGATCTTCGATATGCTGGTTGAACAATATACCAGCCTATTCTACCGGAGTTTGAAGGAGTTGATTTCCATGGTGCTGGAGAAGAACCTGGGCTTTGATACTCTGCTGACGTCCTCCCAGCTTGCGATAGCGCCGATTAGAAATTTCAACGATGCTGGAAGAGCTGATGCGCTGGAGCAAATAGTTAATGGGTTAGAACAACCCATTAACGAATATTTGCAACTATCTCGAGGCAGCGTCGATGATATGGTTCAGGCCGAGTACGACTCCTTGACTGCGAAGCTTGCTGAGCAGATAGAATCTCTGAGCAAATCCATCCAGGCACAGCAGCAAGAGATGGATGAAGAGCAGGTTGTCTTAGCGGAGGTTATTCCTCAGCTAATGAAGTGCGAGGCCGAATGTGAGGGAAATGAAGCGAGGGTTCGCAACTTGGAAGCTAAACTCGCTCAGGCAAGGGAGCGGGCTCTCAAGACGTTGGCAGCTCGAGATGTACTGAAAGGCCGAATGGATTCAGCTCAGCAGAACTTGGCACATGCAGGTGTCATCCGCGCCGGTTTTGTTCATGCTCTGTCCGATCTATCCCTCTTGAGCGATAATGAGGCACGACTGGAACGGGCTTGCGCTAACATCTTAAACTCTAGGAATGAGAGGATGGCTGCTTTGGCGCGACAGATTCGCGATTTAACTGCTCCTCCCCAATGATGTACCTTTTTTGTTTCTCCTATAATTTCTCAGAGATAATAAAGATGCTTCTTCTGACTTTGTGGACCCACCATTTTAGAATATGATAGGTTAAGATGAAAGTGATATCAGAGGTATCATGAACATGACATACTTTCGGTAAGGTTTAGCTGAATGTAAATCTATTCGGAGTTAACATGAACCTGATATAATATAATCTAACTAAATTTGTATACTAAACACTATCAGAGATAATATGAACATGATAGGTTTACAAATTAGTTAAGGATATCTATTCGGAGGTCACATGAACCTGATAGAATATGATCCAGCTAACCTTTGTACGTAGTATTGCCAGAATGAGATCTTCATCATACTCCGTTAAGCAAAAGAGATCGAGTAGAGTACTTCTTCAGGAATTTGCAGTTGATAGGAGCCATTATCAAATTTCCATTAGGCTCGACTCATCTGTAAGCGCCTTTTGAGAGTATTCTTTCAATCAGAAAAGGCCCTCCATTTCTTTATGTTATTTGTGTGAACTTCGGATATCGTACCAGAGGTAATATAAATGTAGTACAATACCGTGTTTGTTGAGGACATCCCACTAGGGGAACTTTGGTGGACCTATTATTTGTTGCGCACATTGAGTGCAAATAATAAGTTCGAAACAAGCCCCTTGCTAGTAAAGACATCCTGCTGGAGAATTTTTGTGGACCCATTACTTGTTGTGCACGTTAGTGCAAGTAATAATTCCTGACGGATGCTTGTAAAATATGACTCTGTGGGGATGAACAGGGACTGACTCTTTCTTCGCTAGGGTCTGACATGGGTCCAGGCTAGCCAAAATCCTAAAACAATCAAAATAAAAATAATACAATCATTAATTAAATATAAATATAATTAAATATAAATAATACATAATTAACCAAATTAAAATAAAAAAATACCCGGCTCTGGAAATGGGGTAGTGACAACAAGATACATAGAAGCATGCCAATAAAGTACCAAAAATAAACATCCAATGGGTCGCATAACCATCTATGTGAATGCAGTTTGAGAACAACTTTCCAACAAGGGGCTATCTGGCCAAAATGGGATTGGCATGATTCTCTTGGAGATTTAGGGGCCTACAAAGCATGACTTTTTTTGAACCTCAGAGGCCGCCAGGTAATACATAGGGGTCATCATGACAGCGCATCTCCGGCGGAGCGTACGGGTTACACAAGGAAAGTGCAAATGAGCCCAAATGCCTTACTTGTTGTTCTCTCCACCCCATGCTCTAAGCATGTCATATCCATGACACGATAATACCTCTAATAACTGCCCAGTCTCCTAGCATGCAATTTCTAACAGGAGTTATCCATATCCGTCGTACGTCCCATACGTACCAGTGATCAGCCGAGTACGCAAGTTCGTGTCCTACATGAGACTCACACTCGTGTAACAACTGTATCACGGCCAAGAAAATATAAGAATGCCTCATGATCATGTGGTGGTCTCATAAAACTAGGTCGACATGCATATATATAAATAAAACAGAAAACGACGCCACCGTCGTTGAACCCAAGTTATCCTTGGACGCGCAGTTTATATAACAGTTAAAATATATGAACTAAATGACAGAAATAAAATATATGCATCATATAGAATATAAATTACAGTACAATGGCAATGTATACTTGTTTGGCAGGAAAGCTGCGTAGTATAAACATCCAGATGTCAAGTACACAAGATCAGAAATTATGGTCTACGAATAAACATCTTCGAATGCTGAAATAAATATCACCAACGTTTCTAGAATAAGTGAGATAGTAAGAAAACACTACCCTTTCGTCCAATTTGAACACAGGAGCAAAACGGTAATTTTGGGTCAAAGCGGGTCCACATGTAGGCCACTTTGTATCGAAAAGCGTGCTAGAGGTAAAGGTCTCTAAATTGGACCAATTATAGGTCAAATAAATTCTAAAGGTCAATACGAACTCAACGGTATGTCCAATTTTGGATTTCGGTGAGCCGAACACAA
The DNA here is from genome assembly GCA_036927795.1 of Iris macrosiphon. Taxonomy (NCBI): domain Eukaryota; kingdom Viridiplantae; phylum Streptophyta; class Magnoliopsida; order Asparagales; family Iridaceae; genus Iris; species Iris macrosiphon. The sequence continues at coordinate 210,102,340 of JAYESA010000005.1, read as the reverse complement.
ATTTGCCCTAAAAGTCAACCGTGGGGCCCGCACATATGCGACTTGGTCAACTATCTCTGAATTACGTGAAACTTGGTCACAGGACCAGTGTGATACCACGAATCCAATGGCACAAGTTTTGTCACATTATGACGAGCGTACACTAAATGGTGCGGTATTTTATAAAAGTTGCGGTACGAAAACTTTTTACGGATACAGGTTGATTCTGACGCGCACACACGTCCAAATCAGTTTTCGCGAAAGCCCACACGTTAGAATATACCATACGCGCCTTTTGGTGCAATTGGTACGCGACGAGGCGGTCCCGTTTGGCGGGACGCGCTCCGTATCACAATTTTCTAATATTTAAAAAAAACAAGTTTTTTGGTCAATTTGGAGGTTGAATAATTTAACACAAAGAACAAATTAAAAAAACTAAAAGAACAGAAAAATCTAAAAAATCTAAAAATCTACTATTATTATTATTAGGAGGTCAATTTGGAGGTTGAATAATTTATTTTATTAACATTATTATTATTATTATTATTATTATTATTATTATTATTATTATTATTTAATAAAAATTTATTTATTTATTTATATAGATGAGATAAAAATCTAAAAATAATATTTTCACCTAAAATAAATTTTAGAAAATTATTTGTAAGGCTTTAATAAAATTCTATACTCAAAATATTCTATGAAATAGTTTGTAATTAATAATTAGGTATTTATCTAGTTACAATAAATCAAATAATTATATTATCCAATTAACTAAATAATTAACTAAATGGATATCCTACCAAATAGAATAATAGTAAATAATATACACATCTTACAAAAAGAAAAAAAATTCTAACTTGGCATGGAAAATTTTGGGATGCTAATTGTAAGTAGTTGGGATTGAAAAGTGACCACAAATAAATTATATATATATATTATCTAATATTTAATAATTAATCTATGGTCGTTACACCAATATCATACTAACACCAAGGGATCGAATTTATGTGCCACGAAAGGGTCATACAGGTAGTGTCTCTTGTGTAGGCTACTTCCTATGAAGGAAGATACAGATTTTGGGGTCATCCTATATTATTAATATCCAAACAACGGTGAAGTATCCTAATATAATTATTAGATTTTAATTAATTAAAAGAAAGTCTCAAACAAATACAGGAAATACAAAATACACACAAAATACCTATTTTTGGGTGAGAGGGTTTACAATTTCGCCCAGACGTCATGAACGCCATCGAAGCGGAGGTGAATAAGCTGATAGCAAGCGGCTTTATCCGCGAAGAACAACATCCAAATTGGGTAGCTAACATCGTCTCCGTCATCAAAAGGAACGGTAAAATTTGAGCCTGCATCGACTTTCATGATTTGAACACGGCTTGTCTGAAAGACGAATTCCCACTCCCGATCACAGACGTATTGGTCGACAACACTTGCGGCTTCGAGCGTATGTCCTTCATGGACGGGTTCTCTGGGAACAACCAGATAAAGATATTTTCGGACAATAAGAAGCACACATCCTTTCGGACGCCAATAGGGGTGTACTGTTACACTGTGATGCCCTTTGGCCTAAAAAATATGGGTACAACATATCAGAGAGCTTTGAGCACCATCTTTCGTAACCACCTGCGCAATATAGTTGAATATTATATTGATGACGTCGATGTCAAGAGCAGCTTTCAAGATAATCACCTCCAAGATCTGATAACTGTATTTGATCTAATGAGGATGCATCAGCTCAAGATGAACCCCACTAAGTCATTCTTAGGGGTATCTAGAGGCAAATTTTTTTGCTTTATCATAACCTCAAAGGGTATTCATATCGACCCTGAAAAGACTAAACCTATCTTAGATAGGCATCCACCGAAGAACACGGGAGAGCTTCGCAGTCTGCAGGGAAGACTGGCACACATCAGGAGATGCATAGCCAACCTCTCTAGACGATGTCGAACCTTCACCCAACTCATGAAGAAGGGAGTTTCTTTCGCTTGGACGGAAGAATGTCAACAAGCATTCGACGACATTAAGAAGTACCTTATGAACCCTCCAGTTCAGGTGGCCCAGTCGTGGGAAAACCATTCTTACTTTATGTCCATGCAATGGATCATTCCTTCGACGTTCTTGTTGCTCAAAATAGTGATAAAGGCTACGAACAAGCTATCTATTATCACAGCAAAACAATGATCGGTGTTGAATATAGGTACAATCTGGTCCAGAAAGAATGTCTTGCTCTAGTGTTCGTCATTCAGAATACTCGCTATTACTCGACAGGGCAAACCATCCATGTGATCTCTCGAGTGAACCCCCTCAGAGTACTCATGACCAAGCCCGGTGCACTTAACTCTCGTCTAGCCATATGGGCAATCCTGCTGTCACCCTATGACATGGTGTTCATCCCACAAAAGGCTGTTAAAGGCCAAGTATTGACCAACTTTTGGCAGCTCATCCGGTGCCAGAGACTTCAAAACTCTATGACAAAATTCCTGACGAGGTGTTAGAGTCCAATACCGTTACGACATGAAGTTCAGTTTGGCGAATATTCTTCGACGGTACTTCCAGAATAAGACCCAAAGGCAATATCGTCGTCGGAGTCGGGATAGTGCTTATCTCTCCCTACGACCTGGTCATCCATCATGCATAATCGCTTATAGAGCCATGTCCCAATAATATGGCAGAATACAATGCCCTCATCATTGGGCTCTAGTTATCTAAACAACTGGAGGTTGATTACCTGGAAGCCTAAGGTGATTTCAAACTGATAGTGAGTCAAGTCCATGACGAATACGAAGTCCGCCATGAGGACATGTTGTTGGCCCATCCGGTCTCAGTCAACTTGATTTTGATAGTTAACTAAACCATGCATTGATATATCGCGATCTGAAGCCCCAATACTGCTATTATATGTCGTCTGTATTTGGTCTATTCAAATATAATCTTTTATTTATTTGATTCTAGGAATAATGTAAGCTGAGTCGCACTAGCAAATCCTAAACACCTATATCCAGATACCTAGTCCACAAAAATAAAATAAAGAACCTATCAACCAAATTAGGCCACATTCATTAACAAAGTCTACCATACTAAGAGACTGAACTCAGGCCAAACTCGGTTACCCTTTTGGTATAAAATCAACCATTTCAATTAGCTCCTGATTTCTGGGCCCAACGGTTAAAAATTTAAATTAAACCCCATCCGAATTCTGGCCGAATTCTGTTTGCCTACACCCTATAAATAGGATTAGAATTCTTCATTCTTACTCACTCAACCATTCTTTAATCTTCAATCATATTGTGAGCAAACTTCTAAAGCCTTAACTTTTCCATCTCAAAGAGCAACTCCCTAGCCTTCCTAGTGCCAAGTGTGATCTCGGTCTAGAAGTCTTCAGAGTTGTAAAGAGCTTTGTTCTATCAGTTACTCTCTCTCTCTCTCTCTCTCTCTCTCTCTCTCTCTCTCTCTCTCTCTCTAAGCTGTGAAGTTGCGAGACTTCGGATCAAACCTCATGGTGTAAAGAAGTAGCAAGCATTCAGATCAAAGCTTGTGATTCACTATTGGTGATTATAGTGGATAAAACTCCGAGCTTGAGTTTTCGGGACTGGACTAGTCCTCTCAGAGAGAAACCAGTATACGTCTTGGTATTTGTGTTTGCTTTCTCTCTATACTTTACTGCTTTACTTTACTGTCTCTATATATACTGTTAGTTAGCAACTGCCTTCATTCTGATAATCTTAAATTGGATAGATTATTCCACTGCACTCTATTCACCCCCCTCTAGAGTTGCCTCACGGTCCTTCAATTGGTATCAGAGCTAGTTCTCTTGATATTTGGCTTAACATCCTAAGAGACTTATGGCAACTGTTAGATCTATCTATACCAATAATGGTAAAGGCCAGTCCACAAATAGGCCACCCTTATTTGATGGTACTAACTACACGTACTGGAAGACACGTATGAGCTTCTACCTAAAGTCACTTGATTTTGACCTTTGGGCTGTAGTAGTAGAAGGATACAAGAAGCCACATAGAATAGTCATAGATGGTAACCTTGTAGAGAAGCCTCATGATAAGTACACAGATACTAAAAAAAATAAGATAGTCTTGATGCTAAAGCTATTAATGCTTTATTTTGTGCTATAGATAGAATTGAATTTAATAGGGTCTCCACTTGTGAAACTTCGTACGAAGTATGAAAACTTCTTGAGGTCACTCATGAAGGAACCTCACAAGTGAAGGAATCAAAAATAAGTCGTCTAACACAAGAGTATGAAGCATTCAAGATAAAACAAAATGAGACGATCACTCAAATATTCACAAGATTCCTCGATATCGTCAACCCTCTATTATCACTTGGCAAAGAGTACAGCAATCACGAGAAGATTTGCAAAGTACTCAAGGAACTCACCAAGAATTGGAATCCCAAGGCTAATACAATCATATAAGGGAATGATCTTACCACGATGACCCTCGAAACACTCATGGGCAAGTTGATGACTCATGAGTTGGATCTCAAGGAATTTGAAGAACCCACTCCCAAGGAGAAGACGATTGCTCTTAAGACACATCACAAAAAGGTCACCAATTATAACTCCGACAATAATGAGTCTCAAGATGAGAAAGTTGTCCTGACCACCAGAAACTTCAAAAAAATTCTAAAGCTTGAGAAATCAAAGGATTGGCTCTAAAAGTGGATAAGGTGCAAAGGTGGACCCTATCTCCAGAATGTTTCAAATTCTATCTTCCTAAAATAAATTCTATAATATATATATATATATATATATATATATATATATATATATATATATATATATATATATATATGTGTGTGTATATATAAATTAATTCATGGCTTTGGGTTGGATATTTGGATTGGAAAATAACCATAAATAAATATATATATATATAAATCTCTAAATATTAAATACAAGAAACTACGGTTGTTACACTAGTGCCATAGTAATGTTGAATGGTTGAATTTTGTGTCATGCGAAGATCCTACAAGTTGTGTCTCCCGTGTAGGCTACTTCCTACGAAGGACGATTTAGATTTTGGGATCGTCCTATATCATTAATGTCCAAACTACGGTGAAGTATCATAATAAAATAATTGAGTTTTAATTGATTTTAAAATAATCTAAAATAAATACGATAAATATAAAATATACACAAAATACCTATTTTGGGTGAGGGGTTTTACAATTTATCAAACTTACAAGAATTTTGTCCTCGAAATTAAAAAATAAAGCACGATTTGTTAAATCTTCCAAATTCGTATCTAAGGCAAGTCAACCGCAATCTTCTGAAAAATTTAAATGACAAAATCTATTCAAATCCACTGCAATCTCTTCAAAATTAAAATAACCACTATTTAAATCAAAATTTAACCTATCGTAATCTCTTCTCGAATTTAAATAATCAAGGTTTAAACCAAATATATATGACATCTTCAAATTTAAATAACCCACATCAAAATTTAAATCATGATTCCAACTATCATAATCTCCTCTAAATTTTTAAATATTAACGACTCTAATCAAATCTTATTCCTAGTCTCGAACTTAAAAATTTTGTACTCATCAAATTTTAAATTCAAATTCTATCCTCAATATTTCAAATAGGTGATCCATCAATCAAAATTAAACTCTTAATTCAAATCATCAAATTGTAAAATTTTAAATCCAATCCGTCTTTGTTCAATTTTTAAAATTCTATATTTGTCCTCAAAATTTAAATCGATGATTCAATCTCCAATATTCAAAATTTAAATTATGTACTCAAATTATAAATACTTGGTCCGCAATATCAAAATTTATTCTATAAGTTATTCTTATCTTTAAAGTTAAATCATCATCATCATAATCATAAAAAAAAAATATCAAAATTAATTGACTTATATCTCTCAATCTTATCTTACTTGATCACAATTTAAGATTTTTACCTTTATATAAAATTTGGCTCAAGTTGACAATGCAATTTCTACCCAACTTTCAATTTACCAATCTTTCATAATCACAAGGCTATAAAAAAAATTCTCAATCATTCAATAGTGCTTACTAATCCTCAAAATATTAACACAAAATATCTCATATATGATATGCCCTTAATTACAAAGATAGTCACAAAGTAATATGATTGGCCTATGGGGTATATCTAGTACTATCCGTGTATCAAACTTATATCAAACACGAGCGTTCGTCTTTCCGAAATAGGGGAAGACGAAAAACAACAATAAATAGTTCAAGGATGAGGTGATAGAATACAAGTACGGGGTTCAAGGCGATTAAAGAATTCAAAAGAAAGTTGTCAAGGTAGTTGTGGATTGAAATCTTATTTTTTGTAAATTCCTATTCGTATGCTCATATCATTAAAGTTATGTAACCGATACAATATTCTCTAACATGTCTAGAGGGCAAGTATATTTGTCTAACAAGCTAAGTTAACTATATCTCAATCCACGTAAAGTAGTAATGCGAAGAGCGAACCAAGCGCACTAAGGTTAGCTAGACCATAATACACTGATTATGATTTAGACAATGTATTAGTGTGGGCCCCACTAACACATATGTCAGGAACAAGCTCGATAAAAGGATAAGCTTGCAAAACTAGACTGTAATAGCAGCATAAGTCAAGATAGTCCAAAATATAAGCACGTGGGATTATGATGAAGGAATGTACAAAATAATTCAAGTTTAACAAGAAACTAAGACTCGTCCGGTGTTTTGCCTCTACAGTTGCCATACTAACTTCTTGTCTAATTCTCTGGTCGACAAAATGGGGGTATGGGCCTCTAAAGTTCTACAGTCTGGATAAACACTATCTTCTTATGCTAACATATATTTATGTGTCGTTCTATTACACTTCATTAATGGGTCAAAAGGACTATGTGATACTAGGTTGTGAGGCATGCTACCCAACTTACAAGAATCAACTAATATTGTAACTTAAGAATGAAGAAATTACTGGCTCTCAAGTGAGAGAGGATATAACCTGTATTGAGAAACAAGATAAAGTGGTATGCAAGTCTTGAAGAATATAGCGAGCGTGTATGTAAGACTTGAGAAGTGGGGGTATTTCGGTCAAATAGCATTAATTCTCAAGTTACTGGCTCTCAAGATAAAGGGGTATTTCGGTCAAAAATTAACGGTCAACGGAGTTGACCGTTAATTTTTTACGGAAGTGGGGGAAGGATTGTACATTATGGTAAAGCAGTGAGGTGCACCTTGAATTATGATAAATAAAGTAGAATGCAACTCAAATTTTCTCTTATTTTAAATTTATTATTGTATATATTATTTTATACATGTATGTAAGACTATTTATAAATACTAAATGAGAGCTCTCATAATTATCTAGATGTCCCTATTAACCTTAATAAATAATTTTAATTAGTAAATAAATGCAATAGTCAATTTAAAAGTAAAAGTTTTACTGTGAAGCTGAACTTTTACTATATATTTTAATGACTAGAATAGACTTACTGAATATTATCTTAAGGATTAATCGTTTTTCATCTATTCTTATTTTAGAATTACTTAAAATATAATGAGTAAATAAACTAATCAAATCATATATTGAAAAATCAAAATACTTTTTTTTACGTCTCTACTTTAAAATAAAAATATTTGAGGATTAACTATTTTCTCAAATTAAATAAACTAATTTAAATGATATCCCATTGGTTATACTTTTTTTAGAAAGTCATATGGAAGATAGTTCGACGTTGCGGATCCAACGTTTTAGATTTCGTTACTATCCCATATCCGCACGAAATATGTTAGTCGGTATCGAAACAGTGAAACTGAAAATATATTTATATATAAATCATGAAAGTATAAATGACTAACATGCAATATTTAAAAATAAAATAAAAAACACAAGTTTTTGCTACACACAATGTGAGTTCTTTGATTTTTTTTTTTTTTAAATAACACAACTCATCCTTCCTAATGGGACGTGGGTGTTATATCGCCAAAGTCAATGGCGACTGTGTTTTACTATTCTCTTTGTGTGTAAAACACTTATAAACCATCATAAGATTTGGCAATATATATCTCCATTTATAATTTTGCAAAACTGGGTACCTTTCTTTTAATATCACCTAACATTAGCATTGTGTTGGTAATTTTGTGATAATATTTGCGGGCAGGATGAAATAAGAGTTGGAACATGGCAGACCGGGCAACCACTAGGGCTCAAATTTTTAGAACACAATATATATATATATATATATATATATATATATATATATATATATATATATATATATATATATATATATTTCGAAATGCTCTAGAACTATTTTGGTGGTTTAATATTATGGAACCATCCTATGTCAATATTTTAAATTTTAACGTGGACATCAAAAAATTATGGATCGGCTCTGCGTTGGACTACTCTGCTAAAGCTAAAATTTGGACTGAAACATACACTAGCTAGAGTAACATATCCGAATTTTTTTCCTATATTATTTTTACAATTTTTCTTCTTCATATTTTCATTTGTTTTTAATAATTATTTTCATTTGTTTATTATTTTTTTTTTTCATTTATTTTAAATTATTTTTCATTAAAAAAATTCTTTTAAATGTTTTTTCCCACTCTTTATCCTTATTTTTTTTTGCTCTTTTATTCTTTTTCATTTTTTTTTTGGGTTTATTTATTTCTTTTAAACTTTTTTTGCTTTTAATTTTTTTATCTATAGTTTTATAAAGCTTTTTTTTTTCATTTATTTAAAAACCTCATTTTTTTATTTCTTCATTTGTTTCCTTCTTCTTTTTTCAACTTTAATATATTGGTTGTTACAAACAATATTTTTTAGTGCTAAAATCCCAATGAAGAATTGATTTGATTTTGTTCTATACATGACATGACACTGGCATAAAATGTTGTAAGTAGGTTTCTAAGCCAATTTTCAATGTTTGGTCATTGCTTAAGAATTTTTTGTTATATTTATTATCCATTTTTATTATAGAGAACAAGTCATATAATCTAGGTCAGTGTGTTTCGTTGACCGGGCATCCCTAAAACCGCTCTAGGTCTAATTCAGTCAAATTATTGTTGAGTCGACTTAAGTTTGGTCAAAATTCAAAACCAGATCGGAATGATCCTCCTACCGGGTCGGACAAGATTTTTCTCTTTTAAAACTTAGGTCAAATTATGTTTTACCTTTGAAAATTAGAGGTATAGCACAGATTGGCCAAAAGGTTGGTCTGGACCCGGTTCTCACTTTACAATATTGTCCCAATGTGATCGTTAATCCAACTTTGGCCTAAATTATTAGATGGATCCGAGCTTCAAAAAAAAATTCAAACTTGTTAGCATTTCCAACCTTCTACATCATTGACAACCTCCAATTTTGTTAACATAGATTCCTATCCTTATTCTCTTTGGTAAAAAAAAAAAAAATTCCAAAAAAGTCAATTTTTGTAGGCAACCCAACTCACAATTGCTAGAATTTTTTTTGTTCTATAAATAACAATGGCTAACCAGGATTTGGTCCGAATCGAACATGGACTTAGCCCAATCTAGCTTTGACCTATTCTACTCAAGTTGTAGGCCCAATCTAAATTTTAGCTACCCGTTGAATACAAACTTAAAATCTAGGCGTGGAATATGCCGGTAGTTATCACATGAATCCTTCTCGGTTTGCTTCCGTTCTTGATGCTAAAATTTGAAATTAGTTTGGATAAAGCATAAAAGTTAAAAATAAAATTAGTGTATTTTTTTATATATAGCCATATTCGGATAGATGCTAAAATTTTCTTCTTTTCTAGGTTTGCTTCCGTTCTTGATGATACTCAATTTACAGCCTGTCTGGTCCAAAAAGAAAGTAGAACTGGTCCAAACATTAATATAGCAGATACGAATCTTTTGTACAAAAATTTGAAATATTTTGGTTAATGAAACAAGCAATCTTTTTGATTTTCTCTGACCAACCGTTAGAAAATGTAACGGAGACAGACAGCTGTTATGTTTCAAATATCTCCTCTCCTCTCCTCTCCTCTCCTGTCTCCTCCACTTCTCATAATAAATTTCCATACCTTTTCTACTTCTGTCTGCATCCTCTCTTATTTTTCTCCTAGAGAGAGAGAGAGAGAGAGAGAGAGAGAGAGGAGGAGGAGGAGGAGGGAAGGAAAGACAAGAGTAAGAAGAAGGGGGTTAGGGTTTTGTCTTTCTTGTCCCTTATCATTTCGGCTGATCCGATGGAAGACCCTAAACCCTAACCCTAACTTCCCTTCCTCCTCCTCCCACAGTATTTCCCTTCCTCCTCCGCCTCCCACTCCCCCTTCTCAAAACCATACCTTGGCCCTAACTTCCCTTCCTCCTCCTCCCACAACGATCGGACCAGCGATGCTCTCCTCCCCTCCCCTCCCCAACGGAGCGATCGAGACGGTATCCAAACAACCATCCAAATAACGGAATTACTTTTTTCTCCACTTTCAACATATATCCAAACAACATAACTACTTTTTCCTCCACTTTTAATTCCACCAACCAAACAACTTTTGGAAAGTCAAAAATATGCGTACGAATCGTGCACGCAAACTCTGTTTTTCCACTTTCTCACTTTAAAAAAATTTAGTAGGGGCTGAGAAAAATCTTAGTAGAGACTCTTAGTGAGTGGGTGGAGATTCGAACCCAAGACTCTACAGCTGCAGTATAATATTCTAACTACTAAACTACAACCACTTTGATGTTCTTTGATAGAGAATTGTGAGAGAGAAAATTACTAGTAAATTTTTCTTCTTCTTTTTTTTTAAAAGTTAAGACTACAGTCCGGACCAGTCCTTCTTATGCTCCATCATTGAACCCGAGTTTTTGTGGCTGGGCGGACCGGTTCAGAGTTAACCCGTAGAACAAAGGACTTTTTAACTAATAGGAAATGCCCTTGGCGCATTAGTTTGGGCTTTAAAGAAATAAAAATAAATAACAGATTTTTTTAATTAGGCTTAGAATTTATTTTTTGAATATTTTTTTTTAATAAGGCTTATCCTTTAGGAAATGCCATTGGGTTGCCTTTAGGAAATTACTGCAATGGCCAAGTAGTTTTTTTGGGCTTTAAAAATTATAACTAAATAAAATGTAAATTATGACTTTGGACTTTTGGATGGGGATAGGGTGCTATGAGCTTAATTTTAAAATTTTCTGTAGAAAATTAATTTATTAGTATATTCGTTCTAGAGAAATATATTTAGAAAAATTATGTGCCAAGAATAGAAACACACTTACTAAGGACGTTTTCGTTAATTTTTTAAAAATTATTAAAAATATCCTTATTGTGTATTCGATTTAATATTTTAAAAATCAACGCTTATTCGACTGTAAAAAAAGTGCCAAATAAATAAATAAATTGAAAATATTCTTACCATTGGCGTTTTCAACTTTTTATTTTTAAACCTCCGAGAAGAGTAAAAAATAAAATAATATATATTTATTAAAAACGCACTTAGTATGGACGTTTTTATTTTGTTCTTTTTGTTTGTTTGAGTGAATAGGTGATCCATCAATCAAAATTAAACTCTTAATTCAAATCATCAAATTGTAAAATTTTAAATCCAATCCGTCTTTGTTCAATTTTTAAAATTCTATATTTGTCCTCAAAATTTAAATCGATGATTCAATCTCCAATATTCAAAATTTAAATTATGTGCTCAAATTATAAATACTTGGTCCACAATATCAAAATTTATTCTATAAGTTATTCTTATCTTTAAAGTTAAATCATCATCATCATAATCATAAAAAAAATCTCAAAATTAATTGACTTATATCTCTCAATCTTATCTTACTTGATCACAATTTAAGATTTTCACCTTTATATAAAATTTGGCTCAAGTTGACAATGCAATTTCTACCCAACTTTCAATTTACCAATCTTTCATAATCACAAGGCTATAAAAAAAAAATTCAATCATTCAATAGTGCTTACTAATCCTCAAAAATCTTAACACAAAAGATCTCATATGTGATATGCCCTTAATTACAAAGATAGTCACAAAGTAATATGATTGGCCTATGGGGTATATCTAGTACTATCCGTGTATCAAACTTAAATCAAGCACGAGCGTTCGTCTTTCCGAAATAGGGGAAGACGAAAAACAACAATAAATAATTCAAGGAGGAGGTGATAGAATACAAGTACGGGGTTCAAGGCGATTAAAGAATTCAAAAGGGAGTTGTCAAGGTAGTTGTGGATTGAAATCTTATTTTTTGTAAATTCATATTCGTATGCTCATATCATTACAGTTATGTAACCGATACAATATTCTTCGACCTGTCTAGAAGGCAAGTATATTTGTCTAACAAGCTAAGTCAACTATATCTCAATCCACGTAAAGTAGAAATACGAAGAGCGAACCAAGTGCACTAAGGTTAGCTAGACCATAATACACTGATTATGATTTAGATAATATATTAGTGTGGGCCCCACTAACACATATGTAAACCCCCTCGACCAGATTCCAGTATTTTAGGAATATTTTTCACAATTTAGGATTTGTTGCAAAATTTTAATTTATTTTGCTTACATATCCTATTGATTTGTGCACATGTCCATCACCTAATTATTTGGAGCTTTATCTTGACTATTATCCCCGAACGAAGTTCACATATCTCTCCTAGACATGCCAGTCTACTATCCTGCACTTTGTGCAACTCCCAGATACTCAGTTTTGAGCCTCGTATGAGACGCACAAATATCGTTACAATCGTCCGTATTTATTCCCTATTTAATTTCCTGCTCTATACCCATCTCTGTACCCCTAGGGATTTGAGGCCCAACATGCATCTGTTTTGTCCAGACAAAAATACGTTAATTTTCTACACTGAGTATACTACATTTAGTGTATTGACACCGTAGAAAAATTATGGCCCTACCTGCCTCTAAATAATTAGAGAACACCGTGCGCGATATTTATTAATTAATAAATACGATGACCCGTATCACCCCAAAACCAGGCCCAGTCCCTGCCCAGACTCACCCCCACCCCCTCGGGACCCTCGCACAGCAATTTTTCTCAATTCTGTGAATTTTAGTAATTTCAGAAATCAGGTGTTTTTCCCAGACAATTTTGTAATTGCGCAATTTCCCAAAATAGGACCTCTGCACAATTTATGAAATTATAGGGACTTTTCTGTAAATTATCATGCGAGGTGTCACCCCCTCATTGGCCGGTGAACCTGCACCGTCCATCTGGAGACGGGACTCACCCAAAAATATTCTGAAAATATCCTGAAAATATCTACAAAATATCTTGTAAAATATCTCTAGATATTTTTCTTATTAAATTAATATAATTTTCTATAAAACAAAAAGAAAATAAAAGAAAAAGAAAAATAAATTCAAAACCTTAACTCTACCCCCCCCCAGCCCGCAGCCCCCCCCCCCCCCCCCCCCCCGCCGCCGGAGCCGCTCCGCCGACCCCTCCACCGCGGCGAGTCACCCCCTCCCCCCCGCTGGCCCTCTCCTCCCCGAGCCTTCCCTCTCTCTCGGCCTCGACCTCCCCCTCCTCCCCGATCTCCACCGCCCGCCACCACCTCGCCTGACTCCTCCTCCTCCTCCTCCCCAGCTCCTCCTCCTCCTCCTTCTCAATCTCCTCCCCCTCCTCGACTCCGCCACCCCCATCACCAGTCACCACCACCACTACCGCCATCATCATCGTCGACATCCACCCCCGTCGCCGCTCCTCCTCTCTCTCTCTTCTCCTCCACCCCCACGACCCCGACCCCCAGCCTCCCTCTTCCCTCCACCGACACCACCATCATCATCACCACTCCTCTCCTCCTCCTCCACTCTACCCTAACCGCCGGCTACCCCCCCCGACCACCCCACTCCATCACAGCTCCCCCCCTCAACCCGACGCCTCCTCCCCTCTTCTCCTTTCCGAGCTCCCGCCCGACGCCCCCAGCGACCGGAGCAGCAGCAACTCCCCCCCTGGCCTCGGCAGCAACCACCCCTAGCCCCCTTTCTCCGCCTCCCTGAGAGCCGCCCGCCTCGCCGCAGCTCCGCCGACCTCGCCGGAGACCCGCAGCGACCCCCCCCCCGACCTCCACGGTCCCTGGCCGCCTCCGCCGTGTCTGCCATAGCTGAAACCCTAGGACGAGCAACGGTGGACACGGACACAGCAACAGTAACGGACTCGAAGCAGACACAGACACGAGAAAATGCAGTTTCTGGAGCCCTGTTCAGGTATCCATATCTCTCTCCTCGTAACTCTGTTTTCAATTTCGTCCGTTGCATCGTGTAGCCTGCATGACCCTCTCGGTGCCCGTGCAACCCGCTCGGTGCATCGCGTCCTGTGGCGATCGTAACCCGCGATCCAAAAACAGGAAAAACAACGACCCGATTCACCCCAGAACTGAGTACGCCCCGCCAAACGGGACGACTTGGTCGCACGCGGTCTTTACCGAAACGTGCGCGCACACCGAAATCAACGCGTATCCGCCGACAACGTCCCGTATCCGCCTGTTCTAGAATACGCTGCAACTTTGTGTACACACGTCGGATCGAGACGAAACTTGCGCCATCGGACTCGTAGCAATACGCTGGTCCTATGATCCAAGTTTGGTTCGATTCTGAGAACGTTGGCAAAATCCCGTATCGTGGGCCCCACAGGCTCCACTTGACGGGCGATTTTGTGATCGGCACATCGGAATCCAGTTCTGGACATTCCGTTGGGTTCGTATCGACGTTCTGAACTTGTTGACACTAAGTTTGGCGAATTTGGAGACATTTGACCTTTGACCGTGACACATTTTCCGATGCAAAGTGGCCCACATGTGGACCCCGCTTTGACCAAAAACTGTCATTTTTGCCCCTGTGTCCAAATTGGACTTAAGGACATGCGTTTCTAGCTATTTGATATTTTTTGAGACTGTTAGTGATGTTTATTTCAGTATCCGGAGATATTTATTCTGAAGCCATAGTTCTGACTTTTGGCATTTGACATCTGGACATTTTATTTGTAGCTCTCCCGCCAGGCAAGTATACCTTGCCTTATTGTACTATTTTAATTCAGTTATTATTAGTTACATGTTTATTTATTTTAATATTATGTAAATGTGCGCGTCCGAGAAGACTCGGGTGCAGTCAACGAATGCGTTGACGTTAGGACTTGTGTCTGACCTAGTGTCTAGTAGACCCACCTAAAGTTGTGAAGTTATTGATATAACTTCTTCGGCCTTGACACGTATCATACACGTCACAGAGTGAGTACATGTAGGGACGCGTACCTCATGCGCGACTGGCCATCAGTGTGAGCAACACGTGTAGCGGTAATTAGCTCAGTTGTTTATTTTATTGAGACTTGCATCATAGTAGGAGGTGTCCACGTCGTTTTCACGACTTGTACATCTATATTGGGCGGGAAAGATACTAGTAGGCGTATGGGACACCCCCTCCTTATATATTCCTGTTGCCTGATACCATACTCTTCGGAGATGGGACGTTCCTGTTACCATGCTGCTCGGAGATGGGGTATTGGTTTTCTTGTTCCCGTTACCATGCTCCGAGGAGGATGGGGTATTCCTGTTTTATCCTTCGTTCCATACTCTGCAGGGATGGACGATTGCAGAGTGCCCTTGCGTCAGGGGACATATGACACATATACTAGCCAGTCACGACGATTGGTGAATTACGTCAGCATATGTCTAGCCACACATTCCCATGCGTACTACAAGGTCTTTAAATTGCATTCACTTAGATGGTTAGCACACCCCATTTATTTATTCAGTATTTACATTATGGCATGTTATTTTTCTGTATCTTGCTATGTCCCTCTGAGGACCTGGTCCCCTGCCAGGTGTATATGTTCTTGCGTATTCGCAGGAGCACAGATCCGGACAGGCTACTTATATTACGATGAGGTCTTCTCTTCGAGCCTCGTGATTGTCAGATGTTGTTCTTATGTGGTGTGTATCTGGTTCCTTTTATATTCTATTTCGGCAGTAGATTGTTTCCATCCGACTGTCATTCTTTAGATATTTGTTGTTGAGATCTAGTTACCTGATTATTGGTTATTCCTGTACATGTGATATTCTGTGGATGAGATTTAGATATTACCCTGTGACTTGTAATTAGTTTTACCACTTATGAATTATTGTTCATTATACAGCGTACGCACGTATATATGGTTTCCATATATTGGAGTCGCCATATATACGGGCCAGCTGGCATGGTTACGTGACCTAGTCCTACGTATTTTGGGACTGGGGCGGGACATGTTTTTTAGTGGTGGCCCATGCAGATCAGAGCATATTGTCTCGGTTACGTTACTGTACCGAGCAAGCCTGCACCTAGGAGTAGAATATAGAATCTCATCCAAAATTGACTATGACATATCTTCCTTCCAGTCTGTCCTACTTACAAAATTGCATCCTGCTTGATTCATGTGCTTCCCTGATAATTTCTTAAGTATAGCCCTTGCTAGAATATAGGAATCCGGTTAATAGGATGATAATTAAGGTAGCATTCCTAATAAGAATACCACTAAGGCTTTGACATATCCTTAAGTTTGGATTACTTAGTGAACCCTGGCCTTCCTGACTTCCTAAATAAACCCTAGCCCTCCTGATTTCCTAAATAAACCCTAGCCTTCCTTATTACCTAATAAACCCTAGCGTCACCTACCCATAGATTAACTTTCCATTGTCCCTTGACATATTTATGTATGACTTGAGTGTAGTATAAACACTACTAGGATTAGTTAGAGATTTGACCATAGTGTTGACCCTAGTCTTGAGGAACCCATAGAAATTCAAGGAGGAATATTAGGACAGAAACCTCATCCTATATTAGATAAACCCAGTTTTATGCCAGAGACCCTTTACCCTTGTTGGCGTAAAACCCATTTGACCGTTGTTGACGTAAAGCCAAACCACTGCCTAGTTGGCGTAAAAACCAAATTATGTAGAAGCTTGTCCCCTTTACGCCGCCCTTAGTCTTCCTTATCCTGCGTATGACGCATCATGCCAGCCACGTAGGTAACTGTCCTGCGTAAATCTGATGATTCCTGACTATTAGATAACCAGCGTAGAGTAACCTGATTAGGCGAAAAATATAAGGATAGGATTAAAGAGTATTTGTTACAGCCTTAGCTTTTCCCAGACACGACCAAATCCTGCGCAGAGATACGCCTCGAGCCTTGTGCAAAGAGAAACAGCTTTTGACGGGACATATGGTTTTGTCTCACCTCGAGCGTAAATGACTGGTATCCAATATGTCCCTAAACGACAACCTAGAACTCCGTGCAAACCATCATCAAACCATCCACTCGATCGTTGTGCAAGTACTTTTGTCAGATGACAGGATTCATTAACTTGACTGACAAACTCATGAGTTTCTTGTACAAACTTCACGCTGCAACGTATGCTAGACTTTTTATGCTGGCAGATTTTTACGCAACCTTTAGGCAATACTTTACCCGCAGACTTTTACGCAGCGATCTTTTACGTACAGACTTTATACACGGACAGCTCTGAAGCTCTACCTTACGCTTCTCTGTTTTATGCGGATAACTCTGAAGCCTATTTTACGCCGATAGTTTGAATCCCTGAGTTACGCCAAACTACTTTGAATCCCTACCTTGCGCTAGACAATTTAAAATTCTGTTTTACGCAGACAATTTCGGATTTCTATCCTACGCCAATTTATTTTACCTCTGCATTACGCAGACAACCTCGAACCCCTACTTTACGTAGACTTCCTTAAATCTCTGTTTTAGGCGGACATCCTATAGTATTTATATAGATTATAGAACTTAGAAGGCCATACCTCTTTTGGGTCAACTAGCGACTTAGACAAGGATTAGAATAATAATTGTAGATTTTGTAGAGTCTTGTCTTTTTGTGAATATGAATTGTTTTGTATTTCTCACATCATAATCTAGCGTACTTATATTTACCGTACTACCTTGACTTATGCCGCTATTATAGCCTAGTTTCGCAAGCTTATTCTTTATCAAGCTTGTTCTTGAGAGATGTATTATTGGAGTACTACACTAATACATTTCAGAATCACTGTGTTACGGTCTGATCAACCATAGTGCACTTGGTTTGCCCTTCGCATAACTACTTTACGTGGATTGAGATATGTAGTGATTAGTGGATAGATGTACTTGCCCTCTAGATATGTCTGAGCATATCGTACCAGCTATATAACTGTGCTGATACGAATATGTGAATAGGGATTACCAGAATAGGATTTCAATCCACAAATTGCCTTAACAATTCCCACTTGAATTCTTTAAACGCCTTGATTTTCACACTTCTAATCTATTACCTTCCCCTTGAACTCTTGATTACTGTTTTTCGTCTTTCATTATTTCGGAAAGGCGAAACTTCGTGCTTAGTATAAATACGAAAAGTGTATGGTTTCTGTAGCTATTTCTGTTTGTTTTCTGGGTAATTACCGAACCCTATTATTAGATTGGATTGCAGTTTAAAACTGTGCTATTCTTTAGGATGACCCTTAACTACCTGCGTTTTATTACGATCCTGATACGTGCATCGCTATGGCAGCATGAAAATTTATTTTTGCCTCGTAACTTGGGTCAAGTTCAGAACTCAAGTATTACGATAAAGAATATATCATTTTGCTGACAGGAGTCTAAATGGATCTCACGTGGATGAACAATTGATTGACTCCTGAATGGATAGCAGTACCTATGACTAGGTTGACTTATAAGGATCAAGAATTCCTATGGACCGACTCACCAAGTCAGCACGTTTCTTACCTATAGAGTTGGCCAGTCTGCAGAAGCTTTAGCTAACTTATATATGAGGCAAATCGTAAGATTGCACGGCATACCAGTCAGCATTGTACCCGACAAGGATTCGCGTGACCAGAATTGGTGGTCAACCGAAGAGACAGTTAAGTAAATACAAGGACACTTGCGAACAGTACAAGATAGACAAGAAGTGGGCAGACCGTCATCATCGTCCCTTGGGATTCAAAAGGACGATCATGTCTTCTAGAGGATATCACCTACTAGAGGCACCATTCGATTCGGAGAACGCAGCAAGTTGAGTCCAAGGTATGTTTGACCATTGACGTGCTAGAAAGAGTGGGAGTAGTGGCATATTAACTTGCGCTACCACCTTCACTTGAGGAGTACTTGATGTATTCCACGTGTCGCAACTCAGGCGATATGTGACAGACAACAGTCATGTTCTCAACCATTCGGAGATCACCATTAGGCCGAGCTTGTCGTATCAAGAGCAACCCGTGGGAATCCTTGATCATCGAGGAAAGGTATTGAGAAATCAGTCCATTCCCTTGGTTCGTGTGGCATGAAAGCATGGCACGTCAGGAGAATCTACTTGGAAGCGTGTGGACGACATACGTAGACGTTTTCGAACCTATTTCGCAACCCAAGATATAAATTACTTTGTTAAATTATATCTTATGCCGTCTTTCCCTTCTACCATGGCTTAGTTTTAATTTCGAGGACAAAATTTTTATAAGTTGGGTAGATTGTAAACCCCCTCGACCAGATTCCAGTATTTTAGGAATATTTTTCACAATTTAGGATTTGTTGCAAAATTTTAATTTATTTTGCTTACATATCCTATTGATTTGTGCACCTGTCCATTACCTAATTATTTGGAGCTTTACCTTGACTATTATCCCCGAACGAAGTTCACATATCTCTCCTAGATATGCCAGTCTACTATCCTGCACTTTGTGCAACTCCCAGATACTCAGTTTTGAGCCTCGTATGAGACGCACAAACATCGTTACAATCGTCCGTATTTATTCCCTATTTAATTTCCTGCTCTATACCCATCTCTGTACCCCTAGGGATTTGAGGCCCAACATGCACCTGTTTTGCCCAGACAAAAATACGTTAATTTTCTACACTGAGTATACTACATTTAGTGTATTGACACCGTAGAAAAATTATGGCCCTACCTGCCTCTAAATAATTAGAGAACACCGTGCGCAGTATTTATTAATTAATAAATACGATGACCCGTATCACCCCAAAACCAGGCCCAGTCCCTGCCCAGACTCACCCCCACCCCCTCGGGACCCTCGCACAGCAATTTTTCTCAATTCTGTGAATTTTAGTAATTTCAGAAATCGGGTGTTTTTCCCAGATAATTTCGTAATTGCGCAATTTCCCAAAATAGGACCTCTGCGCAATTTATAAAATTATAGGGACTTTTCTGTAAATTACCATGCGAGGTGTCACCCCCTCATTGGCCGGTGAACCTGCACCGTCTATTTGGAGACGGGACTCACCCGAAAATATCCCGAAAATATTCTGAAAATATCTACAAAATATCTTGTAAAATATCTCTAGATATTTTTCTTATTAAATTAATATAATTTTCTATAAAACAAAAAGAAAATAAAAGAAAAAGAAAAATAAATTCAAAACCCTAACTCTACCCCCCCCCCCAGCCCGCTCCGCCCCCCCCCCCCCCCCCCGGCCGGAGCGGCGAGCCCCCCGCCGCCGGAGCCGCTCCGCTGACCCCTCCACCGCGGCGAGTCACCCCCTCCCCCCCGCTGGCCCTCTCCTCCCCGAGCCTTCCCTCTCTCTCGGCCTCGACCTCCCCCTCCTCCCCGAGCTCCACCGCCCGCCACCACCTCGCCTGACTCCTCCTCATCCTCCTCCCCAGCTCCTCCTCCTTCTCAATCTCCTCCCCCTCCTCGACTCCGCCACCCCCATCACCAGTCACCACCACCACCACCGCCATCATCATCGTCGACATCCACCCCCGCCGCCGCTCCTCCTTTCTCTCTCTTCTCCTCCACCCCCACGACCCCGACCCCCAGCCACCCTCTTCCCTCCACCGACACCACCATCATCATCACCACTCCTCTCCTCCTCCTCCACTCTACCCTAACCGCCGGCTACCCCCCCCCGACCACCCCACTCCATCACAGCCCCCCCCCTCAACCCGACGCCTCCTCCCCTCTTCTCCTTCCCGAGCTCCGGCCCGACACCCCCAGCGACCGGAGAAGCAGCAACTCCCCCCTGGCCTCGGCAGCAACCACCCTTAGCCCCCTTTCTCCGCCTCCCCGAGAGCCGCCCGCCTCGCCGCAGCTCCGCCGACCTCGCCGGAGACCCGCAGCGACCCCCCCCGACCTCCACGGTCCCTGGCCGCCTTCGCCGTGTCCGCCACAGCTGAAACCCTAGGACGAGCAACGGTGGACACGGACACAGCAACAGTAACGGACTCGAAGCAGACACGGACACGAGAAAATGCAGTTTCTGGAGCCCTGTTCAGGTATCCATATCTCTCTCCTCGTAACTCTGTTTTCAATTCTGTCAGTTGTATCGTGTAGCCTGCATGACCCTCTCGGTGCCCGTGCAACCCGCTCGGTGCATCGCGTCCTGTGGCGATCGCAAACCGCGATCCAAAAACAGGAAAAACAACGACCCGATTCACCCCGGAACTGAGTACGCCCCGCCAAACGGGACGACTTGGTCGCACGCGGTCTTTACCAAAACGTGCGCGCCGCTGATACGGACGTGCGGGATTTCGCAGAAGTTGATTTGGATGTGCGTGCACACCGGAATCAACGCGTATCCGCCGACAACGTCCCGTATCTGCCTGTTCCGGAACAGGCTGCAACTTTGTGTACACACGTCGGATCGAGACGAAACTTGCGCCATCGGACTCGTAGCAATACGCTGGTCCTATGATCCAAGTTTGGTTCGATTCTGAGAACGTTGGCAAAATCCCGTATCGTGGGCCCCACAAGCTCTACTTGACGGGCGATTTTGTGATCGGCACATCAGAATCCAGTTCTGGACATTCCGTTGGGTTCGTATCGACGTTCTGGACTTGTTGACACTAAGTTTGGCGAATTTGGAGACCTTTGACCCTGACACGTTTTCCGGTGCAAAGCGGCCCACATATGGACCCCGCTTTGACCAGAAACTGTCATTTTTGCCCCTGTGTCCAAATTGGACTTAAGGATAGGTGTTTCTAGCTATTTGATATTTTTTGAGACTGTTAGTGATGTTTATTTCAGTATCCGGAGACATTTATTCTGAGGCCATAGTTCTGACTTTGGCATTTGACATCTGGATATTTTATTTGCAGCTCTCCCGCCAGGCAAGTATACCTTGCCTTTGTCACGCCCCGATTTCGGCTAATCGATAATCGTCCCCCGGGCGTGATGCCATTCACGCGTAGGGCGCGCGTGCACAAGGCCTTAGGCATAAGGATATTCTTTAGTTCAATGCAACAGAGTAGACATATAAGATAACACAAAGTTGAGGCATAGAAAAGTTTCTCTTTTATTTATAATGAACATCTTTTTACATCGCTTGACTCAAAAGTATAAAATGCCCCACGGGCTTACAAACTTGGACGCAAAATGAGATAGCCGATCCATACATTATGTCCCTTTACATAGATTTAAAAACATAAAACACCTTGGGTGCGAGTAAGCACCATCGCCTTAGCGATATTTAGCAACGGAGAGAGTGGAAGGCTTCTAGCTTGAGCCTCCAAAAGTCTTGGCCACGAACCGCCAAGAATCCCAAAAGTCCAGAGAGAACTTCAGCTCCTCGCCGCGTTGCCTTGCGCCGGGGAACCTGCTACAACGAGGGTCAGTACTTCGAAAAGTACTGGTGAAGGCTAGCTGCTCAACTTTACCAAGCTCATGAGATGAGTTCTAATGAGTATGCTACAATTATGTGCTTAGGTGGGTTTCTATTCTTGCCTAGTTCAGATTTCATTTAGCAGGTATGCAAGAACAAAATAACATAACTCCACATGCCACCGTTCGGTGACTTTACCTGTACCGTCTGAACCACCTGTACAACTTACCATAGCCTTCCCTGTCACGAAGACATAGTTAGTCTGCACAGTTTAAATATACACAATATCTTCCTTTGTTGTTTAGGAGCCATCATGGGTTTAGTCTGGGCTGGCGGCGACGCTTGTAGCGCGGGTAGCTAGCCCCGCTACAATTCTCCGCTCCCTGTGCTAACTCATTTTAGCACGACTAAGTAAGTAGATTCCGCCCGGGTCGAAACGGCCCGGTGCCCCGGTAACCGTTCGCAGGAACCTGGATTCCTTGTGCACAAGAATTCCCATGACCATTTCTATGAACCGAACTTCATAGATTTACATACTAGCGATTTAAAGAACATCATGTACGAAACTGCTTTACTGTACTATCACAATCATCCAACAAGTTATATGAAATAACATGCAGCAGTTTATAGAAGAACACCTTAAACTTATAGAAGAGCACTTTGAACTATCAATAAATACCAACCCATTAAACACCCAACGAACATGCATGCATCAATGAATTTATGCAAGGTTTTGTATGACAAGCAATGGGTGTTCCAAGCCTACTTCTTATCTTATCTTGTTATCCAACTTATTACTTAAGTGGTGTCGTTTGATTGAATGCACAACTGAGTCAATTTTATTAAGAACGGAGCCCTTGGAAAGAAGGTGCTTATCGAAATAGAGCCACTCACAAGTTGGTTGAATAGGAAGAAGAAGGAGAGATCTCTAAGACTCCGCTCGCGCGTCGTCTACACGATCACCTGCACGCACCAACGGATGATCAATACCTCCTGCTTCGGTCTCCAAGGCTCGATACAAAATGCGAAATCCTAAGAACGAAAGCAATGAAATCCATTGAAACCGTTCAAAAAAACGTAAGTCATAAAACCAACAAGAAAGCAACCAAGCGGCACGAAAACGGACAAGAAACCAACGCAACGGAAAGGCCCCTCTCGACTCTGCCGCCGAGTCCATCCTCGAGGCATAATCCATTGTATATGGGACCTGATTCCGAAGAAACCAATCCATAACGAGGAAAGGATCTTAATTCAATCTGTTCCGTTCGGACGGTCGTAAGTATTTCTTGGCCGCGCTCCCCGAGTAGGGGGAACGGGGCATTACATCATAACCATCCAAAAGAAAGTTTCGTCCCGAAACTTAGGAATAGAACCTACCACTAAGGAATAATGAGGGAAACCTTTCCCTCATATCAGCTTCAAGTTCCCAGGTCGACTCCTCGACCGAGTGGTTCCGCCACAGGACGCGCACTAGCGAGACGGTTCGGTTCCGCAACTGCTTCTCTTTACGATCCAAAACTTGGACAGGCTCTGTCGCGTACGACAAGTCCGCTTGCAGATTCAACTGACCCAAGTCGACTATGTGGTTCGGGTCGTGTACAAACTTTCTCAGCTGGGAAACGTGAAAAATATCGTGTACTTCTGATAGGGCAGGCGGCAAAGCAACTTGATAGGCGACCGGAGTAACCCGTTTGAGAACTTCAAACGGCCCAACAAATCTCGGACTTAGCTTTCCTTTTACTCTGAACCGCATGACTCCGCGCATAGGCGAGACTTTCAAGAACACATGGTCCCCTTCAAAGAATTCAAGGGGGCGACGTCGAGCATCGGCATAACTCTTTTGTCGGCTTTGTGCTGTCTTCAACCGTTCACGAATCAACCGAACCTTTTGGACGGTTTGTTCAACTAGCTCCGGCCCAAGGATTTGCCGTTCTCCGACTTCGTCCCAGCAGATTGGGGACCTACACTTTCGCCCATACAAAGCCTCGTACGGAGCCATCTCGATGCTGGACTGATAACTGTTGTTGTATGCAAATTCGGCCAGCGACAGGTAGACGTCCCAACTTGACTTCGAATCGATCACGCAGAGGCGCAACATGTCTTCTAGTATCTGATTCACTCGTTCCGTCTGACCATCGGTTTATGGATGATAGGCTGAGCTGAACTTCAACTTGGTCCCCATCGCCAACTGAAGGCTCTCCCAGAAACGCGAGATGAATCGCCCGTCTCGATCTGATACTATAGAAACTGGCACTCCGTGCAGCCGGACTATCTCGTCAAGGTAGGTCTGGGCGAGGCGATCGGCGCTCCAAGTACTTTTGATGGCAATGAAGTGTGCAGACTTGGTTAACCGGTCGACGATAACCCAAATTGCGTCGTTCCCCCGTTGCGTCCTTGGCAGGCCAATAATGAAATCCATGCAGATGTGCTCCCACTTCCATTCCGGGATAGCAAGATTTTGCATCTCCCCGCCCGGCCTCTGATGTTCTGCTTTCACCCTTTGACAAGTTATGCATTGGGACACAAAGAGTGCAACATCTTTCTTTATGCCGTGCCACCAGAAGGTCGTTCGGAGGTTCTTATACATCTTCGTGCTCCCGGGATGGATCATATAGGCTGCGTAATGAGCTTCCGCAAGGATCTCCTTTCTAAGTTTTGAATCATCGGAGACGCATAGCCTTCCTTTCACCCGCAACGCTCCATTTTCATCTACTGCAAAGTCCTTCGCCTTCCCCGCTAGAATCTGCTCGTGCATCTTCCTTAGGAAAGGGTCGTCTTTCTGAGTAGATGTGACCCGCTCTATTAGGTTGGATACGAATCGCATTTGAGCGACCCGCGCGCCACGATATCGAATTCGGAGTTCGATGCCCATCTCTTCTAAGTCCCTTCGTAACCTGCGATCGACTGACAGAGATCCAACGAAGATCCGACTCAAAGCATCCGCTACAACGTTCCCTTTTCCAGGCGTGTAGTCTATCGTCAAGTCGTAATCTTTTATCAATTCTAGCCAACGGCGCTGACGAAGGTTGAGGTCCGTCTGGGTGAATAGGTACTTCAAGCTCTTGTGATCAGTATAAATTCGGCAAGGCACTCCATAAAGGTAGTGTCGCCACAATTTCAGGCCAAAGACAATTGCCGCTAACTCCAGGTCGTGTGTAGGATAATTTTTCTCGTGCTTCTTTAGTTGCCTGGAGGCATAGGCTATCACTCGATCTCGCTGCATAAGTACACACCCCAAGCCTTGCCCAGACGCGTCGCTAAATATTTGGAATCCCGAGATCTCGTCTGGTAGTGCAAGTAACGGGGCAGAGGTGAGGCGATGCTTTAACTCTTTAAACGAAGCTTCGCAGTCGGCGGACCACTCAAATGCGACTCCCTTTTGTGTGAGGCGAGTCAGAGGTAGTGCAAGTTTGGAAAAATCCTTCACGAACCGTCTGTAGTAGCCCGCTAGCCCGAGGAAGCTTCGAATCTCGCTAACGGATGCAGGTCGCTTCCACTCGATAATGGCCTCCACCTTCTTCGGATCGACTGAGATGCCTCCCGCAGAAATGATGTGCCCGAGGAAAGATACACTACTTAGCCAGAATTCACACTTACTCAGCTTAGCATATAGCTGGTTGTCCCGAAGAGTTTGTAGCACGGTCCGCAAGTGCTCTGCATGTTCTTTCTCACTCTTCGAATACACCAAGATATCATCGATGAATACTACTACAAACTTATCAAGATAGGGCCGGAACACAAGGTTCATTAAACTCATGAAGGCAGCGGGTGCATTGGTTAGTCCGAACGGCATCACCAGGAACTCATAATGGCCATAGCGAGTTCGAAAAGCTGACTTTGGCACATCGTCTGGCTTGATCTTTAGTTGGTGATAGCCCGAACGGAGGTCGATTTTAGAGAATACAGTGGCATCTTGCAACTGATCAAAAAGATCGTCTATTCTTGGAAGAGGGTACTGGTTACGAATGGTTGCTTTATTCAATTCTCGATAGTCGATGCAGAGCCGCAACGAGCCATCCTTTTTCTTTACGAATAGCACAGGCGCACCCCACGGAGATACACTAGGCCGAATGTATCCTCGATCTAGCAAGTCTTGCAACTATACTTTAAGCTCCTTCAATTCTGCCGGGGCCATTCGATACGGCGTCTTGGAAATTGGTCGAGTTTCTGG
Organism: Iris macrosiphon; assembly: GCA_036927795.1. NCBI lineage: Eukaryota > Viridiplantae > Streptophyta > Magnoliopsida > Asparagales > Iridaceae > Iris > Iris macrosiphon. The sequence goes on along the minus strand of JAYESA010000005.1, from coordinate 210,075,622 downwards.
GAACGTGTCTATAGTGAACTCTATCTCTCGATCGGGCGGCATGCCTGGCAACTCGTCGGGAAACACATCAGGAAAATATGCCACAACGGGAATAGACTCAACGTTTGCGCAATCTTGCCGAGTGTCTCGAACGGACGCTAAGTACCCTTCGCAGCCGGAGTGAATCATCCGTCGAGCAGACATTGCTGAGATCACCATGCAGGCATTCGACGCTTTCGACTCAGGACTGCACGTGAAGCAAAACTCGATCTCGCCGGGCAAACGAAACACGACTTCCTTTTTCGCACAGTCGATTGTAGCTGAACAAGCGCCAAGCCAATCCATCCCCAGAATAAGATCTTAGTCCCTTATGTCTAGAACTATCGCATCTAATGACAATTTCCGTCCCACGATGCAAATGTTACCTTCACGACAGACTAAGCGAGCCGATAAATCTACGCCCGAAGGAGTACTAACACTTAGGTTTAAGCCTAGCGGTGTCATAGGGAATGTGTGTTCGGCGGCAAAATCCGCCGCAATGAAGCTATGTGTTGCACCAGAATCAAACAATACTCGAGCAGGTACATTATTAAAAAGTAATATACCTGACACCGTCGTGTTCGATGCAAGTGCCTCATCCCGAGTCAAAGCATAGACTCGTCCCTGAGCATTTTACGGTGCCTGGTTCGCTCGTTGAGTTTGCCCCTGACCCTGAGCTGAGTCATTATTCTGCTGCGGACGGTGTGAAGATGGATCGTTGGAACGGGTTGGACAATTACGAGCAATGTGGCCCATCTTGCCACAATTGAAACATCCTCCTTTGCTCGCGCGACATTCGCTGACGTGGTGTCCTGGCTTGCGGCAGTAGGCACAATTTTGTCCTTGCCTCCTTCCTTGATTCGAGTCTTAGGAGCCGCCGTTGTTGTTGTGGCGCTTATGCGCGTTGTTTCCTCCTGTGTTGGCAGGACGCTTGTGATTGTAATTTTGCACAGCGCCGGTGCGAACTGGAGGATACTGCGACTCCAGGGATAGTGCATGATTCAAGGACTCCCGCATGGTACGATATTGAGTCACTACGACGTGAGCACGGATAGAAGGTCGTAGTCCGAGCTCGAACTTTCGTGCACGACTTTCGGCATCGGCGAGCTGAGACTTGGCAAATTTTGCAAGTCGGTTGAACTCTGAAGCGTATTGACGCACCGTCATGTCTCCCTGCTTCTGTAGCGCAAACTCGTCTTCCTTTTCGCGACGGACGGCGGGTGGAAGGTATTCCTCCACGAAGGCCTTGCGAAACACGGACCAGGAGATAGCCGTTGTGCCACCTTCACTCAAAATAGCTTGCTTGTGCACATCCCACCAATCATGTGCATTTTGTCGGAGCTGAAGCTGGGCACACGCCACTTTCTTGGTCTCGTCTAGGCACATCGCTTCAAAGTGGTCCTCCAACTCGACCAGCCAGTCCATCGCTAAGGAAGGGTCCTCGGTGCCTTTAAACGTAGCATGGCACATCTTCTTAAATTCAGATATCGACACGATTGACCCATTCTCGCCTGAGGGTAAGGTACCCTGGGAATTCTGCGGTCCGGTGGCTTCAGCAACTATAGGCACGGTTGCGGGGGCGGATGCAGAATGATTGTTGGCGACCATATTCGTCACCATTGTTTGCAGACTATTCATCTGCTTCTGCTGTGTATCCGCCTGAGATCGCTGCGCCACGAATTGAGCCTCAATCCGTGACTCGAACTGACTCTGCCGTAGTTCAGCTTGTTTCTGCTGCGTCTCCATCAAACGCATCATTCGCTCGAACGGATCAGCAGAGGGTGCGGCAGCTGGACTCCCAGAGCTGCCCGAGGTGCCTGAACTACTCGCTTGCACTTGCGCCACCATCTGCGCTTGTGCACCCGGCTCGGAAGTCGTTCCTTGAAAGGAAAGTAACTTGTATTAGTCTCAAGGTATATTATGGACTCATTGTATGGAACGCATCTCATTTTGGCCAAGCGAATTCAAGGGTCTACTCGGAAGGAACAAGGTCCTCTTTAGAAACTTTCTTTGTGAGATCAAAGGATCTGAAGCATGCTCTGATACCAATATGTCACGCCCCGATTTCGGCTAATCGATAATCGTCCCCCGGGCATGATGCCGTGCACGCGTAGGGCGCGCGTGCACAAGGCCTTAGGCATAAGGATATTCTTTAGTTCAATGCAACAGAGTAGACATATAAGATAACACAAAGTTGAGGCATAGAAAAGTTTCTCTTTTATTCATAATGAACATCTTTTTACATCGCTTGACTCAAAAGTATAAAATGCCCCACGGGCTTACAAACTTGGACGCAAAATGAGATAGCCGATCCATACATTATGTCCCTTTACATAGATTTAAAAATACAAAACACCTTGGGTGCGAGTAAGCACCATCGCCTTAGCGATATTCAGCAACGGAGAGAGTGGAAGGCTTCTAGCTTGAGCCTCCAAAAGTCTTGGCCACGAACCGCCAAGAATCCCAAAAGTCCGGAGAGAACTTCAGCTCCTCGCCGCGTTGCCTTGCGCCGGGGAACCTGCTACAACGAGGGTCAGTACTTCGAAAAGTACTGGTGAAGGCTAGCTGCTCAACTTTACCAAGCTCATGAGATGAGCTCTAATGAGTATGCTACAATTATGTGCTTAGGTGGGTTTCTATTCTTGCCTAGTTCAGATTTCATTTAGCAGGTATACAAGAACAAAATAACATAACTCCACATGCCACCGTTCGGTGACTTTACCTGTACCGTCTGAACCACCTGTACAACTTACCATAGCCTTCCCTGTCACGAAGACATAGTTAGTCTGCACAGTTTAAATATATACAATATCTTCCTTTGTTGTTTAGGAGCCATCATGGGTTTAGTCTGGGCTGGCGGCGACGCTTGCAGCGCGGGTAGTTAGCCCCGCTACAATTCCCCGCTCCCTATGCTAACTCATTTTAGCACGACTAAGTAAGTAGATTCCGCCCGGGTCGAAACGGCCCGGTGCCCCGGTAACCGTTCGCAGGAACCTGGATCCCTTGTGCACAAGAATTCCCATGACCATTTCTATGAACCGAACTTCATAGATTTACATACTAGCGATTTAAAGAACATCATGTACGAAACTGCTTTACTGTACTATCACAATCATCCAACAAGTTATATTAAATAACATGCAGCAGTTTATAGAAGAACACCTTGAACTTATAGAAGAGCACTTTGAACTATCAATAAATACCAACCCATTAAACACCCAACGAACATGCATGCATCAATGAATTTATGCAAGGTTTTGTATGACAAGCAATGGGTGTTCCAAGCCTACTTCTTATCTTATCTTGTTATCCAACTTATTACTTAAGTGGTGTCGTTTGATTGAATGCACAACTGAGTCAATTTTATTAAGAACGGAGCCCTTGGAAAGAAGGTGCTTATCGAAATAGAGCCACTCACAAGTTGGTTGAATAGGAAGAAGAATGAGAGATCTCTAAGACTCCGCTCGCGCGTCGTCTACACGATCACCTGCACGCACCAACGGATGATCAATACCTCCTGCTTCGGTCTCCAAGGCTCGATACGAAATACGAAATCCTAAGAACGAAAGCAATGAAATCTATTGAAACCGTTCAAAAAAACGCAAGTCATAAAACCAACAAGAAAGCAATCAAGCGGCACGAAAACGGACAAGAAACCAACGCAACGGAAAGGCCCCTCTCGACTCTGCCGCCGAGTCCATCCTCGAGGCACAATCCATTGTATATGGGACCTGATTCCGAAGAAACCAATCCATAACGAGGAAAGGATCTTAATTCAATCTGTCCCGTTCGGACGGTCGTAAGTATTTCTTGGCCGCGCTCCCCGAGTAGGGGGAACGGGGCATTACAGCCTTGTTGTACTATTTTAATTCAGTTATTGTTAGTTACATGTTTATTTATTTTAATATTATATAAATGTGCGCGTCCGAGAAGACTCGGGTGCAGTCAACGAATGCGTTGACGTTAGGACTTGTGTCTGACCTAGTGTCTAGTAGACCCACCTAAAGTTGTGAAGTTATTGATATAACTTCTCCGGCCTTGACACGTATCATTACACGTCACAGAGTGAGTACATGTAGGGACGCGTGCCTCATGTGCGACTGGCCATCAGTGTGAGCAACACGTGTAGCGGTAATTAGCTCAGTTGTTTATTTTATTGAGACTTGCATCATAGTAGGAGGTGTCCACGTCGTTTTCATGACTTGTACATCTATATTGGGCGGGAAAGATACTAGTAGGCGTATGGGACACCCCCTCCTTATATATTCTTGTTGCCTGATACCATACTCTTCGGAGATGGGGCGTTCCTGTTACCATGCTGCTCGGAGATGGGGTATTGGTTTTCTTGTTCCCGTTACCATGCTCCGAGGAGGATGGGGTATTCCTGTTTTATCCTTCGTTCCATACTCTGCAGGGATGGACGATTGCAGAGTGCCCTTGCGTCAGGGGGCATATGACACATATACTAGCCAGTCACGACGATTGGTGAATTACGTCAGCATATGTCTAGCCACACATTCCCATGCGTACTACAAGGTCTTTAAATTGCATTCACTTAGATGGTTAGCACACCCCATTTATTTATTCAGTATTTACATTATGGCATGTTATTTTTCTGTATCTTGCTATGTCCCTTTGAGGACCTGGTCCCCTGCCAGGTGTATATGTTCTTGCGTATTCGCAGGAGCACAGATCCGGACAGGCTACTTATATTACGATGAGGTCTTCTCTTCGAGCCTCGTGATTGTCAGATGTTGTTCTTATATGGTGTGTATCTGGTTCCTTTTATATTCTATTTCGGCAGTTGATTGTTTCCATCCGACTGTCATTCTTTAGATATTTGTTGTTGAGATCTAGTTACCTGATTATTGGTTATTCCTGTACATGTGATATTCTGTGGATGAGATTTAGATATTACCCTGTGACTTGTAATTAGTTTTACCACTTATGAATTATTGTTCATTATACAGCGTACGCACGTATATATGGTTTCCATATATTGGAGTCGCCATATATACGGGCCAGCTGGCATGGTTACGTGACCTAGTCCTACGTATTTTGGGATTGGGGCGTGACAACATATGTCAGAAACAAGCTCGATAAAATGATAAGCTTGCAAAACTAGACTGTAATAGCAGCATAAGTCAAGATAGTCCAAAATATAAGCACGTGGAATTATGATGAAGGAAGGTACAAAATAATTCAAGTTTAACAAGAAGCTAAGACTCGTCCGGTGTTTTGCCTCTACAGTTGCCATACTAACTTCTTGTCTAAGTCTCTGGTCGACCAAATGGGGGTATGGGCCTCTAAAGTTCTACAGTCTGGATAAACACTATCTTCTTATGCTAACATATATTTAGGTGTCGTTATATTACACTTCATTAATGGGTCAAAAGGACTATGTGATACTAGGTTGTGAGGCATGATACCCAACTTACAAGAATCAACTAATATTGTAACTTAAGAATGGAGAAATTACTGGCTCTCAAGTGAGAAAGGATATAACCTGTATTGAGGAACAAGATAAAGTGGTATGCAAGTCTTGAAGAAATAGCGAGCGTGTATGTAAGACTTGAGAAGTGGGGGTATTTCGGTCAAATAGCATTAATTCTCAAGTTACTAGCTCTCAAGATAAAGGGATATTTTTGACGGAAGTGGGGGAGAGATTGTACATTATGGTAAAGCAGTGAGGTGCACCTTGAATTATGATAAATAAAGTGGAATGCAACTCAAATTTTCTCTTATTTTAAATTTATTATTGTATATATTATTTTATACATGTATGTAAGACTATTTATAAATACTTAATGAGAGCTCTCATAATTATCTAGATGTCCCTATTAACCTTAATAAATAATTTTAATTAGTAAATAAATGCAATAGTCAATTTAAAAGTAAAAGTTTTACTGTGAATCTGAACTTTTACTATATATTTTAATGACTAGAATAGACTTACTGAATATTATCTTAAGGATTAATTATTTTTCATCTATTTTTATTTTAGAATTACTTAAAATATAGTGAGTAAATAAACTAATCAAATCATATATTGAAAAAGCAAAATACTTTTTTTTACGTCTCTACTTTAAAATAAAAATATTTGAGGATTAACTATTTTCTCAAATTAAATAAACTAATTTAAATGATATCCCATTGGTTATACTCTTTTAGAAAGTCATATGGAAGATAGTTCGGCGTTGCGGATCCAACGTTTCAGGTTTCGTTACTATCCCATATCCGCACGAAAGATGTTAGTCGGTATTGAAATAGTCAAACTGAAAATATATTTATATATAAATCATGAAAGTAAAACGACTAACATGCAATATTTAAAAACAAAATAAAAAACACAAGTTTTTGCTGCACACAATGTGAGTTCTTTGATTTTTTTTTTTAAATAACACAACTCATCCTTCCTAATGGGACGTGGGTGTTATATCGCCAAAGTCAATGGCGACTGTGTTTTACTATTCTCTTTGTGTGTAAAACACATATAAACCATCATAAGATTTGGCAATATATATTTCCATTTATAATTTTGCAAAACTGGGTACCTTTCTTTTAATATCACCTAACATTTGCATTGTGTTGGTAATTTTGTGATAATATTTGCGGGCAGGATGAAATAAGAATTGGAACAGGGCAGACCGGGCAACCACTAGGGCTCAAATTTTTTAGAACACAATATATATATATATATATATATATATATATATATATATATATTTCGAAATGCTCTAGAACTATTTTGGTGGTTTAATATTATGGAACCATCCTATGTCAATATTTTATATTTTAACGTGGACGTAAAAAAATTATGGATCGGCCCTGCGTTGGACACTCTGCTAAAGCTAAAATTTGGACTGAAACATACACTAGCTAGTGTCACATATCCGAATTTTTTTCCTATATTATTTTTACAATTTTTCTTCTTCATATTTTCATTTGTTTATAATAATTATTTTCATTTGTTTATTAATTTTTTTTTTGTTTTTTCATTTATTTTAAATTATTTTTCATTAAAAAATATTTTAAATGTTTTTTCCCACTCTTTATCCTTTTTTTTTTTTTGCTCTTTTATCCTTTTTCGTTTGTTTTTAAGTTTTTTTTGGGTTTATTTATTTCTTTTAAACTTTTTTTGCTTTTAATTTTTTTATCTATAGTTTTATAAAGCTTTTTTTTTTTCATTTTTTTAAAAAATCTCATTTTTTTATTTCTTCATTTGTTTCCTTTTTTTTTTTTCAACTTTAATATATTGGTTGTTATAAACAATATTTTTTAGTGCTGAAATCCCAATGAAGAATTGATTTGATTTTGTTCTATACATGACATGACACTGGCATAAAATGTTGTAAGTAGGTTTCTAAGCCAATTTTCAATGTTTGGTCATTGCTTAAGAATTTTTTGTTATATTTATTATCCATTTTTATTATAGAGAACAAGTCATATAATCTAGGTCAGTGTGTTTCGTTGACCGGGCATCCCTAAAATCGCTCTAGGTCTAATTCAGTCAAATTATTGTTGAGTCGACTTAAGTTTGGTCAAAATTCAAAACCAGATCGGAATGATCCTCCTACCGGGTCGGACAAGATTTTTCTCTTTTAAAACTTAGGTCAAATTATGTTTTACCTTTGAAAATTAGAGGTATAGCACAGATTGACCAAAAGGTTGGTCTGGACTCGGTTCTCACTTTACAATATTGTCCCAATGTGATCGTTAATCCAACTTTGGCCTAAATTATTAGATGGATCCGAGCTTCAAAAAAAATTCAAACTTGTTAGCATTTCCAACCTTCTACATCATTGACAACCTCCAATTTTGTCAACATAGATTCCTATCCTTATACTCTTTGGTAAAAAAAAAAAAAAATTCCAAAAAAGTCAATATTTGTAGGCAACCCAACTCAATTGCTAGAAATTTTTTTTGTTATATAAATAACAACGGCTAACCCGGATTTGGTCCGAATCGAACATGGGCCTAGCCCAATCTAGCTTTGACCTATTCTACTCAAGTTGTAGGTCCAATCTAGATTTTAGCTATTTTGGTCAAAATTCGGTTGGATCCGTTGAATACAAACTTAAAATCTAGACGTGGAATATGCCGGTAGTTATCACATGAATCCTTCTCGGTTCATATTTGTGCAATAGTTTGGATAAAGCATAAAAGTTAAAAAAAAAATTAGTGTATTTTTTTTATATATAGCCATATTCGGATAGATGCTAAAATTTTCTTCTTTTCTAGGTTTGCTTCCGTTCTTGATGATACTCAATTTACAGCCTGTCTGGTCCAAAAAGAAAGTAAAACTGGTCCAAACATTAATATAGCAGATACGAATCTTTTGTACAAAATTTTGAAATATCTATTCTACTATATAATACCAAAACTAGGCTTCACCGTGAAAGTTTTTCGTTCCAAAAATACCCTTCATTACATTTCAATATGTATTAATGTTGATAAAGATATCTAAGTAATTAAAAACAGTAATTAAATGCATATTAAATGTATGTATGCATGCATGAGGCAACTTGGGGAATGATAGTTAATAAAACAAAGATATGCATGCATGCAAAGTAGGTAGTTTGGAGAATAAAACAAAAGTTAATAAAGCATGCATGCAAAGTAGGCACATGAACCCAAGAGATAAGAGAAATATTTCATATTTTCGTCATTTAATTTCTCCCAACTTTCCCTATTTTATTTCCACCTATAATAAAATTAAGAAATTGCGAGTTGCTCTTTTAATAATTTTTTTTTAAGTAATATAAAATACGTGCAACGCACGTGCGTATATACTAGTTTTGGTTAATGAAACAAGCAATCTTTTTTATTTTCTCTGACCAACCGTTAGAAAATGTAACGGAGACAGACAGCTGTTATTTTTCAAATATATCCTCTCCTCTCCTCTCCTCTCCTGTCTCCTCCACTTCTCATAATAAATTTCCATACCTTTTCTACTTCTGTCTGCATCCTCTCTTATTTTTCTCCTAGAGAGAGAGAGAGAGAGAGAGAGAGAAGGAGGAGGAGGAGGAGGAGGAGGGGGGAAGGAATAGGGTTTTGTCTTTCTTGTCCCTGATCATTTCGGCTGCTCCGATGGAAGACCCTAAACCCTAACCCTAACTTCCCTTCTTCCTCCTCCCACAGTATTTCCCTTCCTCCTCCGCCTCCCACTCCCCCTTCTCAAAACCATACCTTGGCCCTAACTTCCCTTCCTCCTCCTCCCACAACGATCGGACCAGCGATGCTCTCCTCCCCTCCCCTCCCCTCCCCAACGGAGCGATCGAGACGGTGGCGGTGGAGGACTTTGTCCGCGCGTGGATCCCTCGAGAGGAGGACCTTCTCTTCAATCCGGAGGCAGAACGTCGAGGTCCAGGAACGGAAGGAGGCTGGGGCGGTGGTGGAGGAGGAGGACCCGGAGTGGCCGGTGGACTCGCGCGGTCGTTTGGTGGGGGGTGCGGTGCGGGCGTCGGAGTACTTCGAGCGAGCGACATCCGATAAGGAACGTGGTGGCGGAGGAGGACGGAGTGGAGATCGACTGGGAGGGGGATCGAGATGGAGGAAGGAGATCAACTGCTTGGAGTGGGAGAGCTTCCCTTTCCATCCGAGCCCCTCCTCGTTGATTCTTCTTCTGGTCTTCGAGCGCACGCTATATATAATAGGTTTATAATATCTATCCACTTCTCTTTCATTATTTGATATATGAAATGAATTAATTAAAATAATGTGATTGTAGAAACTATATATTCTTGGAACCCAATGCATACCATATTTTCTTTTGCATGCTCATGTCAGTACTGTTCCTAGTGGCTGCTATTTCCGTTCTATCGTTGTTAAATGTACTGATTTGTTTTGGTAGAACTAAGATGGCCAACCTACATGGATGTTTAAATGATCTGTCCTTTTGTCTTGTCAAAAGCCCTGGTAGAAGTTTAAGCTGTAATTTCTTTTTAGTTTATCCATTGAAATTTAGAGAAGAGAAGCCTATATATGAATTAGGCTTTATTTTGAACTTGAAATAAATAAATAAACAGAAACCAACTTGAAATTAATTTGGAAAAGAGTTCCTATCTCATATTCGTTTTCTCTCTCCAAATATTATAAGTTTGAGATCATCGCCATCAACGTTTCTGTCTTCGACGTCGAGTTGGATCGATTTCGAGTGCAAAAATCCGGCCCGGACAATATCAATATCCGACACGACACACACACACACACACACACACACACACACACAATTATCTTCAACTATGCTTCTAGCATCATCACCATCAACTTCTTTGAGATTGTCGTTGCAAGGTGCCTGGAAATAGTTTTCAAACTAGATGGTCAATGGGAGGTTGAGAGCACTACTTGGTCAGTGCACAGAAGTACACAAATGACAAATGGGTCAAAGAGGCTGCTCATATATAGACATATTGGCCTCTGACAACAACAATCTAGTCCAGATAGAAACATTTTTTTTGACAACTTTCTAATCCTTGTGTTAACAAAGATGAGAAAAATCAAATGTGCATTTTAACATCTACTTCTCATGTAATGTTCTACATACTGGCGTGACACGATGTTCATTCCCAAATTAGACATTGATCAATACACCTAATAATCTTTCCTAATACTGATATACATTATAGATCAAGGAGAGATCCAAAATCTAGATTAAAAATACTTGAAAATGATAAAGATTTCCCAGTGGGGGCAGAATAGACATGTCAGACTTACACCGGCGAACTGTCTGCTGCACTCTTAGTTGAAAAATGATAAAGATAAAATTTGTTTTCCTGCTGCACTATAGTTGATTTTTCATTGCTGCTTCCTGACAGGGTAACTGATAACTGGAAGTTTTGAAGGAGTTAGAGAAAGCAGCAAAGGTCTACTGGAGTGCTAAAAATTTATCTGATGTTTCTCTTGGTAAAGAATGGATAAGATCTATCCATGCTTTCCCATCATCACCGGCTGTCGCATCTTCCACTCTGAGGTAATTTGGTTCCATCTAACAATGTCTTTCTTACTTCACTTCATATCTCACTCCCTGCTTATAGTATATATTTAACTTATACCCACTTGCTGGTTTCTTCATGACTGCTTAATTTTCTTTTACTAATATGTTAGTTTCTTATTGCCAAGGAAGAATATAGAATATCTGCAAGGATTCTTTTCTGAAAGTTTTGATCCACTTTTATAGTTTCCTAGAATATAGAAGATGATGAAAGCACTCATTAGAAAGTACATATACCAAACTAAGTCATGTCGAACACTGAAATTTATAGTCGAATGAAGTATGCAGTTAAATATATCATATGAAATTTGTCAAATTGAGCTTAAGCAGCTACCAAAGAAATAAAATGGTAAAACAATTTTACTCTTCACACACAAAAGTTTGTATCCTAACTTCTTTGGGGAAGTCCACATCTACTGCTAAAAAGTCGTAAGACTTTTACTAATCATCTGAACAGTAACCAACAAAGTCAAATATATATAAATAGACTTTGCTCAAGTGTTTTAAGACTAGATTGTGGAGAAAAATAAAACAAGAGGTCCAGTACATATATGCAACATGCTAACAGTTCAGTCCATAAAAGACATTCAACAAGAAATCAAGAGATGCTTTGTGACAAGTCTAATTTAGTCAGCATCCTTTCGACTGGCAGATGTGGACAAAATTACTATAACAAACAACATGCGATTCACAGATGTGGACAGAATTACTCTAACAAACAACATGCAGTAATAGAATTTCATGGTAGATTATATTCAAGACACATTAATCTACAGAAAAAACATTTGGACATAATTACTGACCAATTAACTTTGCCTTACTAAACCTACAATTGTGCCAAAAGGTTCAACAAGCACTTATTAGAAACCCACTTCAGTTAAGTCCAAAATTACAAGAATTGTCCATCTTCTAGTGAAGATTTATAGCTATTCTATTGAAACACCACTAGAAGAACATATAATCGACAGAAAAAAAACATTTGGACATAATTACTGACCAATTAACTTTGCCTTATTAAACCTACAATTGTGCCAAAAGGTTCAACAACTATTGTTTTTACCTTGTTCCAAATTTAACTATTTACAAATTTGTCGATTTTTAATTTTTTTTCCATCATACTAATGGCTTGGACTTTTAGAAAAGAACATTTACAATTTTCATATTCTATTTTTTAACGTTTTATACTATTGACTGAAAGCTTACATTGTACTAATGGCTTCTTGAAATATTATTCTTTAACGTTTTATACTATTGGCTGAAACCTTATTTTCATATTCTATTTTTTCTATCGAAAAATTATCTAGACTTTTAGTTCCTGGCTCTTTGCCACCATCACAATCTTAAGTTCATCATTTATGTTACAACATCATTTACAATTTTTTATGCGAGTCTTAGGCGGATTTCGCCAACATCATTTACAATCTTGAGTTTACAATTGACTATTCCTTCCTTATCGAGCCACTTCTCTCCCTATCCTCATTATTCTATTTGGTTGGCTCAATTTGATTATTCATCTCACTCCGCTTGCCTTCTAATTTTTGATAACATACTTTACTCAAACAAAAGTTGTATAGACTTTTAGCTCGTGGCTTTTTGTTCCCATCACAATCTGTAGTCGATTCTTTATGTCACAAGATTAATTAGAGTTTTTACCTTCTTTCAAATTTAACCTATTCTAAAATTGTTCGATTTCCATTTTTTCTTTTCACGATACTAATGAATAGAACTTTCGAAAAAACCTTGTTCTCTAAAGATTCTTCTTTCATGTTTTATACTATTAATTAATTTTTTTTAAAATTCTATTTTTCTATCAAAAAATTACATGGTCTTAAGTTCATCATTTATGTCACAACCTTAATTAAAGTTTATATGTGAGTCTTATGCGACTTCCTTGAGTTGACGATTGACCATTCCTTCCCTGCTGCTGGTTGCCTAGATTCAATTATTCAGCTCACTCTGCTCGTCTTCCATTTTTGATAATTTTACTTTACTCGTACAAAAACTGTATAGACTTTTAGCTCGTGGCTCTTTATCTCCATCACAATCTGAATTGATGATCCTTTTATGTCACAACATCAACTAGAGTTTTCTTTACCTTGTTTCAAATTTGACCTATACTAATGACTAGAGCTTTCGAAGAAAACCTTGTTCTTTAAAGAATATTTTTTCATGTTTTATACAACTTACGTATAAACTATAATTGGTTTTATGACACAAATGATGATCTATCGAGCCGCCTCTCTTGTCATTCAATTACTCCCTATCGCTATCCTCACCGTTGCTCCCTTTGGTCGTCTCACTTCGGCTATTAAGCTCACTCCACATGCCTTCCATTTTTGATACATACTTTACTCATACAAAAGTTTCATAAGCTTTTAACTCGTGGCTCTCTGTCACCATCACAACCTGTCGATCCTTTAGGTAAAAATATCAACTACAATTTTTACCTTCAAAATTTGACCTATTCTTAAATTTGTCGATTTCATTTTTTTTTTCGCGATACCAATGACTAGAACTCTCGAAGAAAACATTGTTCTTTAAACATTTTTCTTTCACGTTTTATAGTTTAACTGAAAACCTTATTTTCAAATTTCATTTTTCTATGCAAAAATTACATGGCCTTCTAGTTCCTGGTTCTTTGCCACAATCACAATCTTATGTTCATGCATTATGTCACAACACCAACTACGGTTTATCCATGGGTCTTATGTGGCTTTTGCCAAGAAATAAGTTATCATTCAGTTAACGATTGACTATTACTTCCCTACCATCTCGTCTCTTTTTGTTATTCGATTACTTCCACTCCCTATTCTCATTGCCCCCTTTGGTCACCTCAATTTGAATATTCAGCTTATTTCGCTCGTCTTCCTTTTTTTATAACATAATTTTGCTCGTACAAAAGCTATATTGACTTTTTGCTCGTGGCTTCGTTGCCATCACAATTTGAAGTCGATAATTATACCTTGGTCAAAATATCACCTATTCTAAAATTTGTCTAGTTTTTAAAATTTTTTCGCTATACTAATGGCTCGAACTTTCGACGAAAACTTTTTTCTTTAAAGATTTTTCTTTCACGTTTTATACTAATGACTGGAAACTTTTAGTTCATGGCTCATTGGTACCATCACAATCTTAAGTTCACCATTTATGTCATTGTGACCGATTACAATTATATGCGAGTCTTAGGTGGCTTTTGCCAACAAAGAAGAGACATTGTCGAGTTGACGATTGACCATTCCTCCTTTCCTATCGAGCCAACTCTCTCCGTATCCTCATTGCTCGCTTTGGACGCATTAATTCGATTATTTAGGTCACTCCGCTGGTCTTCTATTTTTTATAATATACTTTACTCATACAAAAACTGAATTAACTTTTAGCTCGTGCCTTTTTCTCGCCATCGAAAGTTGAAGTCGATCATTTTACGTCACAACGTCAACTACAGTTTTTACCATGCTCCAAATTTGACTTGTTCCAAATTTGTCGGTTTCCAATTTTTTTTCCATACTATACTGGATAGAACTTTCGAAGAAATCTTTGTTCTTTGTAGATTCTTCTTTCAGATGTTATACTTTTGACTCAAAACCTTAATTTTGAATTCCATCTTTCTATCCTAAAATTTTATGGACTTTTACTCATATAAAAGTTGCATGGACTTTTAGTTTGTCTCTTCTCTATCACAATCTGAAGTCGATCGTTTTATGTCGCATCATCAACTAGAGTTTTTAACTTGTTTCAAATTTGACATTCTCAAATTTGTTGTTAATTTTTTTTCCACTATACTAATGACGAGAGCTTTTGAAGAGAACCTTGTTCTTTAAATATTCTTCTTTCACATTTTATACTGTTGACTGAAAACCTTATTTTCAAATTCTATTGATCCAAAAATTACACGGACTTTTAGTTTCTGGCACTTCGTCACAATCGCAATAGTAAGTTCACCATTTATGTCACAACATAAATTATAATTTATACGTAAGTTTTAGGCGGCTTTCGCCTACAAAAAAAGTCATCTATGAGTTAACGATTAATCATTTCTTTCCTACCGGGCCTCCTCTCTTCGTCATTCGATTACTCCTTACTCGCTATCCTCACTAACATGCCTTCCTCATATAAAAGCTTCATGGACTTTTAACTCGTGGCTCTTTGTCGCCATCACAGTCTAAAGTTCGATCCTTTATGTCGCGACATATATCAACTGCAGTTTTTTCCTTGTTTAAAATTTGACCTATTTCAAAATTTGTCGCTTTCGATTTTTGTTTTTCATGATGCCAATGTCTAGAACTTTCGAAGAAAACCTTGTTTAAATATTTTTCTTTTATGTTTTATACTATTGACTGATTTTTTTTTTTCAAATTCTATTTTTCTATCCAAAAATTACTTAGACTTCTAGTTCCTTTGTTATAATTGCAATCTTCCATTATGCACAGCATGAGCTACAATTTATACGTGAGTCTTATGCGACTTTTGCCAACAAAGAAGTCACCTTCTGTTGACGATTGACAATTTCTTCCCCGCCATATCGTCTACTTTTTGTCATTTGATTACTCCCTACTCCCTATTCTCACAACTACCTTTGATCGCTTCGATTTGATTATTCAGCTCACTTCAATCGTCTTCTTTTTTTGATAACATACTTTATTCATACAAAAGCTACATCAACTTTTAGTTCGTTGCTCTGTCGCCTTCACAATCTAAAGTCGATCTTTATGTCACAACATTAATTAGAGTTTTTTACCTTGTTAGAAATATGACCTATTTTCAAATTTGTCAATTTTTAAATTTTTTTCAGTATACTAATGA
This sequence comes from Iris macrosiphon, assembly GCA_036927795.1. Taxonomy (NCBI): domain Eukaryota; kingdom Viridiplantae; phylum Streptophyta; class Magnoliopsida; order Asparagales; family Iridaceae; genus Iris; species Iris macrosiphon. The sequence continues at coordinate 210,059,811 of JAYESA010000005.1, read as the reverse complement.
CTAGAATTTTCGTAAAACTTTGTTCTTTAAATTTTCTTTCACGAAAACCTTATTTTTAAATTCTATTTTTCTATCCAAAAATTAAACAAGTTTGTGGCTCTTTTCCACTATCGTAAGCTTAAGTTTATCATTTATGTCACAACGCCAATTACAGTTTATATGTCTTAGACGACTTTCGTTAACAAAGAAGACATCCTTGAGTTGACGATTGACCATTCCTTCCCTACCAAGCAACTGCTCTTCCACTGTTCCCTTTGGTCGTCTCGATTTGATTATTCTGCTTACTCTGTTCAGCTTCTTTTTTTGATAACATACTTCACTCGGGTAAAGTGCAAAAAATTTCTCCCGTAATTTGCCTTATTAGCAAATTAAGATCCCTAAAATTTTTGCTTGAAATAGCCCCCCGTTCATTTTTCATAAAAAAATACCGTTAAAAAAACGAAAACCCTAAACTACCCTTCCCCTCCCCCTAACCCTCCTCCTCCCCTCCCCTCCAGCTCCTCTCTCCTCCCCCACCATCACCACTCCCTCAGCCCCCCCTCCTCCACCTCACTCCCCGTAGTTCTCCCGCAGCCGTCCCCCGCTACGACCCCGCGGTCGCCCCTACGCGCACGCAGCTCCCTCTCGGTCATCCTCGCGCGCAGCTCCTTCTCCCTCGCGGGCACCCACGCTCAGCTCTCCTGCGTCGGCCCCAACGCTCAGCTCCCCCGCGTCGGCCCCCTCGGCCCGAGCCATCCTCCTACACCCTCGCCTCACCCACTCCTCGAGCTGCCTCCCCCAACATCGCTGCCGCCCCCACCGCCAAAGAAGGAGGGGGAGAGAGGGTTAGGGTTAGGTTAGGGTTAAGGAGGGATATATCAGTCAATTTATGTCAAATTTGACGTTCGTTAATTGCAAAAAATCAATTTGGGTGCAAAATGCACAAAATATAAAATACGAGAGTTTTTTAAATCCATGGGTCTTTAATTGCAAAAATGCAAATTACGGGAGTATTTTCTTTACACTTTACCCTACTTCACTCATATAAAAGATGCATATACTTTTAGCTCTTGACTCTTTGTAGCTATAACAACATCAACTAAAGTTTTTACCTTATTCCGAATGTGACATTCCTAAATTTGTTGATTTTCAATCCCCCCCCACTATAATGAATAAAACTTTCGAAGAAAATCTTGTTCTTTGAATGTTCTTCATTAACATTTTATACTATTGACTGCAAATTTTATTTTCAAATTATATTTTGAGAAAATTTGAGTTGCACTCCACTTTCTTTACCTATTCAAGGTGCACCTTACGGCTTTACCATAATGTACGAATGTTCCCACTTTTGACGTCTCTAATTCACGACCAACTGCTTTGACCAATTTTTTTGGACAACAATACCCCTAAGCCCCTATACCCCCACTGCGTGCTCCTGAGGGGTATTTCGGTTAAAAATTAACAATCAAAGCAGTTGACTGTTAATTTTCGTTAAAAGTGGGGGGGGGGCATTCGTACATTATGATAAAATAATGGGGTGCACCTTGAATTCTGGTAAAGAAAGTGGGGGGGGGTTCGTACATTATGATAAAACAGTGGGGTGCACTTTGAATTATGGTAAAGAAAGTGGGGTGCAAATCAAATTTTCTCTTCTATTTTCTATCCAAAAATTACATGGATTTATTTCATCGCTCTTTGCCACCATCGCAATCTTAAGTTCATCCTTATATGTCACCACCAATTACACACGAGTCTTTGGCGGCTTTCGCCAAAAAGGAAGTCATTTTTGAGTTGATTATTGACCCTTCCTTTCTATCGAGCCATCTCTCTTCGTCATTTAGTTGCTTCCTACTCCCTATCCTCACTGCTCCCTTTGGTCTTCTTGATTCGATTATTCATATGTTTGTTCGCCTTCTTTTTTTGACAACATTACTCATATAAAAACTTCATGGACTTCTAGCTCGTGGCCCTTTGTTACCTTCTAAATATGAAGTCGATCATTTATGCCATAATATCAACTATAGTTTTTACTTGTTCCAAAGTTGACCTATTCACAAATATGTCGATTTCCAGTTTTTTATTATTACACAAATGACTAAAACTTTTGAAGAAAGCTTTCTAAGGTAGTCAAAGGCGCTAGGCGCACTCGAGGCGGAAAGTGTCCATATCGTCTGAGGTGCAAAGTGTCTATATCGTCCGAGGCACAAAGTGTCTATATCGTCCGAGGCGCAAGGCGCACTTAAGGGCGCCTGAGCGAACCCTTTGAATTGAAGTTTTAAGATATTCTTCAAGTGCTTTGTAAGAATAATTCAAATTAATAGGACTTTAATTTCATCAAAAGATGAAAATGATATTAAAAAAAACAGTATACAAAATAAACATTACACAAAACAGTAAAAAAATAAATAAAAAATAGTATAAAAATAACATTATACAAAACAGTTTAAGAAAACAAAGAAAAGAAAGAAAAAAAGAATATTATACAAAACAATTTAAGATTCAAAAAAAAAATTAGAAAAAAAACACAGTTTACAAAATAAAGTATTAAAGAAACAATAGAAAAAAGAGTATATAAGTTTTTTTTCTGAATATTTTTCAAGCGTGCTTAGGCGCGCCTTAACCATCCCGCGCCTTAGGAAAATGCGCACCTAAGGGCGCGCCTTACGAAACGCGCATCGTCTTGACTACAATGAGGCGTTGTCCCTGCTTCTAGGAGCAAGGCGTGCGTACCTTAGACGCGCCTTTGACTACACCGAAGCCTTCTAGTTCAAATATTCTTCTTTCATCTTTTATACTATTGACTTGACTGAAGATTATATATTCGAATTCTATTTTTCTATCTAAAAATTACATGGACTTTTGGATCCCAACTCTTTTCCACCGGTGCAATCTTAAGTTCAACCATTATGTCACTACACTAATTACAGTTAATATGTGAGTCTTAGGCGGCATTTGCCAGCAAAGAACTCATCCTTGAGTTGATGATTAACCATTCCTTCCCTATCGAAGCCGCCTTTCTTTGTTATTCGTTACTCCCTACTCCCTGTTCTCACTGCTCCCTTTGGTCGTCTCAATTCGATTAATCAACTCCGTTTCTTCTTCTATTTTTGATAACATATACAAAATTTACATCAACTTTTAGCTCTTGGCTTGCCAGTAGACAATCGAAAATCGATCCTTTTATGTCAAAACATTAAGTATAGTTTTTACATTGTTCCAAAGTTCACATATTCCCAAATTTTTGGATTTCTAAATTTTTTCCAATATACTAATGACTAGAGTTTTTGAACAAAACCTTGTTCTTTACAGATTATTCTTTCATGTTTTATCTTATTGGCTATAAAACCTTATTTCCAATTTCATTTTTTGATTCAAAATTTACATGGACTTTTAGTTCCCGACTCTTTGCTATCATCACAATCTAAGTTTATTATTTATTTCATAATACCAATTACAATTTATACGTTTAACTCATGGCAACTTTCGCCAACAAAGAAGTCATCCTTGAGTTTGGCGATTGTCCATTCCTTCCCTACAAAGCCGCCTTTGTCCCTATCCTCGTTGCTCTCTTTGGCCGCCTCGATTATTCACCTTACTCCGTTCGTCTTCTATTTTGGATAACATACTTTACTCATGCAAAAATTGAATTGATTTTTAGCTCGAGCCTCTTTGTCGCCATCAAAATATGGAATCGATCATTTGGTTACAACATCAACTATAGTTTAGACCTATTTTCAAATTTGTCGATTTCCAAAATTTTTCCACTATACTAATGTTTAGAACTTTCGATGAAAACTGTTCTTTAAATATTTTCCTTCACGTTTTATACTATTGACTGCAAATCTTAATTTCAAATTCTATTTTTCTATCCAAAAATTACATGGATTTTTAGTTTCTGGTTCCTTGACATAATCGTAATCTTAAGTTCATCCATTACATGATTCTTATGCGGCTTTCACCAAAAAATACGTCATCCTTCAGTTGACGATTGACCATTCCTTCCCTACCATATCCTCTGTTTGTCATTTGATTACTCCATACTCCCTATTCTCATTCTTCCTTTGGTCGCCTCGATTTGATTATTCAGCTCAGTTCACTCTTTTTTTATTAACATACTTTACTCGTACAAAAGCTACATCGACTTTTATTAGCTTGTGGCTGAGTCGCCATCATAATCAAAATTCGATCATTTATGTGAAAACATGAACCAAGAGTTTTTACCTTGTTCCAAATGACATTTCCAAATTTGTCGATTTCCAATTTTTCTTCTAGTATACTAATGACTAGAACTTTCGAAGAAAACTTTATTATTTAAAGATTTTTTTTCACGTTTTATACTATTGACTCAAATCCTTATTTTCTAATTCTAGCCCCAACCATTCATTTTTATTATTAATATTTTATTTTATTTATTAGCAAAACAATAAATAGAAAGTAAGTAGTGGGATCATCGTTCAACCAAGGTCAACCAAGGTGACTTTCCTCGTGAATGATTCTAGTGGTATCCAAAAATTAAACTTTGTAGATTTGATTTTTTCTAGCTCACTTCACTCGTCTTCTTTTTTTGATAACATACTTTACTCGTACAAAAACTACATTGACTTTTATTAGCTTGCGACTCAGTCGCTCAGTCGCCATCACAATCAAAAGTCGATCCTTTATGTGGCGACATGAACTAAAGAGTTTTTATCTTATTCCAAATATAACATATTTCCAAATTTGTCGATTTCCATTTTTTTCTACCGTAATAATGACTAGAACTTTGGAAGAAAACTCTATTTGTTTAGGGATTCTTTTTTTCACGTTTTATAGTATTGACCCAAAACCTTATTTTCAAATTCTATTTTTCTATCCAAAAAATTGAACTTTTAGTCGTGGCTCTTTGCCGCCATCGTAATCTTAAGTTCATCCATTATGTCAAAACACTAATTACACTTTATATGCGAGTTTTAGGTGGCTTTTGCCATCAAAGAAGACATCTTTGAGTTGACGATTGACCATTCTTTTCCAACCAAGCCACCTCAATCCTTGTCTTCACTGCTCCCTTTGGTTGCCTTAAATCGATTATTCAGCTAACTCCTCTATCTTCTATTTTTGATAACATGTACGAAATGTGAATTGACTTTTAACTCCTGCCTCTTTGTCGCCATCTAAATCTCAAGTTGATCATTTTATGTCACAACATTAACTACAGTTTTTTCATATTCCAAATTTGACATACTCCCAAATTTGTCTATTTCCAATTTTTTTTCATATTACTAATGAATAGAACTTTCGAAGAAATATTTGTTATTTAAACTTTCTTTAACGTTTTATACTTTAACCTTTCAAATTCTATTCTTTTAATCCAAAAATGTCATGGACTTTTATTTCTTGGCTCTTTGCCACCATCGCAATCTTAAGCACTTCCTTTATGTCAAAACAACAATTATAGTTTATACGTGAGTTGACGGTTGACCATTTCTTCCTTGTCGTTGGTCGCCTCGATTATTCAGCTCACTCCGCTCGTCTTCCATTTTTGATAATAACATACTTTACTCATAAAAACCTGCATGGACTTTAGCTCGTGGCTCTTTGTCTCCATCACAATCTGAACTCGATTTTTTGTGACAAAATCAACTAGAGTTTTTCCTTGTTTCAAATTTGACCTATTTCCAAATTTGTCAATGTCTAAATTTTCACCCACTATACTAATAACTAGAGCTTTCAAATAAAACCTTATTTTCAAATTCTATTTATCCAAAAATTACATGGACTTTTAGTTTTTGCCTCTTTGCTACCATCGTAATATTAAGTTCACCATTTATGTCACAACACCATTTTATGTTTTATGCGGCTTTCGCTACAAATAAGTCATCTATTATTAATTGACGATTGATTATTCCTTCCTTATCGGAATGTCTTTTCGTCATTCGATTATTCTCTACTCCCTATCGTTACTTCTCCCTTTGGTCGTCTCAATTATATTATTAAGCTCACTTCACATGCCTTCCATTTTTGATAACATACTTTGCTCATACATAAGCTTCATGGACTTTTAATTTGTGGCTCTTTGTCGTCATCACAATCTGAAGTTGATTCTTTATGTTGCAACATTATTTACAATTTTACATTGTTCAAATTTTGACATTTCCAAATTTGTCTATTTTGAATTTCTTCTTCATCACGATACCCAATGACAAGAACTTTCGAAAAATCTTGTTCTTTAAAGATTATTCTTACATGTTTTATACTATTTATTGGAAACCTTATTTTCAAATTCCACTTTCCTATCAAAAAATTATATGAACTTTTAATTCCTGGTTCTTTGCACAACACTAGCTACAGTTTATAAATGAGGTTATGTGGCTTTTGCCAACAAAGAAATACTTTAGTTGACGATTGACAATTCTTCCCTACCGTGTCACCTTTCTTCGCCATTCCGTTCTTCACTACTCCCTATTCTCACTCCTTCCTTTGGTCGTATCGATTTGATTATTCAGCTCACAGCTCACTCTGTGTGTCTTCCTTTTTTATACCATACTTTACTCGTACGCAAGCTACGTTGACTTTTACCTCGTGGCTATGTTGCCATCACAATCTGAAATCGAACCTTTGTCACATAATCAACTATAGTTTTTACCTCGTTCCAAATATGATCTATTTCTAAATTTATTGATTTCCAAAATATTTCATCTAAACTAGTGACTGGAATTTTCGAAGAAAAAATTGTTCTTTAAAGTTTCTTCTTGCACGTTTTATACTATTGACTGAAAACCTTATTTTAATATTCTATTTTTTTATCCGAAAATTAAACTTTTAGTTTGTGGCTCTTTGCCATGATCGCAATCCTAAGTTCATCATTTATTTCACAAACTAATTGCAGTTTATATGTAAGTCTTAGGTAACTTTTGCCAACAAAGAAGACATCTTTGAGTTAACGATTGACCATTAATTCCCTTCCGTGCAGCCACTCTTCGTCATTTATTACTCCCTAACCTTATTGCTCCCATTGGTCGTCTTGATTTGATTATTCAGCTCCTTCCATTAGTCTTCTTCTTTTGATAACATACTTTACTCATACAAAAGCTGCATGAACTTTTTGCTCTTGGCTTTTTGTCGCCATTACAATTTGAAGTCGTGATTACAACCTTGTTTTTTATATATTCTTCTTTAACGTTTTATACTATTGTTGACCGAAAATTTTATTTTTATATTCTATTTTCTATCAAAAAATTACATGGACTTTTAGTTCTTGACTCATTGCAACCCCGTAATATTAAGTTCATCCTTTATGTCGCAACACCAATTAAGTTTGCACGTGAATCTTTGGTGGCTTTCGCCAACAAAGAAGTCATCCCTATCGAACTGCCTCTCTTCGTCATTTGGTTACTCCTACTCCCTACCCTCATTGCTCTATTTGGTCGTCTCGATTCGAGTATTCATCTCTCTGTGCACCTTTTTTCTTCTTCTGATAACATACTTATAGAAAAACTTCATGGAGTTTTAGCTCGTGTCTCTTTCTCGCCATCTTAATAGGAAGTCAATCATTTATGTCTTCATATTCTATTTTTCTGTCCAAAATTTACAGACTTTTAGTTTCCGACTCTTTTCCACCATTATAATCTTAAGTTCGACTTTTATGTCATAACACTAATTACATTTTAAGTTCTAGGTAGCTTACACTAACAAAGAAGTCATCCTTGAACTGGTGATTGCCATTCCTTCTCTACCGTGCCGCCTCTATTTGTCATCTGATTAGACCCTACTCCCTATTCTTACTACTTCATTTCGTCTTATATTTTTGCTAACGTATTTTACTCATACAAAAAGCTGCATTGACTTTACTCGTGGCTCTTTGTTGCCAACACAATCTGAAATTTATCCTTTTATGTCGCAACATCAACTAAATTTTCATCCTGTTCAAAATTTGACATATTCCTAAATTGTCGATTTTAATTTTTTTTTCCACTATACATTGTACATTAAAGAATTGTTTTCTTCACGTTTTATACTATTGACTGAAAACCTTATTTCCAATTTCATTTTTCTATCCAAAAATAACATGGACTTAAGTTCGTGGCTTTTTGTCATCACCACATGTGATTCGGTAAACAAAATATACATTCCATCATACACTTTGTAGAAAATCGTTAGGTATGAATATGTCCAGATACTTGTGACTCGATTGGTGAAATAGTCTCTCTCCAAAAAAATATGTTTTTTTTACCGACGCACAAAGAAAATATTTTGTTGCGAATGAACAAGATATTGAGGAATTGTCCATATGTAAGATCATTATTATTAATACGGGTCTTTAGCGGACGGTACGGCTACTGTTGGCGGGGAATAATAATGTTTCATTATTTATATCACAATACCAATTACAATTTATACAAGCACCTTTCGCGAAAAATTAATTCATCATTGAGTTGACTATTGACCATTTCTTCTCCACCGAGCTGTATCTCTTCCTATCACAACTGCTCCCTTTGGTAGACTCAAGTCGATTATTTGGCTCATTCTGCTCGTCTTCTATTTTTGATAACATATTTTACTCGTACAAATGCTAAATTAATTTTTAGCTTGTGCCTATTTTTCGCCATCAAAATCTCAAGTCGATTATTTTATGTCACGGCATCAAATACAATTTTTACCTTGTTCCAAGTTTGACCTATTCCCAAATTTGTCAATTTCCAAATTTAATCAACACTATACTAATGACTAGAACTTTCGAAAAAAGCTTTTTTCTTTAAAGATAATTCTTTCACGTTTTATACTTTTGACTGAAAACCTTATAATCAAATTTCATTTTTCTATCCAAATTTATACTTTTAGTTCCTGGTTCTTTACCACCATCGTAATCTTAAGTTCATCCTTTATCTCACAACACCAATTCAGTTTAGACGTGAGTCTTACGTGGCTTTTGCCAAGAAAAAAGTCAATCTTTGAGTTGACGATTGACCATTACTTCCCTCGTTGGTCGTCTCGATTCGATTATTCAGCTCACTCCGCTCGTCCTAAATTTGACATATTTTTAAATTTGGCGATTTTCATTCCCCCCCCCATATACTAATGACTAGAGCTTTTCGAAGAAAACCTTGTTATTAAAGATTCTTCTTTCATGTTTTATACTATTGACTGTAAAATTTATTTTTAAATTCTATTTTTCTATCCAAAATTTACATGGACATTTAGTTCATCGCTTTTTTCCATCTTCGCAATCTTAAGCTCCTCCTTTATGTCACAATACAAATTACATTTTATACGAAAGTCTTAGGCTGCTATCGCCAACAATGAAGTTAACCTCGAGTTAATGATTGACTGTCCCTTCCCTACTCCCTTCTCCCTCTCCTCATTTCTTTCTTTTAGTTCTGGTTCTTTGCCACAATCACAATGTTAAGTTCGTCCTTTATGTCACAACACCAATTATAGTTTATACCTAAGTTTTAGGCGGCTTTTGCCAATAAAGAAGTCAACATTGAGTTGACGATTGACTATTTCTTCCCTAACTTCACTTCTCCCTCTGGTCACCTCGATTTGATTATTTAGCTCACTTCGCTAGCCTTCTTTTTTTTGATAATATTCTTCACTCATTCAACAAAATTCATGGACTCTTCGTCGCCAATAGAATCTAAACTCGATTATTTATGTCACAACATCAACTATGGTTTTTACCTATTTCTAAATTTGTCGATTTCCAAAAATTTGCCACTATAACAGTGACTAGAACTTTCGAAGAAAATATTGTTCTTTAAAGTTTTTTCTTTCAAATTCTATTTTTCTATTCAAAAATTACATGGACTTTTAGTTCCTGGCTCTTTGCCACCATCGCAATCTTAAGTTCATCATATATGTCATAACACCAGTTATAGTTTAATCGTAAGTCTTAGGCAGCTTTCGCCAATAATGAAGTCATTCTTAAGTTGACGATTGATCATTCCTTCCCTACCGAGCCCCCTCTCTTCGTCATTCGATTACTCCCTACTTCTATCCTCACTGCTCCCTTTGGTCATCTCGATTTTATTATTCAGTTCACTCCAGTTGCCTTCCATTTTTGGTAACATACTTTACTCGTACAAAAGCTACATACTTTTACCTTGTGGTTCTTTGTCGCCATTAGAATCTTTAGTCGGTCCTTAATGTCATAATATCAACTACTATTTTTATCATGTTCTAAATTTGATATATTCTTAATTTTGTTGATTTCCATTTTTTTTAAATTTTACTAATGACTAGAACTTTCAAAGAAAACATTGTTCTTTAAAGATTTTCCTTTCACGTTTTATTCTATTGACTAAAAATATTATTTCAAATTTCATTTCAAATTTCATTTTCTTATCCAAAAATTACATGGAATTTTAGTTCATGGTTCTTTGCTACTATCACAATCTTAAGTTCATCCATTATGTAACAATACATGTTACAGTTTATACTTGAGTCTTATGCGGCTTTTGCCAACAAAGAAGTTATCTTTGAGTTGATGATTGACTATTCCTTCCCTACCGAGCCGTCTCTCTTCGTTATTCAATTACTTGCTTCGCTTATCCTCTCTGCTCATTTTGGTCACCTAAATTCGATTATTCTGCTCACTTTGTTTGGCTTTCATTTTTTATAATATACTTGTACTAAGCTACATGGACTTTTAGCTTGTGGGTCATTGTCGTCATCATAATTTCTATGTCACGGTATCAACTACTATTTTTATTTTTTTCCAAAACTTTTCCATTAAAGTAATGCCTAGAACTTTCGAAGAAAGCCTTGTTCTTCGAAGATTCTTCTTTTACGTTTTGTACTATTGACTAGAAACCTTATTTTTAAATTCTGTTTTTCTATACAAAAATTACATGGACTTTTAGTTCCAGACTCTTAAGTTCATCATTTATGTCACAATACTAATTAGAGTTTATTCGTCAGTCGTAGGCGCCAATACTCCCTACTCCCTATCCTTACTACTGCCTTTAGTCGCCTCGATTCGATTATTCAGCTCACTTCGCTCGCATTCCATTTTTGATAAAATACCCTATTCGTCAGTCGTCGATTTGATAAAATACCCTATTTGATAAAATATCCACCATCGCAATCTTAAGTTCATCATTTATATCACAATACTAATTAGACTTTATTCGTCAGTCGTAGGCGCCAATACTCCGTACTCCCTATCCTCACTACTGCCTTTAGTCGCCTCAATTCGATTATTCAGCTCACTCCGCTCACGTTCCATCTTTGATAAAATACCCTATTCCCAAATTTTTGATTTCTATTTTTTTTTATTATACTAATGACTAGAACTTTCAATGAAAGCCTTGTACTATTGACTAGAATATTATTTTCAAATTCCTTTTTTTGTCCAAAGATTGCGTGGACTTTTAGTTTTAGTTTATATGTAGTAAGTCTTTGGGCTTCTTTCTCCAACAAAGAAGTCGTCCATGACTTGGCTATTGACCATTCTCCTACCGAGCCGCCTCTTTCCGTCATTTGCTTACTCCTTTTCCTCGCTCCTCCCGTTGGTCGCCTCGATTTGATTATTCACCTCACCCTGCTTGCCGTCCATTTTAGTTAACATACTTTACTTATACAAAAGCTTCATGAGCTTTTCGTTCGTGGCTCTTTATCGCCATCATAATCTTAAGTGTTTCTTTTATGTCACAACATCAATTAGAGTTTTTACCTTGTCCCAAATTTGCCCTATTCCCAACTTTGTTACTTTTTCATATTCCCAATCTAACCTAACTAAACATTGGAATGGGAATGTTGAATTCATTTTCCGTCGGAAAGGAATGGAAAATGAATTCCTAATAATACAAAACCTTGAACCAAACGTCCCCTTAATGTCAAAATATTAACTACTGTTTTATCTTTTTCCAAATTTGATATATTCCTAAATTTGTCAATTTCCAAATTTTTTTAACTTTACCATTAACTAGAACTTTCGAAGAAAACCTTGTTCATTAAAAATTTGTTTTCATGTTTTATACTATTGACTGAATATCTTATTTTCAAATTCCATTTTTCATTTACATGGAGTTTTAGTTCCTGCTCCTTTGCTACCATCATAATCTTAAGCAAATCCATTATTTCACAATATCCGTTATACTTTATACGTGAGTCTTATGCGACTTTTGCCAACAAAGAAGTTATGTTTGAGTTGACGATTGGACCATTCCTTTCCTACCGAGCTGTCTCTCTTCTTCATTCGATTACGAAATTTGACCTATTCATGAATTTGTCGATTTTTCAAAATTTTCCACTATACTAATGACTAGAGATTTTGAAGAAAATCTTGTATATTAAATATTCATTTTTAATGTTTTATGCTATTGACTGAAAAGTTCATTTTCCATTCCATTTTTATATCCATCAAAGATGAGGTTAAAAAGCTGATTGTGAGTTGTTTTATCCGTGAAGAACAACATTCAAACTGGTAGCTATTGTCATTCCGTTGCTCAAAAAGAACGAAAAATATCAGAGTTCGCACATGCCCTAGAGAGGTCTATATCTCATTTTGAGTCAACACTTTTGTAAGCCCGTGCGGCAAATTAGCTGACTCGTTCAAGAGTTTGTAATAGATGTTCATTATCAATAAAGAGAACTTTTCCATGTTTCAAATCTGTGTTTCAATTTAGCTGCGTACTCTGAATATGTGCTTGTTATGCAAATCATTAAAGCCTTGTGCGGGCGCAACCCCAGGCCCGCACGGTGGTCACGATTCGGGGGACGCCCCAACGATTCTACGGAATCGGGTCATGACATAATGGTATCAGAGCACCGATTCAAGTTCTTTAGACTCTCGTACTGGAAAAGTTCCTTTAAAGATCAGATTCCTGTACGAACTCTTGAACTCGCTAGGCCAAAATGAGATACATTCATGCAATAAGTCCATAATACATTATGATTCTAATGTAATTTACCTTCTTTTGAAGGAATGGCACCAACGCAATTTGCAGCGCAAGCACCGGACGAAACGCAAGGCCAAGAAAGTAGTTCGGGCACTTCGGGAAGCTCTCGGAGCCAACGGGGCATATCTCAAGTTGATCCGCTTGAGCGGGTGATGCAAATGCTAGAAGCACAACGACAAAGAGATGATGCTCGCCAAGCAAAGTTCGAAAGCAATCTAGAGACCCGATTCTCAGTCCAACAGAAGCAGGTAGATGCCCTGTAACAGATCGTGCAGACTTTGGCTTCCAACCATTCCGCGGCAACAGCAGCGACTCCGGTGGAACAGTCCGTACTTGAAGTAGAGACGCCACAAATTCCAAGGCCGAGGGAAGTGACTGCCTTCGACTTTGGCCACTTCAAGAAAGTCTGCAACACCCCATTCAACGGGACTGAGGAACCAATTGTGGCTCTAGATTGGTTGGCCGAACTTGAAGACCACTTCGCTCTGCTAGAGGTCCCCGAAGAGAAGCGCGTCGCCTGTGCGCAACTACAGCTCCGCCTCAACGCGCACGATTGGTGGGACGTGCATCGACGATCTCTTTAATTTGACCATGGAGAGGAGGTGATCACGTGGACGACTTTTCGTGCCACGTTCGAAGAGGAGTTTGTACCCCCTCAAGTACAACGTCAGATGGAGAACGAGTTCGTGCAACTGAGGCAAGGCTGCATGACAGTCAAACAGTACTCCGCCGAATTCAACCGACTCTCCAAATTCGCTAGGGCCTATTTACCTGATGCAGCGAGTAGGGCCAGAAGGTTTGAAGGAGTTTGCGCCCTGCCATCCATGTGCACGTGGTCGTTCATCAGTATCGCACAATGCGTGAAGTCATGAATCACGTCCTATCGCTTGAACCACAGTATTCTCACGTTTCTGCCGGCGCTGTGCATACCTACAATCACAAACGCCAAAGCAACGAGAGGAAATAACGCTGCAAAGCGTCACAATGACGGCGGGAAGCAAAAAGCAAATTCAAACCAAACATGTAACTTCTGCAGGCGGTCGGGTCACACGGCCGATAAATGTCGCAGAAGGCTTGGGTTATGCTTAGTATGCGGTGAATCAGACCATAAGATAAATGAGTGTCCACGCTCGACTCATCCTATTTATTATATGCAAACATATTTTTTTGTATTTTTGTCTTCTCATCTATATATATAATTATATATAAATATAAATATATAGATATAAATATATATATTTATTAGATGAAGAAAATGAAAAGAGAGAAAAAGAAAAACTAATTAAAATCTTAACCCTAATCCTAAACTAATTCTATCCCTAATCCTATTTCTACCCGACCCAGGCCGTGACCCCTGTTCTTCACTCCGTCTCTATATATACTCATATACGAAACGCTAACCCATACCACCTCCTCCTTTGTGACCACCCCCGACCCCGACACACGCATGGCCTCCGCACAGCCGCTGGCTAGATCGCCGCACGGACGCCTGAGACTTCACTCGACCTGTCGAACTCGACAGCAAGGTATCTATCTTCACGGTCGTTTTTCACCATGCTTGTTGGATCAATTGCTAATCTGTTTGATCCTAACAACAGCCCACATAACCTAGTTTCTGACCATGTAATAATTGAGACGTCACTCGACCTGTCGAACTCGACAACTAGGTATCTATCTTCACGGTCGTTTTTCTCCATGCTTGTTGGATCAATTGCTAATCTGTTTGATCCTAACAAAAGCCCACGTAACCTAGTTTCTGACCATATAATAATTGAGAACAAATTCTGTTTGAATCGACATGAAAAATTGGTTCAAATATGCGAAAAAATTGTTATTTTATCAGTTTTCGAGTTAAAAGTTTTTACGTCGAAACCCTGTTTTGGAAGGCAGTTTAATCCCAAATTCCTTAGTTAAATTTAGTTTTGATTTCTTTGGTGTATAGACAACATATCCAGGATCAAAATGACCTAATGTTTGTGTATAGTTGCTCATAAATTGTGTTAAATCATCAGTTAAAAAACATGAAAAACCTCTTCTCTTACCAATTGTACCAAATACGCGTATGATATATGATGACGTGTGGGCTTTCGCGAATGTTGATTTGGATGTGTGCACGTCGGAATCAACCTGTATCAGTCAAAAGTCTTCCGTATCGGCGTTTTGCAAATTATCCTATTAGTTTGTGCACGATCGTCGGAATGCGACAAAACTTCTGCCATCAGATCTGTGGCATTACGCCGGAATTAACCTGTTTCATTCAAAAGTCTCTCGTATCTGCATTTTGCAAATTGTCCTGTTAGTTTGTGCACGATCGTCGGAACGCGACAAAACTTACGCCATCAGATCTGTGGCATTAAGCTGGTCTTGTGACCCGAGTTTTGCTCGATTCCGAGAATGTGACCAGAACACCGTTTCGTGGGCCCCAGGATTTGACTTAACAGCCGAATTTGTGACCGGCTCTCCGAAATCCAAAACTGGACATACCATTGAGTTCGCATTGTTGATTATGATTCGCTTGACCTATTATTTGTCCTAATTAGAGACATTTATCCTTGGCATATTTTTTGGTGCAAAGTGGTCTACATGTGGACCTCGTTTTGGCCCGAAATTACCGTTTTAGCACCTGTGTCCAAATTGGACGAATGAGTACTAGTTTTTTTGACTGTCACTTATTCCGTGAACGTTGGTGATGTTTATTTCAGCATCCATAGACGTTTGCTCTGCCTCCATATTTTCTGGTTCGTAGTGTGTCTTGTATCGTCTCTACACCAAATCTCCGTCAGGCATGTATACCTTGTCCTGATTATTGTTTGTTTATATTTTCTGCAGCATGTTACATTTATGTTACTTATTTACTTAGTTATTTTTTATAAAACAGTGCGTCCAAGACTTGGGTGAAACGGCAAATTGCGTCGTTGAAACGACAGATTGCGTCATTTATTTTGTTTACTATGCATATCGGCCGTCCCCGCTGAATGCGAATCACCGTGCCAGCGCTCCTACAGGACGATCGTTCCCATCAGGACGTGATGCTGCTCGAGCACAAGCTGCACCTGCGCAAGGCTTAGGTCCAATCAGGCGGTGAAATGACTAAGCCACAAAGTCGCACATATAGTCTCCAATGTAGCCGATATTTGAACGACACGAGTAAACGACCGTTCAATAAATAGTTAGCAAAGTCGATATAGCAGAAGCATAGAATAAACACAAATATGATACAAAAATAAGCTCTTTATTGATAATGAAATAAGGTTACAAGCTGTGCTAGACCGAGATTACAAGTTGCTCAAGTTCTCTCTCTCGAAGCAATAAAAGCGTGCCAAGTGGCTTACAACATGGGATGATAACATAGGCGATGTTCTAATACATTATGCCCTGTATATGCGCTTTAGCTCCGAATGCAACACTCCAAGGCCCTATCTCCACGCTTTAGCGCGCACGAGAGGATACTCTGCACCGAATGAGGTTCTCCTGCACCATGTAAGCAACCTGGTGGGTTATCAGTAAATTGAATGCACTGGTGGGAGGTTTCTCGTACGCTCAACAAATCCAAACACGTTATATTAGTTCCATGGATAATCTATTAAGTTGTCTTTCTAGTCTTGCTTTAGGATCAGTTTCATGGCATAAGATACAAGCCTAACTCGTGTGGCAGTATACCGTGCGATATAATAGTCACACGACGAAACTTACCAACTTACCATTCGTCCTTCCCCGTCCAAAGTAAAACCAAGTCAACCAGCATAATATATATAATGACTCAAATACTTGCACAAGGAAACACAAGTGTCACAAGCATGTTTCAAATTCAGGTGAACGATATACTCAAATTTGTGATACTCAGGTTACTTAGTTACTCTGATTGTTCAAATACATTATACTCATTCTGATCAGGTGTGTTATATTCAGATTACTTGTTTCAATGCAATAACTTGTACGTCAAAAGCTGCATGGACTTTTAGGTCCTAGTTTTTTGTCGCCATCACAATCTGAATACGATCCTTTATGCCATTACATCAACTAGAGTTTTTACCTTGTTCCAAATTTGACATATTCCTAAATTTGTTGATTTCCAAAGCTTTTCTATTATACTAATGACTAGAACTTTCGAAGAAAGCCTTGTTCTTTAAAGATTATTCTTTCATGTTTTATACTGTCGACTCAAAATCTTATTTTCAAATTTCGTTTTTCTATTAAAAATTTACATGCAATTTTAGTTCTCGACTCTTTTCCACCACTCAATCTTAGATTCATCCTTTATGTTACAACACTATTTATGGTTTATTATAGAGTCATAGGCGGCTTTCGCTAACAAAGAAGTTATCCTTGAGTTGACGATTGATCGTTCATTACCCGACCGTCTCTTTTTGTCTTTCGATTACTTCCTATTCCATATACTCACTGCTCGCTTTGGTCGCCTCAGTTCGACTATTCAACTCACTTTGCTCGCCTTCCATTTTTGATAACATACACTATCCCCAAATTTGTCAATTTTTTATTTTTTCCATTATATTAATGACTAGAACATTCGAGGAAAGTCTTGTTCTTTAAAGATTCTTCTTTCACGTTTTATACTATTGATTGAAAATCTTATTTGCAGATTCTATTTTCTATCCAATAGTTCTATGGACTTTTAGTTTCTAGCTCATTTTCACCATCACAATCTAAAGTTCATCCTTTATGTCGCAACACTAATTACAATTTATACGTGAGTCTTAGACGGCTTTTGCCAACAAAGAAGTCATTCATAGGTTGACGATTAACCATTCCTTCCCTACCTAGCCGCCTCTCTTCGTCTTTCGATTACCCCACTTCTCCCTTTGGTCGCCTCAATTCGATTATTTAGCTTATTCCGCTCGCCTTCTGTTTGTGATAAAATACTTTACTAATATAAAAGCTGCATGGACTTTTAGCTCGTAGCACTTTTTCACCATCACAACATGAAGTCGATCCCTTTATGTCACCACATCAACAAGTGTTTTTAACTTTATCCAAATTTGACCTATTTCTAAAATTTTCAATCTAAAACAATTCTACAATACTAATGACTAGAGATTTTGAAGAAAATCTTGTTCATTAAAAATCTTATTTTCAAATTATACGTGAACCTACTTTCATGTTTTATACTATTCACTAAAAACCTTATTTTCAAATTATTTTTTGCTATCACCGACTTTTGGTTCATGGTTCTTTGTTGCCATCGTAATTTTAAGTTCATTCTTTATGCCACAAAACCAATCACAATCACAATTTATATGTAAGCTTAGGCGACTTTAGCCAACATAGAAGTCATTCTTGAGACGATTGAAAAATCTCTTTCTTATCTGACTGCCTCTCATCTTCATCCGATTGCTCCCTTTGCTCAATACACCTTTTGTTCGCCTCAATTCAATTATTCACCAACTTCGCTCGCCTCAATTCAATTATTCACTACTTTCGCTCGCCTTGCATACTTATATAGAAGTTGTATTGAAATTTTGCTCATGGCTCTTTGTCATCATAATATAATGTCAGTCCTTTATGTCACAACATCATCTTCAGTTTTTACCTTGTTCGAAATGACATATTCTCATATTTGTCGTTTTCCATTACCGAGACGCTTCTATTCGTCATTTGATTACTCCCTACTCCCTTTAGTTGCATCAATTCGATTATTCAACTCACTCCGCTCACATTTCATTTTTGATTCATACTTTACTCATAGAAAAGTTGCATGGACTTTTAGTTCGTGGCTTTTTGTCGCCAACACAATCTGAAGTCGATCGTTTTATGTCATAACGACAACTAGAGTTTTTACCTTGTTCCAAATTTGACGTATTTCTTAATTTGTCGATTTCCCTTTTTTTCCTGTACTATTGACTACAACTTTTCAAGAAAACCTTGTTCTTTAAATATTCTTCTTTTACGATTTATACTATTGACTTAAAACTTTAATTTCAAATTTCATTTTTCTTACCATAAATTACATGGACTTTTAATTCATGACTCCTTGTCACCATTGCAATTTTAAGTTCATTATTTATGTCACAGTACCAATTACAGAATATGTGAGTCTTAGGCGGCTTTCGCGAACATAGAAATCTTCCCTTAGTTGACGATTGACCATTCCTTCCCTACCGGGCTACTTCTTTTCGTCATTCGATTACTTTGTACTCCCTATACTTACTGCTCTCTTTGGTCACCTCTATTCGATTATTCAGCACTTTGTTTACCTTCTATTTTTTATAACATACTTTAGTCATATAATATTTGCCTCAATATTTGCTTGGACTTTTAGTTCATGCCTCTTTGCTGCTATCACAATGTGAAATCGATCATTTATGTCACATCTACTATGGTTATTACCTTATTCCAAATTATTAGACCTGTTCCCAAATTTTTTGATTGCCAAATTTTTTTACTATACCAATAAACTAGAACTTTCGAAGAAACCTTGTTCTTAAAATTCTTCTTTCACGTTTATACTTATTAATTGAAAACCTTATTTTCAATTTCTATTTTTCTATCAAAAAATTACATGGACTTTTACTTTCTGGCTCTTTAACACCATCACAATTTTAAGTTCTTCCTTTGTGTTACAACACCAATTATAGTTTGTACGTGACTCTTTTGGCAGCTTTTGCCAACAAAGTAGTTATCCTTGATTTCACGTTTGACCATTCCTTTCCTATTATATCGGCTCTTTTCGTTATTCGTTTATTCTCTACTCCCTATCCTTAGTGCTCCCTTTGGTCCCGTAAATTCGATTATTCAGCTCATTCTGCTCGGCTTCTATTTTTTAGAACATAATTTACTCATCAAAATATACTATGACTTCTAGCTCGTAGTTCTTTATCACCATCACAATCTGAAACCAATTAGAGTTCTTACCTTGTTCCAAATTTGACTTAAATATGATATGCGCTCGATCAATTTACTTTTTGGACCACCTGAAAATGAGCACCGGAAACTTGACACTCGAACACTGGAGAAACTGGCAGCAAGATGTCTCTAGCACAAGACACGTTGCTTTCAATCCTTTGGAATATGGGCAATATGCACAGAGCCTATGTGTTTGCAATTTATGCACATATTTGTGGGTAACTGACACCCACGTTGCACTTACTGCTTGCGCAAATAAATGTCAGCTTGACACGTGGCCACCATCACGAGGAAAGCTTCGATCATGGCGACAAATGACTTTACGTTCTCTGAAATCTCGGCATTAAATGCACAGGATCTCCTCGAATTCTTAATCGTTCACTAACAGTTAACCATTGAATTTTTAATTCATAAAACGCACACAATTCTTCCTTGCCAAGAAAAATTGTGAATATGTGCGCACATTTTATGCTAACTCCCGTCTCGGATCGTCACGTGGCATCTTCCTCGATAAAAGAGTAAAAGGATATGATTAACCCTAAATTATGTCCAGTTGGAGAAGAATGCACACAAAAAATTATCTACTTATATGGTTTCAGACTAACCGGTCTTTCTCTTCCTACCACATCTTTCTCTATCATTGGCCTCACTCTTTTTTTCTCTGGACAACTCTCCTTTCTCCACTTTCTCCCAAAAAATGACTCCTCCACCCTAACTTTGGCCCTCATTCTAACCATAACCCTAAATCTCATCATGTCTGACCATTACTCTAAATCTCTCCTTTCTCCACTGTTGTCCATCTTCCTTCTCCCATCCTCAATTAGTCTTCACTCTTCTCTCGCCTTTATGGCACGTCCCTCCTAGTAACTTCTTTGAGTCTTTGGGTGTGCCGATTACCCACATTTAGGTGCTTATCTCACTAGTAAAAGTTGCCAAGAGCCATTGAATTAATGTTTCTATGTTACAATTTACAACACAAGAGATATCGTTGTCTGGATAAAAGAATTGGCCGCATATATATATATATTTTTTACCATGTTTGCTTTAAAGAACAAACATTTCCATTCCCCCAAAACACAAGCCCTTCCCTCATTCAAACTTGATATCTATCAACCACATCTCCTATATCCTCATACTCCTCCATAAAGGTACTTCCTCCCACACCAGCGCCAGATCTCCATGAACCTTATCCATACCACTTTCAACCCTCTCAACCTCAACTACCTCCTACCCCTCCCCTACAACTCAACTCCATTATACCTGAACCACCTCCAACCACTTCCTCGACATCCAATGATATCCCTACAGCGAGATAGGTCCATGAAACCTCTTAACCGTACATATGACATAATGGAACCTACATATTACTCGCAGGCTGCTCAAATTCATAGATGGCACCAAGCTATGACTTATGAATTCAACGCCTTACTGAATTGGGTCCTTGTTCCTCCTGCTCCTTAACTGCTTGTCGTTGGTTGCAAATAGGTTTTCAACTCAAACGACGTGTTGATGGGTCCATTCAACGTCATAAAGTTCGTCAAGTTGTCAACGAATTTCATCAGCAGTCTTGCACTGATTTTAATGAGATTTTCAGTCCGATAATCAAGCCAATTATTGTCCGTACTGTGCTTAGCTTTAATTTCTCCATGGATGTCCCTTATGCCAAGTTGATGTCAAGAATGTCTTTCTTCGTGGCGTCCGCGTCCTAGATTAAACATTCTACATTAGTTAACTTACTGGTTTCATAGATTTCGCTCATCCGCATTATGTATGTCTTCTACGAAAAGTTATATGTGGTCTCAAGTAAGCTCGTCGAGCCTAGTTTCAGTGCCTTAGCAATTTTTTTTCCTCCAGTTTAGGTTCATGCGAAGCAAGATGGATCACTCTCTATTCATCTACCATTCTTCGTCTCTATTCAAGTATCATTCTGATGGGTAATACTTATCCTCTTCTCACCTTGGGAATAAATTTGAGCTTAGTAACCTTGGCTCTTTGTCCTTCTTTCTCGGAGTTGAGGTAACCCGTTCTCCAAATTATCTATACATTTTCCAAACTAAATATATCCTTGACCTCCTTCAGAAGTATACTATGACAAGAGTGTAAGCCATGCTCCACTCCAGTTTGTGCCAAATCCCAGTTCTCAGCCAATATTTTTGATCTCCTTCCAGTAGAAGCTATTGAATATCGTTAACTTATTGGTTCTCAGCAGTATCTTACTTTTTCCCGTCTGGACTTTTCTTATGGCGTTTATCATGTGGCTCATTTCATGAGTTAATCCCAGCTCTTCCCACCTCATTGCTGACAAATAGATCCTTCGGTATCTCAAAGGATCTTCTGGTTTTGGCCTAATCTTCCGGCTCTTAGCTGGACAGTTCGCAGTCACTGCCTGCTACCAATGCAGACTGGGCAGGCTGCCACGATTATTGCTGTCTCTTCTCCTCGCCTAGCGCCCAGTACAACATAGGGACTAGATAGGTTAATTCATTTATGACACAAAACTCCAACAATCCTTTAGTACTAAGATATGGTATCCAAATCTTGGTATGTAAAGCTGAAATAAGAGCTTCAAGTAATTTCATTCTTGCTCCTATTAGAACAATACTTCTTGAACATCATAGCTTTGACAAGAAGTATGTTTATAAGGTCAATTACTCTGACAATGGCACTAATAAGGACACATACATGGATTAGGACAGTTACTGATACATAATATGGTATATGGAATACAAACATATTCAGATAGCTTCAATAAGTAGTGACCTATGTTTCAAGATACGGGCACAAATACAATCTGTGTCCATGCAACATAGAGGTGTATGTATCAAAAAAAGAAGAACGGGTTAGCAAGTGTGTTGTCCCAATTAACATTTTTGAGCATTTGTTTTTCTGATTGTATGTTGGGTATTAAAACTTAGATACTTTCCACTTGTTCAAACAAATATAGATGCTTTTTGTTATCGATATTACAATTCTCTTTTCCTGTGGTTAGTCCAGATACATGTGAGAATGATCAAATATTTTTTGAGCCTATCTATTCTTATTTGGTTACTGCATTTTGTATCACTTTGCATAATTGTTGTACAATTCCAATGTTTTGGCCTCCATTTCTAATGCGCGGATGTTGAGCAGAACTTGGGTCAGCTTCGTGATCGTTGGCGCATGCCAGGGCCTTTATGTGCCTTAGATAGGATGCGGCAGGGTGCTTCTTCTGCACACTACGCTATGTGCGCATAGGTTCCTCAAAGGACGTAGCACCCAAATCCTTGGCATCGTCGTGTTTTCCTCTCCCAAGTCCTGAGTGCTGAGCACTTTGATTCTTCTTCTTGTGCACAGAGCGCAATAGGAGACGGTGGGCTAGCACAGCTTTGAATTGCTCTGCTCGCAACTTCTGAAAAATTTCAAAGTTCTCTTGTCCACTGGAGTCTTGCATCTAGAGTTGGCGCATTCCACCTTCTTGCGTGCTGCTTTCCTTGGCTATGCACAACCAAAGGCACAAAGCGCATGGCTTTGGAAGGGATCTTAGCACCCTTCTTTCTGGCAATGGTGGTCGACTTCTCGAACGGCAACATGTCAACACCCTCCAAGAAGCGGCGAGTGGCCGCAGCGTGGGCCTCAATCTTCTTCACAGAAGCGTGCGCATGACGCTATTGTGAGAACACCATATCCTGATGCGCGACGGAGACAACAGGAGTTGCATCCTCGTGGATCGGTTCTGTGGTGCCAAAACCTTCATTGGAGGCGCATCGTCCGTATCTTTGGGTGCGATGCACTGGCTTTATCAACCCAAGTCCTGCTGGTCTTCTTAGGCTTTGCTAGCCTTGGTGAGGGACTTACAACAATGATGCTTGTAAGGAAGCACCACTGCTTGAGCATAAGATTCCCTCTCATTACGTTTTTTGATAATTACATCACGTAAATCAAGAGTGAATAGTTTTCTGGGTGCGCACACAGGAAGAACTTTCACCTTGCATTCTTTACGATATTCCATCTTCGGTGTACAAACCGCATTGGAGTCAAATGTAAGTAAATTTCTGCACGCAAATAGACATGTCCATCTGTTTGAGTTGGACGAATTGTTCGACCATGTATGCACAGTTTTGTATGGTGGGACACCAAGGCATCACTTCTGCTTGGATAAAAACCTTTTCAAGAGGTAAAAGTAGGGCTTTCCTGCCATTGTTGCAAGTGACAATTTTCACGTAAAAGTGCAACTATAACGATGTCGTGTCGTCCTTCCGTTTGTGGGCACACTTGCGTGACCAAGGATGTCATCCACAGAGCCATGGATAAGAGTAATTATATATTACCGTGTGGGGGAACCAAGAGAAGGCTAGTATATATATATAATCGCTTCAAATTTCGCATAGGGAATCCAAAGTCTAATACATAAATAAATAATATGTAGAATACGTCCAGAGCAGGATGAAGACTGCCCTCCCAATGCAACCTCATGTCTCATCTCATGACACGCAAGATTATGACCTCTATCTATCATCACAAGTCATAGCCACTATGTATGACACTAAGTATCACTATATCATGCATCCTGTAATCCTAACCAAAGACCAAACACCAAGAGCATGTCGAGAAAGACTGTCACATGAATATCATGTCAAGTGTCCTATGGTAAGTTGTGCAAAGAATATATGCATAGGACATGGGTTCGTGGTACTGACTCTCTATCCACGATACTCGACTCCGCGGAGGATGTCGGTACTCGAATCTGGTTCGGACACAAAGTACCATAAGCCGGCCCTAGGGTTAACAGGTATATAAACAATGCATATAAATACAATATCTAAAACATAAGAAATAACAAGTACTGTGAACATCTTGGCAAGGTACACTTGTCTGCTCCTAGTTGCTGCGAAGAAGTCTGTCCAACGTCCAAGTCCGAAGAGCCTAACGACGACCCTGGAGGATGTAGTTAGATTTAATTTAAATATGGTAAGCATTATGTACAAAAATGTTTAATTATATAAATGGGACATTGGTTCTGTTCCTAATTTATAAGGGTTCAAGTGTATATCTATTATAGCCAATACTCCTACATTATTGCCCTCCCTGCCATTAGTGAATTTCCTAGCTTTAATTTGTATTTCCTTCTCTTTATTTCACATGTGCACTCCCATCTTTTCAACCTCCACACGTAAACCACAACATCAGTTCTCTCTCCACACAAACTACATCACCAGTAAACCATCATTCGGTCATTCCACATCATCTTCACTTCTAATACCCTTTGTAATGACCATAGCCAATAGGTGAAGACAAAATGAGCCTGGCACCCTTATGTAACAAGGAGAAGAAGAAAGGACCCTATAGTTTATTATGCCAAGGCAGTAAACAAAAAGGAAGAGAATGAGAGTAGCAGAAGGTTATACGGGAGCTAGAAGTCGTGATAGATTGGGAACGACGTATGACTTGTTGAGTCGAGCTGTTGTTTCCAGGAGGTCCTAGAGGGTGGTAGCCACCGCCAAGGTAGAACTCCGCCGTCGATCTGGATGCCTCCCGAAGCTAGGTTTTTTTTGGTAAGTCTCAATGAAGGTGGCGGCTAGATCAGAGTTGGGAAAAAGAGAACAAGGAGATGAATATATATAGCAAAGAGGTTAGGCTTTGGACAGTTGGATGAGAGTCTATAGGACTATGCAAATTATTTGGCTACCAATAGAATTAAAAGAAATTCTTTGGATGAAAACGGAAGGATTCCTTTGTCGATTTGAATCCGCTTAGACATGGTTGAAGTATTAGGTGGCCAAGGAGTGTATGGGACACAGAAAGCAAATGCTAAAGGACCATGCACTCTCTAGCAACAAGTGCTCCACACCTAGCAAATAATTCCTCGCGTCGGGTTGGGTTCTAATTGGAACAAAAAGAAAGATTCATTCTTGCTAAAGTATAATATTTGCTTGCTTACGTTGGAAAGGAAGGAGGCCAATAAACTTTGGCTTAAGTTAGCAAATTGGTGGTGTTGTGGTTTTAAAAAATTTCTCACGTGAATAGTGGCATGCACAATGGTGTGGTGTACTCTTTGCTCCATAAACTAGCAAATTTACTTGGGTTTTGTGGGATCACAACAACACAATATAAAATAATAATAAAACAAGATAAATCAAATTGGTTTATACTAAAATAAGTTACAAAAATTTATAAAAATATTTATTACCATAATAACCCTCTAAAATCAGAGTGCTCATAATTTACCCTCATTAAAAGAATTTTGTTCTCGAAATTAAAAGAAAGCTACTCCACAAAGACATGCTAACTAAAGGCAATACGAAGGTCAAACCTGAATCCTTGAATAAATGAGGATAACACTCCCGTATGGAATCCTCTCGCTCCTATGTAGATTCGTCTGGGGAATGATGTTTCCAAGCTACCCGAACCAGTCTAATAGTCTTTCCTCGCAGTGTCTTCTCACCAGTATCCAATATTCTCACTGGCTGCTCCACATAAGTCAAACTCGGGCCAACCATAATCTCCGAATGATCGACTATATGACTTGGATCAGTCCACGTTTCTCCTCAACTGTGAGACATGGAACACATCATGCACTCCCTCTAGAGATGGAGGTAATGCAAGACGGTAGGCTACCTCACCTATACGCTCTAAAATGTCGAAAGGCCCAATGCACCTTGGGCTCAACTTGCCTCTGCTCCCAAATCTAATAGTGTCCCGAGTAGGTAAGATCCTCAAAAATACATGATCGCCTTCCTTGAACTACAAAGGTCGGCGGTGCTTGTCAGCCCAATGCTTCTATCCTGAGCTGTACGAAGATGACTCTAGATCTGCTTCACCTTCTCAACTGTCTGTGTCACCAACTCTAGACCAAGTATCTGATGCTAGCCTACATCGCTCCAACATATCGGAGACCTGTACTTCCTACCCCTCAAAAGGTGCCATCTGGATGCTTGCTTAGTAGCTGTTGTTGTATGAGAATTCCACGAGATGCAAGTGATACTCCCACGACCCTGCAAAGTCTAACATACAAGCTCGTAACATATCCTCTAGGATCTGGATTGTACACTCTGACTGTCCATCTTTTTGGATGTGATAGGCAGTGTTGAACTTGAGCCGGGTGCCTATACTCCCATGCATATTCCCCCAAAAGTGGGATGTGAATCTAGAGTCTCGGTCTGACACAATACTAAATGGTACTCCGTGTAACCTCACAATCTGTTACATATACATGTCAGCTAGAATCTCGGTGGACTGTCCAACTCTGAATGACAAAAAATGTGTCGACTTGGTGAGTCGATCCACAATAACCCATACTGCGTCCTTCCTGTTGGGGCTCCTCGGAAATCCTGTGACGAAGTCCATGGTAATATGTTCCCACTTCCACTCGGGAATAGGAAGTGGCTGTAACATACCTGCGGTTCTCTGATGTTCAGCCTTAACCTGCTGACAGACTAAACATTTTGCCACAAATCGTGCAACATCTCTTTTCATCCTATGCCACCAATAGTACTGTCTCAAATCTTGGTACATCTTTGTACCTTCCAGATGAATAGAGTAGATAGAACTATACACCTCAGCCATCAACTCTTGGCTCAACTCGCCACTTGGCACACATAGATCTCCACATCTCAACGTGTCGTCCTCATGAATCCGAAGTCCCGTCAGCATACCGGCTTCTGTCCTTTATCTAAGTCTCCGAAATCTGGCATCTGTCGGCATGTCGCATTGACCCTCTTGACTAGTAAGGATTGAACATCATGGTTAGCTAACAGTCCACTTTGTCCTGGCAGAACCTCTATCCCAAGCTCCTGAAGGTCTTCTAGTAACTGGGGTTGCATCGTCAAGAAATAAGCTGTGGGCTTCCTGCTGAGCGCATCTGCTACGACGTTGGTCTTGCCCGGTTGGTACTGCAATCCTATATCATAATCAACCATCAACTCTAACCAGTGTCTCTGCCTCATGTTGAGCTCCTTCTGAGTATAAACATACTTCAGACACTTGTGATCAGTAAAGACTCCACTCTCTCCCCATAAAGGTAGTACCTCCATATTTTTAATGCAAATATCACAGCAGCTAGCTCAAGATCATGCGTAAGGTAGTTCTTCTCATGAACTTTCAACTATCTCAATGTGTAGGCGATAACCTTGCCATGTTGCATCAAAACACATCCCAATCCACTCCCTGACGCATCACTATACACAATAAATCCTTCTGATCCTGAAGGAGGGGTCAGGATCAGGGTTGTCGTCAACCGCTTCTTCAACTCCTCAAAGGCCTTTTGACATTCCTCCGTCCATACAAACTCCTGGTCCTTACGCGTCAACCGCGTCATAGGCTCTGCAATCCTCGAAAAGTTCTGCACGAACCTTCGATAATATCCAGCAAGTCCGAGAAAACTTCTAACCTTTGCAACTGATGTAGGTGTAGGCCATGTCTCAATCTCAGCAATCTTCCAGATCAACTGAAAGTCCTTCCAAGATTATGTCCAAGAAAATGTACTCTATCTAGACAAAACTCACATTTGCTGAGCTTGGCGTACAACCTCTCATGTCTTAGCGTCTCCAGCACGATTCTAAGATGTTCCTCGTGCTCTTCGTGGCTCTTGGACTATACCAAGATGTCATCTATAAACACAACCACAGACTTGTCCAAGTACTGGTGACAGATTTTGTTCATCAAACTCATAAATACAGCTGGTGCGTTGGTTAAACCAAACGATATAACTAAGAACTCATAATGTCCGTACTTGGTCCTGAAGACTATCTTTGGTATATCCTCCTTCTGCACTTTGATCTGATGGTAGCCAGATCTGAGATCGATCTTTGAGAATAGACAAGCACCACTCAATTGATCAAACATATCGTCAATACGCGACAAAGGATACCTATTCTTGACGGTTACAACGTTCAGGGTTCTGTAATCAATACACAAGCGTACCGTCCCATCCTTCTTTGGCACAAATAGAATGGGTGCTCCCCACGGTGAAACACTTGCTCGAATAAAGCCCTTGTCTAGAAGGTCATCAACTTGCTTCTTCAATTCTTTCAACTCCTTCGGTGCTAACCGGTACACAAATGAAGTAATAGGCTATGCTCCAGGGGTCAACTCTATAGTGAATTCTATTTCCCGATCAGGTGGTAAGCCTGGGAGGTCATCGGAAAACACGTCCACAAATTCTGTTACGACCTTCGGGTATAAAATTTCTCCTTCACTAATATGTGCTTTGATTATAGGTTGAATACCCTGCTCTCTGGCTCCTCGAAGAAACTCAAATTCTGGATGACCATGCGGTCTGAAGATAACGCGTCCATGCCGGCAATCTAGAGTTGCATGGTACTGACTCAACCAGTCCATACCAAGTACGACGTTATAATCTGGCATGGACAAGATCAAAAATCAAGCTCGCATATCTCGACCACAAACTAATACCGAACAAGATCTATAGGTGTCACTAACTGGGATGATGATACCACCTCCCGTAAGAATCGTCATGGTCTTTGGAAGGGTGAAGTAGCTACTCTATGAGTGGCTACAAAACTAGCGGATATGAAAGAATGCAATGCTCCTGAATCAAACAATGATACTGATGGTAATGAAGCTACTAATATAGTATCTGCGGTGACTTCTACCGTTTTTGCCTCAATCGTCATGGCAAAGTCTATCATCGTGCCTGCACTGGTGCCATCTGTTGCTGTGCATGCTGGAAAAACATTACCTGTGGTGTTAAGGATGTCCTCGGCTTAAATCCTCCTGGTGCTGGTGGTCGCATCCCTCCGACTCCAGCCTGTGGTGCTCTCGGTGCTGGAAGAGTAGGCTTAGGTGGCTGCTGGACTGGCCTCAGTGCTGGTAAAGCGGGTCGGTGTTGGCAGTGGTGCTCGATGCTCCGTTGCATCGATGCTCCTCCCTGAAGCTCCAGGCAATGCTGGCCGGATTCGCAAATCAAACATTGTCCCAATCTGCGTCTACATTCCCTTGCAATATGCCCTCTCTTTCAACAGTAATCATAAGTAGGGGTTGTTGGTGTTGGCAGTGGGGCTACTCTCGATAGCTGATGCAACGGAGGTCGCTTTGCGGGACCTCTCTGGGGTGCTCGAGCTGATGCTGGTGCTGTATATGGACGTTTAAGGCTGGCCTCCTTCCTGTTGATGCGCTCCTATCGTCTGGCCGATTCTAGTACCCCTGAGTAAGTAGTAGGTGCAACTGATCCTATCACCCTTTGTAGCTCAAAACGCAAACCATCGTAAAACTTCTCGGCCTTCTGCTTCTCTCTCTGGATCAAGTAAGGAGCGAATCGACTCAAGCGGAGAAATTCGGCATTGTACTCCTCCAATGACTATTGCCCTGAGTAAGGTATATGAACTTGTCACGGAGCTCTGCGCGGGCTGTAGACGGAATGAACATCTCCTGAAAGAATCTAGAGAACTCTTCCCAAGTGACACGATCGGATCCTAAGCGCTGCTCCTCAGAAAGCCACCAGTGGTATGCTTTGCCAGTCAGCTGCATCCTAACGGTGGTCATCTCTCTCTCTCTTGGAAGCTCAGCTGCTTCCAATTGGAGCTGAATGTTGGTAAGCCACTCATGCACGTCAGTAGGCTCCTCGGTGCCAGAGAATGGTACGGGCTTCAGTTGACGAAAATCCTTGATAGATCTCGTCGCTGGCTGATGTTGCTGGTAGTGTCACTTGCTCTAAGGCCGTCACAATGCACTCCCTCAAGGACTCGGCTTGGCGTTGTTGGGCCTGCTGCTGAACTTGTTGTGCCTGCATCATAGCGTAGAACATCTGGAATATCTGCTTAGCGTCATTCGGTTGTCCCGGCTGGGGCAAGGGCATGTAGGGCATTTGCGAAGCAAATTACGGTGGTGGTGGAATGTCTTCTCTCCGGAACCTCGATGTGTGCTGATCCGTCGGGTCGCTTTGTTAAGTAGATGGATCTCCAAGTGGTGGCGAGGTCCCATCGATTAGAGTCACTACTACATTCAGTGGGGTATTTGCAGGCTCACATCTCTGTTTAGTGAATCCATCTGTCACGCCCCGATTCCGTGGAATCGTTAGTCGTCCCCCGGGCGTGACCGCCGTGCGGGCCTAGGTTGCGCACCGCACAAGGCTAAGTATTTTGTTTTGCATAGCGAGCACATATTCAGAGTACGCAGATAATTGAAACGCAGATTGAAACATGGAAAAGTTCTCTTTTATTGATAATATGAACATCTATTACAAACTCCCTGAACTGAGTCATAAGGATTGCCTCTATGGGCTTACAAAAGAGTTGACACAAAATGAGATAGCAGTCCTGTACATTACATCCTTTACTAAACTCAAAATATAAGACCTTGGGTCGGAACGACGGCCTTGCCACGAAGCTGCATATTTGCTTGGTGGCTTGCTTCTTCTTCAAAATGCTCCAAAAAGGGTGGCACGGTTGAGGCGTGCCTACAGCTGGACTGGATTGGGGGTTGTTCTCCTTAGCGCGGGGAACCTGTTTCAACGAGGGTCAGTACATCGAAACGTACTGGTGAAGGCAAGCTAACCCAACTATACCAATCAACACGTTGTTGTAATGAAACATGCATAATTATTGTGGGTTTCTATCTTGCCTTAGTCCATTTTACAGCAAGAATTTATATATAGAAACCAATGAGATAATCCGCCACCGTTCGGTGACATTTACCTGTTCGTCTGAACCACCTGTATAATACTTACCCTGCCTTCCCTGTCATGAAGACACAAGTTAGCTACAACAGGTTTAAATATACGAGGGGATCACTGGCACATTGCCATTATGGACGGGCTAGTCTCAGTACGGAGTGCCGTGCGACGCATAGATCGGGGCGTCCCAGGGCATTCCGTCCTATAGCAGGCGACTATCATGAGTTCCGTCCGGATCGGATCGGTGCCGGTGCCCCAGCAACCGTCCGCAGGAACGAAGACCTTGTGCACAAGTTGTCCGTGATCAACGTAGTACACTAAGTTAGCATTTGAGGCAAATCAGGAAAAATATCAGGCGCAGGACAGTAACAGGGCAAGATTTAACTTTTAGCATAGTCCTCATGTTCGGTTTATTGCATTCAAGATGAGTTCTATAGCATAGCACAATTTAAGAAGAAGCATATATATATACTAACTCATATTCATGCATATGGATGAACATTCCAAGCGAACAAGCATGTAAGTAAGTAACCGTTCACAAGTTTCATTTGACAAGCATAATTTCCCAAGTCTATTCCCTTATTATCTTGAAGTCTTTTAGTTATCACTTGGTATCGTTTGATCGGGGCAAGCACGAACATAGATTTAGATGTGAAGACTAGCAAGTAGGCTAGCTAATCGGGATGGTAGCCACTCACTTAGTAGTTGGAAGGAAAAGGAAAGAAGTGTTTTAGGAGTCCGCTCGAGCGACGCCTACTGCTGGTTCACCTGCATTGCCACGAACAGCTGATCAGTACCCCGTCCTCTCTTTCCATTATCGGAATTGAAGTGCAGTTCGAAGAACGAAAACAATGAAATCCATCGAAACCGTTCAAGAAAACCCAAGCAAATCCGAAAACCAACTCAAGGCACGAAAGCAACAAGCGACAGCGAAAACTAGGCAACAAAAGATGCAGCGGAGAGGTCCCTCCTGACTCTGCCGCTAAGTCGATCCCGGGGGCACGGTCCACTGAATATGGGAATCGATTCCGAAGAAACAAATCCATAACGAGGATGAGTTCTTAATTCAATCTATCCCGATCGAACGATACCGTCTTGTATTTCTTAGCCGCGCTCCCCGAATAGGGGGAACGGGGCACTACATTCTACCCAACCAATTGGAAGTTTCGTCCCGAAACTTAAGGAATAGAACCTACCACTAGGAAAATAGTGAGGGGAACCTTTCCCTCATCTCAGATTCAAGCTCCCAAGTAGATTCTTCGACAGAGTGATTCCGCCAAAGCATGCGCACGAGAGGAACCGAACGAGTCCGAAGCAGCTTTTCTTTTCTATCCAAAATTTGCACAGGCTGTTCTATATACGTCAAGTCGGCTTGAAGGTTCAGTTGGTCCAGGTCTACCACATGGCTCGGGTCGTACTCATATTTCCTAAGTTGTGAAACATGGAATATATCGTGTACGTCGGATAGGGATGGTGGTAGAGCAATCTGATACGCAACTGAGGCAACCCGCTTTAGTATTTCGAACGGGCCGACAAATCTCGGACTTAGCTTTCCTCTTGCCCCGAACCTGCTGACTCCTCGCATGGGCGAGACCTTGAGGAATACTCGGTCGCCTACTTGGAACTCTAGCGGTCTCCGTTGTGTGTCCGCGTAGCTCTTTTGACGGCTTTGAGCTACCTTTAATCTTTCCCGAATCAGCCGGACCTTCTGGACGGTCTGCTCCACGAGCTCAGGGCCAAGTACTTGCCGTTCCCCAACTTCGTCCCAGCAGATAGGAGATCTACACTTCCGCCCGTATAACGCCTCATACGGCGCCATTTGAATGCTTGATTGATAACTATTGTTGTAAGCAAATTCGGCTAAAGGTAGATGAAGGTCCCAACTAGTCTTTAAGTCCAAGGCGCAGAGTCGCAACATGTCTTCGAGGATCTGGTTGACACGTTCGGTTTGGCCATCGGTCTGTGGATGGTAGGCGGAGCTAAACTTAAACTTCGTCCCCATTGCTGACTGCAGGCTTCCCCAGAAACGTGATATGAATCGACCATCTCGATCGGAGACTATGGTTACGGGCACGCCATGGAGTCGAACGATTTCGTTGAGATATATCTGAGCTAGGCGGTCGGCACTCCAAGTAGATTTGATAGGCAGAAAGTGAGCTGACTTGGTGAGTCGATCGACGATAACCCAGACTGCATCATGTCCCCGTTGCGTCCTCGGCAAGCCAACAATAAAATCCATCATTATATCATCCCATTTCCACTCCGGAATAGCAAGGCTCTGTAATTCTCCGCCTGGTTTCTGGTGTTCGGCCTTTACTCGTTGACAAGCCATGCAATGCGACACAAACTGCGCCACATCCCGTTTCAAGCCGTGCCACCAAAACGTCGTGCGGAGATCTCGATACATCTTAGTACTACCCGGATGAGAAGTATAACTTGCATAATGGGCTTCCGTGAGTATCTCTTTTCTGAGGGCCGCGTCGCTTGGAACGCACAGTCTTCCCTTCACTCGAAGCATCCCATCCGCGCCTACCGCAAAGTCGGACGCCTTCCCTGCTGAGATAAGGGCATGAATCTTTTGCAGGAACGGATCGTCCTTCTGAGCGGCCTTCACTTTGTATAACAAGTCGGGTTCGAGGCGCAGTTGTGATACTTGCGCCCACTTCTTATATCTTATTTTCAGTGTAATACCCAGTGATTCAAGGTCCCGGCGCAGCATATCGTTGATAGGCAAGCTCCCTACGAACATTCGACTCAGTGCGTCAGCTACTACGTTTCCCTTGCCAGGCGTGTATCTGATCATGATATCGAAATCGCTAAGGAGTTCAAGCCATCGCCGCTGCCGAAGATTCAAATCCTTCTGAGTGTATATATATTTCAAGCTCTTATGGTCCGTATAGATTTCACACGGCACGCCATAAAGATAGTGGCGCCATAGCTTTAATGCAAACACTACCACGGCAAGTTCAAGGTCATGCGTTGGGTAGTTCTGCTCGTGAGGCTTTAGCTGTCGAGACGCATAGGCTATCACTTTATCCCGTTGCATCAGGACACATCCTAGTCCCTTTCCTGATGCATCGCTATATATTTTGAAGTCATCCGGTCCGTTCGGCAAAGTAAGGACCGGGGCAGAGACGAGGCGCTGCTTTAACTCCGTAAACGAAGCTTCACAGTCGTCCGTCCAAGTAAACTTCGCACCCTTCCGTGTGAGCTGAGTCAAGGGATAAGCAATTCTAGAAAAGTTTTGTATAAACCGGCGGTAGTAACCTGCTAGCCCAAGGAAACTTCGGATATCGCTGGCTGACTCCGGTCGTTTCCACTGCAGGATTGCTTCTACCTTCTTCGGATCAACTGAAATGCCTTCCGAAGAGATGACATGCCCCAAAAAGGATATATTGTCTAGCCAGAATTCACATTTACTTAATTTGGCATACAACTTGTTGTCTCGAAGGGTTTGCAACACCATCCGCAGGTGTCCTGCGTGCTCATCCCTAGTCTTCGAGTACACCAAGATGTCATCGATAAAAACCACCACAAATTTATCGATGAAAAGCCGAAATACTCGATTCATAACGTCCATGAATGCCGCGGGCGCATTCATCAGTCCGAACGGCATCACTGAGAATTCGTAATGCCCGTATCGGGTTCGAAAGGCAGTCTTGGGCGTGTCTTCTGGCTTAATCTTCAGCTGGTGGTAACCTGAGCGAAGATCTATTTTTGAAAACACTGCTGCGCCCTGTAGCTGATCGAACAAGTCATCGATCCGTGGCAGAGGATATTTGTTTCGGATTGTGACTTTATTCAGTTCTCGATAGTCAATGCAGAGGCGTAGAGTTCCGTCCTTCTTCTTCACGAAGAGCACAGGCGCGCCCCAAGGAGACACGCTCGGACGAATAAACCCACGCTCAAGTAATTCTTGGAGTTGGCACTTCAATTCCTTCAGCTCCGCAGGGGCCATTCTGTATGGAGGTTTGGAGATCGGCTGCGTGTTCGGGAATGTGTCAACAGGGAATTCAATCTCTCGATCTGGCGGCATGCCGGGTAGTTCGCTCGGAAACACGTCGGGGAACTCCGCCTCAACGGAATTAGGCTCGACGTTTGCGTAGTCCTGCCGCGTGTCCCGAACTGATGCTAGAAATCCCTCGCAGCCTGAGTGGAGCATCCGTCGAGCAGATATCGCCGAAATCACCATGCAGGCCCTAGTCGCGTCAGTGGCTGGACTACTCGTGTAACAGAACTCGGCTTCTCCAGGCAGGTGGAAGACGACTCGTTTCTCTACACACTCTATAGTTGCCGAGCACGCGCTGAGCCAATCCATTCCCAAGATGATATCGTAGTCCCGAACATCTAGAACTAAAACATCAAGTGACAGCTTTCTCTCCCCAATATAGATATAACCGCCTAGGCATGCTGAACGGACGGGTATTTTCGTACCAGATGGGGTGCTAATGCTTAAATCTAATTGCAACGGAGTCATTTTAACGTTGTTCTCCGCGGCGAAGTTTGTAGATATAAAGCTATGTGTTGCACCAGAATCAAATAGTACACGAGCAGGTATGTTATTAAAAAGCAAAGTACCTGACACCACGGTGTCCGAGGTCAAAGCTTCTTCCCGTGTCATGGTATAGACCCGGCCTTGAGTCTGATTACGCCCTTGCTGAGGCGCAGCTCTGTTGGCCTGGGTTGCAGGCGCTTGAGTTTGTTGAGGTGGAAGGACCGGACAATTACTGATCTGGTGGCTAGGATCGCCACAACGGAGGCACGTGCCAAGCTTACGGCGACAATCTTTTTCGATATGCCCTGGCTTCCTGCAAAAGTTGCAGGTCTTGTTGGTGTCTCCACGCTGTTTACCGCCGTTATTTGGACGCTTTGCAGCGTTGTTTCCTCTATCGTTGCCTTGGCGTTTGTGATTGGAAGTTTGCACAGCGCCGGCAGCAACGTGAGGATACTGCGGTTCGAGGGAGAAGGCGTGGTTTAAGACTTCCCTCATCGTCTGATACTGTGGAACGGATACGTGCCCGTGGATGCCAGGACGTAGCCCTCCTTCGAATCGTCTGGCACGACTCGCTGCATCGGGTAGGTAGGCGCTAGCAAATTTGGCCAGTTTGTTGAATTCTGCCGAGTATTGCTTCACCGTCATGCTGCCCTGCCTTAGCTGCACGAACTCGTTTTCCCTCTGACGGCGTACAGGCGGAGGTATAAACTCCTCCTCAAACGCGGCACGAAAAGTTGTCCACGCGATCGCCTCCTCCCCATGGCCAAGTTGAAGAGATCGTCGATGCACGTTCCACCAGTCGTGCGCATTGAGGCGAAGCAGTAGTTGGGCACAGGTGACGAGCTTGTCTTCCGGCACATCTAGGAGAGAAATGATCTTCAAGCTCGGCGAGCCAATCTAGGGCCACGATCGGGTCCTCGGTCCCTTTAAATGGCGTGTTGCAGACCTTCTTGAAGTTGCCAAAGGAGAAGGCAGTCATTTCCCTCGTCCTTGCCACTAGCGGAGTCTCTACTTCAAGTATTGGTTCCACCGGGGTCGCTGTTGTAGCTGTGGACTGGTTGGTGGCCAAGGTCTGAACAAGTTGTTGCAGGGTATCTACCTGCTTTTGCTGGACTGAGAGTCGGGCCTCTAGATTGCTCTCGAACCTGGCTTGGCGGGCATCCTCTCTCTGTCATTGCTCGGTTAACATTTGCACCACTTGTTGAAGCGAATCGGTTTGAGACATGCCCCGTTGGCTCCGAGAGCTTCCTGATGTTCCGGAACTGCTCCCCTGAGCCTGTGTCTCGCCTGGTGCTAGCGCTGATGGTTGCGCTTGCGCCATTCCTTGGAAAGAAGGTAAATTACATTAGGATCATAATGTATTATGGACTTATTGCATGAATGTGTCTCATTTTGGCCTAACGAGTTTAGGAGTTCGCTCAGGGATTTATCGTTAAGGGAACTTTTCCAGTTCAAGAGTCTAAGGAACTTTGAAGCTGTGCTCTGATACCAACATGTCACGCCCCGATTCCGTGGAATCGTTAGTCGTCCCCCGGGCGTGACCGCCGTGCGGGCCTAGGTTGCGCACCGCACAAGGCTAAGTATTTTGTTTTGCATAGCGAGCACATATTCAGAGTACGCAGATAATTGAAACGCAGATTGAAACATGGAAAAGTTCTCTTTTATTGATAATATGAACATCTATTACAAACTCCCTGAACTGAGTCATAAGGATTGCCTCTATGGGCTTACAAAAGAGTTGACACAAAATGAGATAGCAGTCCTGTACATTACATCCTTTACTAAACTCAAAATATAAGACCTTGGGTCGGAACGACGGCCTTGCCACGAAGCTGCATATTTGCTTGGTGGCTTGCTTCTTCTTCAAAATGCTCCAAAAAGGGTGGCACGGTTGAGGCGTGCCTACAGCTGGACTGGATTGGGGGTTTGTCTCCTGCTCCTCGCTTGGTTCTCCTTAGCGCGGGGAACCTGTTTCAACGAGGGTCAGTACATCGAAACGTACTGGTGAAGGCAAGCTAACCCAACTATACCAATCAACACGTTGTTGTAATGAAGCATACATAATTATTGTGGGTTTCTATCTTGCCTTAGTCCATTTTACAGCAAGAATTTATATATAGAAACCAATGAGATAATCCGCCACCGTTCGGTGACATTTACCTGTTCGTCTGAACCACCTGTATAATACTTACCCTGCCTTCCCTGTCATGAAGACACAAGTTAGCTACAACAGGTTTAAATATACGAGGGGATCACTGGCACATTGCCATTATGGACGGGCTAGTCTCAGTACGGAGTGCCGTGCGACGCATAGATCGGGGCGTCCCAGGGCATTCCGTCCTATAGCAGGCGACTATCATGAGTTCCGTCCGGATCGGATCGGTGCCGGTGCCCCAGCAACCGTCCGCAGGAACGAAGACCTTGTGCACAAGTTGTCCGTGATCAACGTAGTACACTAAGTTAGCATTTGAGGCAGATTAGGAAAAATATCAGGCGCAGGACAGTAACAGGGCAAGATTTAACTTTTAGCATAGTCCTCATGTTCGGTTTATTGCATTCAAGATGAGTTCTATAGCATAGCACAATTTAAGAAGAAGCATATATATATACTAACTCATATTCATGCATATGGATGAACATTCCAAGCGAACAAGCATGTAAGTAAGTAACCGTTCACAAGTTTCATTTGACAAGCATAATTTCCCAAGTCTATTCCCTTATTATCTTGAAGTCTTTTAGTTATCACTTGGTATCGTTTGATCGGGGCAAGCACGAACATAGATTTAGATGTGAAGACTAGCAAGTAGGCTAGCTAATCGGGATGGTAGCCACTCACTTAGTAGTTGGAAGGAAAAGGAAAGAAGTGTTTTAGGAGTCCGCTCGAGCGACGCCTACTGCTGGATCACCTGCATTGCCACGAACAGCTGATCAGTACCCCGTCCTCTCTTTCCATTATCGGAATTGAAGTGCAGTTCGAAGAACGAAAACAATGAAATCCATCGAAACCGTTCAAGAAAACCCAAGCAAATCCGAAAACCAACTCAAGGCACGAAAGCAACAAGCGACAGCGAAAACTAGGCAACAAAAGATGCAGCGGAGAGGTCCCTCCTGACTCTGCCGCTAAGTCGATCCCGGGGGCACGGTCCACTGAATATGGGAATCGATTCCGAAGAAACAAATCCATAACGAGGACGAGTTCTTAATTCAATCTATCCCGATCGAACGATACCGTCTTGTATTTCTTAGCCGCGCTCCCCGAATAGGGGGAACGGGGCACTACACCATCTCCCTAGATACAGAATAACTTTTAGCGTAGGACCGAAAATCAAACATGATGCATATTAAGGAAATTCAAAGCGTGTGGATGAGTTTCCTATTTTGGGTACATCCTATTCGCAGGCTCATGTCGATACAATAACGTAACCGAAGTGATAAACTGACATGCATGGGCCACCACAAAAATCATGTCATGCCTCAGTCCCAAAATCCGAAGGACCAGACACGTGGCAATGGCCAGCAATACAACTTCAATAGACAATTACAATTTAATGGAACCATTAGAGTGCACTTAAGCTTTAAATATAAATACTAATATACAAATAACCACAGGTAACGCAACTAGTCTTATCCACACTACAGAAACAAGATGCACATAGAGAAATTAAGTCCACCATAATAAATAAAGAAGTAAGTTTAAATGTCTCAGTGCATCATCAAATAGTGTCACGGGGAACAACCTGCTAAATAAGTACTGAAAGTAAAGAACAATACAATGGATAGTCCAACATCAACTAAACAGAATGTAGATGAACTAAGATAGAGCCCTACACTGCTCAAGAAAACTCCTCAGGTACGATCTCCTTTTCATCTACAAATCCTGCTCCAGTAGTAAGGCCAAAACCGTATACCTCGGGGTGAACCTTCTCGTCTACACCTGGGGACACAATTCAGATCTAGGTCCTCAGGGGACATAGCAAGGTACAATAAACACTTAAGCCAGAAGTAAACAATATAATGCTTTAATACAGGAAAACTATTATAATCAACTATGTGATATGCAAATGAGAGTATGGACTCGTACCTCGGGCTAGTACTCACAGACTCATCCGTATGCTAGACAGTATCCTCGAGGCTCCGTGTGGGGGAACCCAAAGAAGGCTAGTATATATATATATAATCGCTTCAGATTCCGCATAGGGAACCCAAAGTCTAATACACAAATAAATAATATGCAGAATATGCCTAGAACACGATGAAGACTCTCCCCTCCCAATGGAACCTCACGTCTTATCTCATGACACGCAAGATTATGACCTCTATCTATCATCACAGGTCATAGCTACTATGTATGACTGTAAGTATCACTATATCATCATGTAATCCTAACCATAGTCCAAATACGACAAGCATGTCGAGAAAGCCTGTCACATGAATATCGTGTCAAGTGTCCTATGGTAAGTTGTGCAAAGAATATATGCACAGGATATGGGTTCGTGGTAATGACTCTATCTACGATACTCGACTCCGCGGAGGATGTCGGTACCCGAATCTGGTTCGGACACAGTACCTTTAGCCGGCCCTAGGGTGAACAGGTATATCAACAATGCATATAAATACAATATCTAAAACATAAGAAATAACAAGTACTGTTAACATCTTGGCAAGGTACACTTGCCTGCTCCAAAATTGAAAACTCGGTTGAACTCCTCCGACTTTTCGTGTTTGGTTAGTTCGCTTGAAATTTTGGCAAAAGTGTTGAGGTGATCTCGTTGCAGTTTCTTTTCCCCTCATTATTCTTCCACTTTCACCATTGAAAAAATTGGTTGAAAGTGGCCGAAATTTTTGCTGTGATGTACATTGAAAGAGAGAGTGAAGTTTCTCCCCAGAAAATTTGGAGCGGAAGAGCCTGGAAGTCCTCGACCATGTTCCTACTTGCCGTCACCCCCACCCCTCAACCGACTCTCCGCCACTCTTCTTCTCTATAAGAACAATTTTTTTTCCACCGATGATTTCTCCTTTTCGACCATATTTCTTCCTTCTGCGATTGTATTCTCTATATTTTGCAACGATTTGTGAAGAACTGAGAGGATTTTAGCTCAGATCTAAGGGTTTCGACCTTCATTCTTCTAGATCTGAGGGTTTCGACTTTTCCCTCATTCTTCTGCTACTATTTTTACGTGCAAAAAAAATTGACATTAGATACTGTGACGTTCTGCAATTTGGCCAGATCTGAAGATTTAGAGCATTGATATATTTTTACATAATTTTTCTACATCTATCTTATTTTTCCGAAATTATCACATATGTACATATTTTAAAAAAATGGGTCTGCACATTTTTTTCTATTGGTCAATCTGAACAAATGCACATTTTTTTTGCAGAAGTAAGTTGATTATTGTCACGACCCGATCCCAATAATCTGGGTCCAGTCGGATCATGCCCAGCCTGCACCGTTGTGAGATGGCGGCAGTAAGCTGTATCAATCCGTAGTAACACACAGACATCCAGAATACATGAAGGAAATTCAATTTTATTGCTAAGTCCGAAAGAGAATTTCTTTTACAAGCAAATGTCAAGCAAAACATGGTCCAGGGTTATTACTTCAACCCTGATTATTACAACTTGGAATTTAAAGGGAAACAACTAAACATCGGCCTCCTGGCTAGGTTCAGCTAGACCTTCAGTACTCTGGTCCGGACCATAAAATGTGTCATACGCCTCATCGCCACTGTATTCACCTAAAATTGTTAATCTCCAGTCAGGAGGGAGCAAGAACATATATCCAATTCCAGCATCTTAATGATAATTAAAATGATGCAATAAAATAGTTTTGAACAATATTTATATTTTGTATGCAACAAATATGAGACAAGAACTGTAAATGTCGATGAAGCAAATGATGACAAACTACAATCACTAAAAGTGTTTTGAGAAAGGTAGCGTCCCGTGGCCGGTTGGAGTTGGAGGCAATATGTGTTCTAGTGAACACGGTCCGGCGTCAGTCCAGTGAGGTTGGACTTCAGCTATCCACAATGAGGCAATAAGGGGGCTTTGACCACGGGTGCTAACTTTTACTCCCCAGTTCCCAAGGCAATAATCAATGAGTCAATGAGTCAATCAATCAGTCAATCAGTCGGTTCCGTGAATCAAGTGTCGTCCCAATATATCTATATGACATGCAACATATTTAATTACAACTAAAATACAGGTTTTGAATTATATGAAACTTGCCTGGATTGGTTGGTGACGCGAGTGAGATGTCGCGACGGTCTCAACCTTAGTTACAGGAACCTACATTTATTAATAATCTGATTTTAGAATTAAAACA
This sequence comes from Iris macrosiphon, assembly GCA_036927795.1. Classification (NCBI taxonomy): domain Eukaryota; kingdom Viridiplantae; phylum Streptophyta; class Magnoliopsida; order Asparagales; family Iridaceae; genus Iris; species Iris macrosiphon. Next base: position 210,017,662 of record JAYESA010000005.1, on the reverse strand, counting down.
AAGGGTTTTAATCTGACTTGATTAGTTAACTAAGTTAATGATTTAATCCAACGATCGATTTTTTTTAATTTGTAATAGCAATTTAGTAAAACAAAAACCCTTTTTAATAATAAAACTTATTTATTATTTTATCGTAGAAAATATTACATTTTATTTTAAGGTAAAAATTATTTTGTTTATAATAAGATAAAATAGGAAAGTACTTAGTTATTTTATAACGATTATAATAAAATAATATCATTTGTTTTAGCAATCAATTTATTTCTAGTAAACTAGGCTTAAGGGAAAAATATTACTTAATTTTATTTTGGTAATATTACAAATCAATTTGTAAGAGAATAATATTTTTGGAAAACTTATTTTAAATACTAACGTATTATATTTTGAATACTAAAAATCATTTCAGAAATATATACTAAATAATTACTAATCTACGTAATTAACTATAAACCTATCAATTTCTAAGCTATCCCGGGATTGACAGAGCTTTATTCTGTCAGTCCCGGTCGGACAGGAGAAGGGTTTTGGAAGGAACAGTACGTTCTGATAGTGGCACCTACCGGAAAGTTGATGGAGGAGCACCGAGGGGAGGCCTCGGACTCGGGATCGGGCACAGACGGGATCGGGGTGTTTCGAGTCCGACACGCGGTTCTGTGTCCTGGACGTGTTAGCGTGTCCAGCGGAGTGTCCGGGTATCCTCGGCCGTGTCCGGGTCTGAGCAGAGGGCGCAGACGCTGCACGGCACTGGGCGGAGGTCGGCTAGGCCCTGGGAGGTCCGGCGGCGGGTCTCAGGGTCGTCGGAGGAAGAAGAAGGGGCTCTGGAGAGGGGCTGGCCGGCGTCGGGTGCTGGCTCACGGCGGGGGAAGGTCGGCGCAGGAGGCGGTGGTCGAGGCGAGGCCGGGGTGCTGGGTGGAGGGAGCCGGCGAAGTCTAGGGTTCCGGCGAGGGTTTGGCAAGGGGAGGAGGTAGTAAGGCGGAGGAGGAGAAATGAGAGAGCTTTATAGGACAGGGCGCGGGGGACGTGTCCGGGGAACGCGGGCCGAGGGGAAAGGACGTGGGGCGAGGCTTCTCCGGCTGAGGCGGCGGAGAGCCCGGTCGTGGCGCGGGAGAACCGGCCTCGGCTGATCGTGGGGGAAAGGGGAGGGTTATGCGGGTCGGGCTGGGGGGAATTGGGCCTGGCAGCTGGGTTGGGTTTTACAATTATAAATAGCCTACACATACACCTGAATGTAGGTATATTGGAACTTTGTATAAAGATGCTTTTACGAAAATATGTTTGTTTTCCTAGTGTAAATTTTAGAATGAGTATATGTTATATTTTAATTTATCGGAATAATTTGTCTTGTAGATGGATTTATCAAATCCTAACGGTTCGTTGTTGCGAGCTGCCACACAAGCAAGTGGCCTATTTGTTTGGGAGGAGATGGTGTTATGTTCTTTCTTATAGTTACCATGTGGTGGTTTATGTAATATTCAGTACCTACGTTACGTTTTGTATGTGGTTTGATATGCAATATGTGAAACATGTATCATATCTAAGGGCCTACTCGATGTATATATATTCTAATTAATGAACTTTTATGTAAATATTCCTCATGTTTATATGGCTAATTTGTGTATTATTTACACTTCTTTCATGCAGGAGAAAACCGAAAATGCAAGAGAGTATTAGACAATGATGAAATAATACGAGTCTAAATCATAACATATGGCGATGATGATTAGATTTATGATTGCTTGGAGCCATATGTGGTATGTCCCTTCAAAACACATGCTATGCGTTTGATGGCAGCCCCTTTCACTTTTGCGAAATGACCAGAGGTAATCAACGTAATACTTTTTAGTCCCATGCGTTCTAAAATCTATACGATTGATGGCAGCCCCTTTCCCATTTGTGAAATGGCCGGAGGTAGTCAACGTATTAGCCAAGATTTGGACAATGATGAGTGGGATGAATACTCTTGAGTCTAAATAAAATATTTGGCAATGATGACTGAGTCGGGTGACTCATTTGAGCCATGTCTTTCATGTCCCTTCACACTTTGGTGAGGAATAATGTTGGTTTTGTATCCTATGAGTATCAGTTCTCAGATTGCCTATGCTTGGGCTATGTTGGTTTTCAACACGTACACTTTGTTTCTCAGTTCTCAGTTTCTGAGCTTCAGTTTTCTTTATCCTGGTTTTTTGGGAGTATTCTTGGTTTTTTAAGTATGCTGGGATCTATATGATCCGCAGAGTTCAGCCGAGTTTCCAATATATGCTCACTTTCAACCCAGTTCACTACAACAAATTAACATCCAACCAAACAGACCCTTTGTTTACTTCTGGGCATTGGTTTTCTCAATTCTCGGTTTTCTGAGTTTAAGTTTTATGTATCCTGGTATTTTTGGAGTATCCTGGGTTTTTTTTGAGTACGCTGGGTTTTATATGCACTGGGCAATAATGACTTAAGTCAGCTGCTGACTCTACATGCAGTTTTGTGAATAAGTTGATTTAGTTTTTTGAGTATGTTGGAATCTGATGCTTGAGAGCTACTTGGTATTTGCTGCTTGACTATGCTACTCAATCGAGCAGATTTGTGAGTATGTTGCTGCTATTATGTCTCTTTCATGATAGTTTCAGTATAATTTTCTTCACTGGCCTTTAGAGTAATAGTGATAGCAATGCTTCTGTGATAGAAATTTTTCATGAATTTTTCTGAGCCCATTTTTTCCCCAATTGCACCACACTTTCGAGCCAAACAAGCCCTTGGTATATGTGGGTATCAGTAGCAAATTTGCATCTATAATTTTTTCTATGATGCTGGGATTTTGACAAAATTTTAGCTACCATTTATAGTTGCCTGCTTCTAAACTTATTTTTGTTTACTAATACTACACTTGCCTCTCACTACACTTGCCTCTCATCATTTTTCCGAAACCTGGGTTTGTGTTCAATTTTTGGAAACCTGGGTTTGCTTCTAAACTTATTTTTGTTACATTTATGTAATTGCTTGCTTCTACACCTGGGATTGTGTTCCATGGAATGGTTTGTTTTTCTTGGATTTCATTTTGATACTACACTTGCCATTTTTTTACTGTGTTCTCAGTGCATTGGATCTCAAATTTTTTACTGTGATACTCATTTCGAAGTATCAATTCACTTCTTTTTTTTTACTGTGTGAGCTCAAATTTTTATACTCAAAGAACCATTGTTTAATTCTTTATTTAGTGATACTCATTTAGAAGTATCAATTCACTTCTTTTTAGTTTAATTTTTTTCCATTGGTTTTCCTACAAGTTTTGGGTACCTTTTTGACTGCTGCTAGTCTTAGTACCTAGGTTTTTTTAAGTATCACTCCTTAGTATAAATTTTTGAGTACCCAGGTTCTGTGAGTATCGCTTCATGATGGATACTTGCTTTTGGGTATACTTTTGAGTATTTTCTACTTTTGAGTACTCAGGTTTCTCGAGTATTTTAACTTCTCTTTCAGTATCACTGGCTTTGAGTATATGTTTGTTTGGGCTTTGAGTCACACTTGGCTTTGTGGGGAAATTGTTACCTGCCTCTTGGTATCTGTTGTTGCTGTTGTTTGGGCTTTGAGTCACCTCCTATATGCTGTTGTTGTTGTCTGTCTTTCATGATACTTTGAGTATCATTTTGCTTGGTATGTTGTTGCTAATTTTGAGTATTATGAGACCCAGGTCCCTGTCAATTATAAGTATGCTGCTGCCATGTATCCAAAATGACTATTTTTCTGCTTATGTTTGAACTATATTATGAGTTTTTTCAATGGGCTATGATGAGAAATCAACAGTTGCCTAATTTAGCTTTGACAATAGGCAATACTTAGCAAGATTTTTTTTTTTTAAATTGCCTATACTGTTGTTTCAGTATCACTTCATTTGCTTGTGAGTATTAGGGTCTGTCTGGTATCACTTTTGCCTTTCATAGTTTTGCCAACATGGGTGGCATGAGTTTTGCAGTATTTGTAAGATGATATATGAACCCTGTACATACAGCTCTGAGCCCAAAATTTACATATATAAATATTTATAATATTTTCTATTATTACATGAATAGGTCATGTTTGACATGCTTCAAGTTACCAGTATTATTATTACATGAAAAATCCATGTGGAATGTGGTCGATGACGAGCCTCTTGATATCACTACTATTTGGTGTTGCTGCTCCTGCTCCTCGTTTTGGCCCAAGTGGTATTGAAATTTCAATGTCCAAGCTCTTGTGTAACAACATAAAGCAATTGACAATGTTTGCTGAGAATGTGGTATATAGGACCTGAAAATGTGATAAAAATGTCAAAGATCTTGTATGAAATGTGATTTTTTTGATTGTATACATGTTTGGATATTATCAAGTAATTTTGTTCATTTATGGGAATTGCAATATTAGCTTGTAAAAAAGTGTGACAAAATATTGGAGTAAAATATTTTTTGTAAATATATAAAGGTATTTGTAATGAAATTCGATTTATATACAAATTTTACGAAATTTACGTTTAACTAAATTTATGTCAATTAATTGTGTGAAAGAAAAATTATTATTTACTAATTAAATGACAATTAATATTGCCTTTAGAAAAATCGGGGTAGTCATACCTAGGTTTATCACATCTCCAATCACCATCCACTTTTAACAACCATCCAAACAGCGAAATAGTTTTTTTTCACTTTCAACAACCATCCAGACAACGGAATTCATTTTTCTCTACTTCACTTTCTCACTTTAAAAAAATTTAGGAGGGGCTGAGAAAAATCTTAGTAGAGACTAAAGAGTAGAGAGTGGAGATTCGAACCAAAATCTCTACAGCTGCAGCATAACATTATAACCACTAAACTACAACCACTTTGATGTTCTTTGATAGTCAATTGTAAGAGAGAAAATTACTAGTAAATTTTTTTTTTTTTTTTTTAAGTTAAGACTACAGTCCGGGCTAGTTCTCCTTATGCTCCATCACTGAACCCGAGTTTTTGTGGCTGGACGGACCGGTTCAGAGTTACCCTGTAGAACAAAGGACTTTTTAACTAATAGGAAATGCGCGCATTAGTTTGGGCTTTAAAGTAATAAAAATAAAAAACACATTTTTTTAATTGGGCTAAAGAATTTAATTTTTGAATATTTTTTTTCATAAGGCTTAGCCTTTAGGAAATGCCATTGGGTTGCCTTTAGGAAATTACTGTAATGGCCAAGTAATATTTTTGGGCTTTAAAGAATATAAATAAATAAAATGTAAATTATGACTTTGGACTTTTGGATGGGGAGGGGGTGCTATGAGCTTAATTTTACAGAAAATTTTCTGTAGAGAATTAATTTATTAGTGTATTCTAGAGAAATATATTTAGAAAAATTACGTGTCAAGAATAGAAACGCACTTACTAAAGACGTTTTCGTTATTTTTTTTTAAATTATTGAAAACGTCCTTATTAAATGTGTATTTGATTTAATGATTTAAAAATCAACGCTTATTCCACCGTAAGAAAATAGTGTCAAATAAATAAATAAATAAACTAAAAATATTCTTACCATAGGTGTTTTCAACTTTCTTACTTTTAAACCACCGAGAAGAGTAAAAAAATAAAATAAAATTTATTTATTAAAAACGTATTTAGTATGGGCGTTTTCATTTTGTTCTATTTGTTTGTTTGGGTGAATAGGGACAGATGTGTGGGTGTGTGAGGAAAATTTATTTTATTATTTAAAAAATAAAAATGTATAGTAAAAATAAAATAAAAATGTCATTACAAAGGACGTTTTTATATAATATGTATTATTTTCGGACAAAAGACAGAAAAATGAACGAGAATTTATGTATAGAGAAATGAGAACGAAAGGTATTTTGGTTCTCCTTCCAATTAAAATCAATAATCCATAGATTAAGGACGTTTTTCTATTTTATTTGTTTTGCTCATGTTAAAAAAAGAAAATAATATATTTTAAGGAAAATGTGCGTTTTGTTTTTTAATTTATTTTTATTTTTGAAAAAGGTAGAAAAATAAAACCGTTTCTAGCGTAGTAGTAGTAGTAGTAGTAGTAGTAGTAGTAGTAAATAAATTAAATTTGATAAAAAATTAATAAACAAAATAAATGTTGGGAAAGCATTTTAGAATTTATTATGCAATATAGTCTCCCTACAATTCATTATCTGCAATATGTCCTTTAATTAAGTGAATAAAATTATTTTAATTATTATAATTTATTTTATAATCTTCAAGTCAAATAAAAAAAAAGTTTAATTTTTTTAGATTTTTAATTTTGTAAGACCCAAAAAAAAATTACAATATGGTGTTTTCTTTAATTGTTTGGGTCTTAAAAAATTACAAATTTAAAACTTTCTAACATTTATTTTTTATTTTTCTTTAACTTGAAGATTATAAATGAAATTATAATAAATAAAATAATTTTATTCACTTCGATTAAAGGATATATTGCAAATAATAAATAAAATAAATTCTAAAACGTAAATACCATGTGCGTTCTCAACTTTTATTTATTATTTATTATTTATTATTTATTTATTAATTTTTTTTATCAAGTTTTATTTATTTACTACTTCTACGCTAGAAAAAAATATAACGTTTTTATTTTTCTTTATTTACAAAAATAAAAATAAATTAGAAAAAAAACAAAACTCAAGTTTTCCTTAAAATATTTTTTTATTTTTTATTTCTTTCCTTTTTTAACATGAGAAAAATAAATAAAATAAAAAATCGCCCTTAATCGATGAATTATTAATTTTAAATGGAAAGAGAACCAAAATGCTTTTTGTTCTCATTTCTCTATAGAAAAAAATTCCGTTCAATTTTCTGTATTTTAGCCAGAAAAAAACATATTATATAAAAACATTTTTTGTAAAGGCATTTTTAGTTTTTTTACTATGTGTTTTTATTTTTTTAAATAGTAATAAAAATTTCTCTCACACACCCATACAATCGTCCTCCTATTCACCCAAAAAAAATAAAAATGCCCACACCAAGTGTGTTTTCAATAAATATATATTATTTTAATTTTTTTACTCTTTGTGACAGTTTTAAAAATAAAAAAATAAAAAAAAAAAGTTGAAAACGTCTATGATAAGGACGTTTTCAGTTTATCTATTTATTTATTTGACATTTTTTTTATCATGGAATAAGCGTTGATTTTTTAAATCGTTAAATCAAATACACACTTAATAAGGGCGTTTTCAATAATTAAATTTTCTTAACAAAAACGTCCTTAATAAGTACGTTTCTATTCTTCACACGTAATTTTTCCAAATATATTTCTCTAGAACTAATATACTAATAAATTAATTCTCTACAGAATTTTTTTATAATTATATTAATATACAAACATGCTAAAAAAAGAAATTTTTTATTTAATTAGTAAAATTTTAATATATATTATTTTAGTTATATAAGTCAGAGTTTGTTGATGCAAGTTATATGTTTGGTGTTTATTGGGCCGGGCGTACCAAAATTTGGTCAGTGCCTGCCACGGTCAACTCAGGCTGGACCGACCTGAGACTGGTCAATGGACTGACCCATCCTGGCCCACAAGAAAAGAGGTATGGGCTGGGTTTAAGCCGCATGCCCGAAGGTCCGGCTCGGATCGACTTAGCTAAAAAATAGATCCGAACCGAGTCCCCATCCCTCACCCCCCCCCCTCAACTCGCTCGACCTGGCCCGACCCAGGCCCACTTATCGACCCGCTTCATTCTTGGTCACCAACCCGCTTCAGACCCAATTTTACCCAAAAACCTTCTTATGGTCCACTTTGGGAGTATTTTACCAAACTTCGCTCCTTATTAGCTTTAATATAAACGTTGTGAGAGGTATTTTTGATAAAAAAAACTCTCAACAACCATTTATTAATTAGGAATATTTTAAGAAAATACTCCCTAATTCTAGGCTTTTTGAACATTAATAAGGGATACTTTGATCATTTTGCTAAAAATGACCAAAATATTCCTATAATTCCTATATTATAAGGGTATTGTTGGGTTTTGCCTTCCGAAAAATCCTATAAATAATACTTAATTGATCCAAATTTCGTGATAAATGAAGAACCACTTTAGCAACCGTAATCTGCACCACAACCTCGGGAACACTACCAGAATAAGTCAAATTAGTGACGTCTGAAAACGTCGCAAAATGGCATTAAAATCTCGCTAATAAAATTTAGCGACGTAATTAGCGACGTTTTATTGAAGTCACGTTTAAGCTAGTCGTTGGCAGAAAAAATGTCACAAAACGTCACTATAGCGACGTTTACTAGCGACGCGTATGCTTCGCTAATATTTTTATATTTAACGATGTGTAGCGACGCAACGTAGCTAAATTAGCGACGTGTCATGTGTCGCTAATATTTTTCTATTTAACGACGTTTTGTAACACATTTAGTGATATTATGCTAACCTGGTAAATATTGCTATGTTAGCAATTTAGCGATGGTTAGCGACAAAATTAGCGACGTCCTGATACAGTTAGCGATGTATTTAGCGACGTATCTGAACGACGCTAAACGTCACTAAATTGCAAAAAAAATTATAAAAAAAAATTGAAATAAATGTATGCTTGCAGTTTGTCGTATATCCCTGCAATATCACAGTTCATAAAAATAAACAGACCCGGAGCAACCCTCCGTTGAATTTCCTGGATTCGCCGACCCCTTCGATGGAACACTCAACACTAGCAAATTTACATGAATTCAATATAAATAATTAAATTAAATTAAAAGAAATAGATACATTCTCAATAAATAAAGTATGAAAATAAATATCCAGCAAATTTATATACATCATACAAACTAGATCTGAAAATAATTCATTAAGCATCACAACTGTTACTGGATATGAACAAATAAAGTCTAAAATATTATCTCAATACATAAATGACCCTAGATCATGGGCCAAAAGTCTGAAAATAAATAAACTGTCTTAACTATGACTACTGTTGATCCAGAGGAGGAGGAGCACCGCGGTGAACCTAGGAGATGAGCCTGTCCAAAGAACAACTACTGCTGATCAGGAGGAGGAGGAGGAGAACCGCTGCGAATCTGGGATATCAGCGAGGCCCAGTGCTCCGGTGAAATCATCATGGCACCCGATGGAGGAGTCTGTGCAGTCGATGTAAATATCGATGCCGGCGGACCAGGAGGACGTATCTGCTCCAACGTTGTCAGTCGAACGTTGCAAGTATCCATGACAGATAACATCCTCACTGTACTCTGCTCCACTGACTGGCTCATCTGAACCTGTATCGTCTACAACCCCGTCAGTGCATCGCCCATGGCTACATGCGACCTCTGTTGCGCCATTACATTGTGCTCTGTCGACATTGCCAGATCCCTCAGCTCCGCCAGGCTACGCTCAAGCGAATCAAAATGTGATAGGATCGTCACATCGTCCGTCTGCGGTGTGGGCTATGGCATAATCTTCTGCAGCAACTCGTCACGCAGAGATATATCTGATGATCAACCCTCTTTTTTTGGGCTCACACTGACTCCTGGGAGGGTTGTGTGGTATGCACACTAGTAGAGGGGGTCCTAGAGGACTGAGACGCTACATAGGTTCCATAGGATCCTGTACCATAGTACGCACCCCTCTGCAGACCACCAACGACAGTCATCCACAACTCGTCAGCCGATGGAGCTGGGTGGGAGGGGGGGTTGCAAGAAACTACCGACCTCTCCCTGTGTGGGCTGGGTCGACCGCTCACGGAGCCTAAGATACTCATCCTAAAAAATACGTATCTCTCGATAAGCATACTACTTACTATCCACTCGTCATGCATAATTGTTAATATATATCTAAGGTACTTATTACTAACTACATGAATATTTATTTGTATGTTTTCTAAGTTATATTAAAATTAACAAAACATAAAGTAATACTTGGGTAGCTCTGTGTGGCCCTCTCATCGATGAGCTATTTGCCCTTCCTATGGGTGGCGAGGAAGACCGTCACCATGTTAGTGTCCTCGCCCCTCTGAACATGTTAAAAAATATATTGTATATTAATAAAATTAAATATTTTATCCTAATTTGATTAAAATACTATGTATATAAAAAATATATACTATGCAACAGAAATATTTCGTCATTGGAATCGACCCACCACACCACTTTTCTCCCTTCTTCCTGGCCGCCTTCGCCTTCTCCGACTTTTTCTTGTACCTAGGAACGTTAAACCTAGTCATCATCGCATTCTACTGATCATTTATGATCCAACCTTGAATTGGTTGTCCCAAACGATCACGGGCCTTCTAGTCGCAGATCGCATCAAGGATAAGTTTGGCAGCGACGTCAGGAAAGTGTTGCTCGATCATCTCAGCCCGGTGTGACGGATAGAAATACATTTTTTACAAGAAGTAATGTAGAAAGTTATATAAAAAAGATCAAATTAGATTATTGATATTAAAACCAAATTTACTTTTACCTTGAAGTACGCAAATCAGGATGCCTTCTTCTCATCTGGGGCATCCGAGTAGTTGATCCAAGGGCCATCATAGTTGTCCCTAAAAAAATATCGCAATGATCTCTGTACCGACGTTAGACGATATCTATACATAAATAATTATATTAAAGAAAAAGCAAATATATATTTATATATGTGTAACAAAACTAAAACTAATTAACTTACTTTGTAGGCCCGTCGGCCCAAATTTCTGTCCTCGTCTCGACCAGAGGAGCACACAGAGGATAGCTCTAAAACAAAGAAGACGAAGGCGCAGTCAGCTAGGCCGCGTCCATCTGCTCCTCAGTCTGCATGGTACCGTCACCAGGAGGAACGGTGGACGTAGGAGTAGTCTCAAGCCTGGAACTGCTCGTCCCAGGAGTACTTCCAGGAGAACATAGTGGTCGAAAGAGTGGAGTACTGGGAGTCGAGGGCCAGACCTAGTACCATGTCCCGAAGGAGAACTTCCAGTCGGAGTAGCATGTCGTCTAGATACTCTACCTCTAGACTGACCGAACGATCCATGTCGTTCTATCATACCTGACTTATGATAAAAAAAATAAAAGTTACAAGAAAACAGTTTAAATACAGTACATGTCACTAAATAAAAAGAAGAAAAAAAAATATAGTACATAGTGTAAACACCCTAATTTTTTCTAAATTTTTTAAAATGATTTTTCCAATTTTTCTGTAATTTTTTAGAATTAAAACTAAGATATTTTGTGATTAAAAGATTTTTAAATAATGTTAATTAATATTCAAATATTATGAAAATAATATTATATGGTGTAAAATGGAAAACCAGACGTAGGGTAATTTTCTGTGAATTTATTGGACTCCGAAACCATTTTTAAAGCCCTAAAAACTATTGTAGAATTAAACCTAATTAAACCTGACTGAACCCGGTTCACTTGAACCAAAATGAACCGAACCCAAACCACTGAACCGAACCAACCCAGCCTAACGGGTCGGGTCGGGTCGGATCCGAATCAAACCCGACTCGGACCCGAAACCCAAACTGAATCCTAAGTCGGATCCCCCACCGGATTCACTATTCACCCCCTATATATACCCTCGGCGAGCCGCCCTCCGCCGCAGCCGACGATCCACTCGCTTGAACTCTATTTAGCCTCGCCGCCTACTCCTCCTTCTTCCACCCGTTCCCCCAGTCGTCGACCACCCCTCGACGAACCCGACCACCGCCTCGCCTGAACCCGCAGCCGACGACAACTCTCCCCCGCCGCTCCCCGCTCGAACCCCTCACCGTCGACCTCCCGACCACGACTCCGCCGTCCCTCCAGCCATCTCCCCCTCCACCGCAGAGCCAGCACCATCACCATCCCCACCATCTCCACCATCACCGCCCTAGCCGAGACCCGACGATCTCCGCTTCGCCGCTGCCGCCCACGAGCGCCACCCCGCTCGCCTCGTCAACCCTCCGCGAAACCCTAGGCCGGCCGTCCGCTGCCCTAGCACGGACACAGCCTCTCTCAGACCGGACACGGCAGACACGGTGACCCGGACACGAAACAGCATCCCGGACACGAGAATTCCGATTTCACGGAGCCCTGTTCAGGTAACCCATTCTCTCTCCTCATTATTCTATTTTCAGTTCCGTCAGTTGTGTCGCGTAGACTGTGTAACCCTCTCGATGCCCGTGCAACTCGCTCGGTGCGTTGCGTCCTGTGGTGATCGCGAACCACGATCCAAAAACAGGAAAACCAACGCCTTGTTTCACCCCGGAACTGAGTGCGGCCCGCCAAACGGGATGACTTGGTCGCACGCGGTCTTTACCGAAATGTGTGCGCTGTTGATACGGACGTGCGAAATTTCACAGAAGTTGATTTGGATGTGCGTGCACACCGAAATCAACGCGTATCCGCCGACAACGTCCCGTATCCGTCTATTCTGGAACACATTGTAACTTCGTGTACACACGTCGGATCAAGACGAAACTTACGCCATCGGATTCGTAGCAATACGCTGGTCCTGTGACCCAAGTTTGGTTCGATTCTGAGAACGTTGACAAAATTGCGTATCGTGGGCCCCACAGGCTCCACTTGACGGGCGATTTTGTGATCGGCTCATCGAAATCCAATTTTGGAAGTTCTGTTGGGTTCGTATCATCGTTTTTGACTTGTTGACACTAAGTTTGACGAAATAGGAGACCTTTGACCCTGACGCATTTTTTGGTGCAAAGTGGGCCACATGTGGACCCCGCTTTGACCCGGAAATGTTATTTTTGCCCCTGTATTCGAATTGGATTTAAGGACAGGCATTTCTAGCTATTTGATATCTTCTGAGACTATTAGTGATGTTTATTACAGCTTTTGCAGGAGTACCTACAGGATCCACTGATACAGGGACAGCTGTTGGTATTCAAACCCCAGGCAAGTGTACCTTGCCAAACTTTGCAGTCTTGTTACATATTTTCCTTGCTTCATTTATATTGCTGTGCAATCTTGACCTAGGACCGTGTGATGTACTTAGCGTCCGATTATTAGTCGGGTGCCAATACCGTATGCGGTGTTGTGTATTGTCATCTAGAGATGGACATTCGTGACCTCTTTACATTCTCGTACTTGTCTTATCAAGTACATTATACCTAGGACACTTGACACTATTCATAAGACAGGATCTTTCTGAGATATTCATGGTGATTCTGTATAGGATACAGTATGGACATAGATATTATATTTCTAGATACTCTATGACTTGCTGCATTAGCTATGATCTTGCGTGACATGTACATGAGACATTATGGACATGAGACATGTGGTTACATTGGGTGGGGAGAGACACACAGGCTACAGGCTGATCATATATATAAACCCTCTATTATTGTGAGGCGCAAGACTCTGAAACCCGAGCTTGGCCCATTACTCATTATTACTGCTACCGGCTCCCCGACACAGAGCTTGTAGTGGCTCAGCCTGAGTACTCGTGATGCTCTCACTTGCATTTCACATAGATGGTTACATACTTACCCCATTTATTTCATTATTTGCTGCACTGCATTTATTTTGGCTTATATTACTTTGTACCTTGCTATGTCCCCTGAGGACCTGGATCCGGATTATGTCCCCAGGATTTGTAGACGAGATCTATCCCGAGGTATACGGGACCGCAGCAGGAGCAGATACATGAGCTGTACCGACACCCGAGGATGAGGTGTTAGCTGAAGACTTTTCCTGAGCATCTATGTTTCCTGCTCAGTATTTACTTTGTTCAGTCATTTATATTTTGGTCTGTTGAACCAGTGTATCAGATTTTTATCGGGTTATTCCCCGAAGCACTTTGTAGAGACTGGTTGATGATTTACATTTTTTATATCTGTGGATCATATTTTATCTTGTATGGATGAGATTAGTTGTGCCATGTTGTCGTAGACTTTATTTTACAGCTTAAGTACGCCCTGATGGATCCATTAAATTGGGTTTGTCCATCAGTATGTGCTGCTGGCTATTGCCACGTGTCTAGTCCCTCGGTATTTTGGGACTGGGGCGTGACATGGCTTTTGTGGTGGCCCATGCAGGTCTACGACTAAATCGTTCGGTTTTAACTTAGGGATCGAGCAAGCCTGCCCTAAGGATATGATAAGTATAGGATCTCATCCATTATTTGAACCATTTTTGAACTCTATATCAAACTCGAACTAATTACTTGATTTGCATCCTGTGTTGATTCCTCTGCGTGTTCTTATAGTTCACCTTTTTGGATGCAGAGTAATGGATCCAAGAGACGGAGATAAGATTCCCTTGGATACGCCACACGATGCGGTGGTTACCTATGTAGATGGAGTGACACCAAGGAATGGAGGACAATCATCTCAAGGAAATCAAGTGTCACCCTCACATTTTCATCTAAGGGTAGTTTGGTATTTATCATGGATATTAATTATTTTAGGATTATTATAATTAATAATTGTGCATGACTGATTTATTTATTTTATTGTATTAATAATTATTGCTAGTGTGGACTTTTTTGGACTTGTGTAGTGGACCTAACCATTTAATTAGAGGCATGAACAAACTTTTGGACTAGTCTAAGTTGAGCCCATGAATTAGGCCCATGGATTAAGAAACATAATTAATTAGGGAAACCATTAGACTAGAACCTTCCCCCCTAATTATTTCTTCATGAGAGGCCCTAAGGGGTATTTGTGACTTTGTACATTGCTTGGGGGGGGGGGTTTGACCAGCCATAATTGAGAGGAGAGAGAGTGCTCTCATTTTAGTTCTTCCCCAAAATTCTAGATCTAGTTTTCCCCCTTCCAATTCCCCATCAATTCTCTATCAATTCTTCATCAATTCTCTTCAAATATCTTCCTAAATTCATCATTGAAGTCTCTACATCAAGGATCTACAAGCAAGGAGCAAGAAACAAGGAGGAGGAGGCCAAGATCTACAAGGAGAGGAGCAACTTGTCATTTGGGACCTTTCTATTGGGAATCCATCTCCCAATAGATACAAATCAGTTTTTTCCCTTCCTATAGACTATAGATCTGAGTTTTTACCATGAGAAATCACCCCACATGCATAGGTTACCCATAGGATTTGATTTGGAATCATTTGGAGACCTACGGTGGTAGTTATGTCTATTTTGGTGCCAATTTTGGGGAAATTCCGAAATTGGCACATGTAGTGCTTGTCAATAGATCTAATAGATCTAATTGACCATTGTTTGTTTATTTGTAGCTTGTGTCGTATCCACAATTGGATACGTGTGGGCCGTATCTCGTCAATTTGACGAAACGGTAAATTTTGGGGGGTTTCCTCCGACACGGGGCCATGTGCATATCATATGATGACACGGACACGTAGACACTCTAATTTATATATGTATTATTTATAATATATGTATTGGGCTTGTACGTGTCCTCCGGGATACGTTTGGTTGTGAGTTGGGGGCCGTGTCGCATGCGTATCATAGAAAAGTGTGATACGGGTGCGGTGCACCCCATGTGTTTGTTGTTTGGCCCATTTCCCTTTGCGTGCATATGTATTTATATATGCATACACTATCTATACATTATTTGGAGTATAATGGTGTAATTTGGATTTTATGTATATACGTAGGCCTATGTGTATATATATGAGGGTATCTAAATAAATACATATAAGTATGTGTATAGATCTATATATATATATATATATATATATGTTGGTGTGTATGTGTATTTGGGATTTGATCTTGTGGTCTAGGTCTACATACATTATAGGTATATATAGGGATATAGTGATGTGTGTATACCTCTGGGTATATATATATATATCATCTTAGTTACATAGTGTTAAGTGTGGATTAGTGGTTTGTGTTTGTTCCTTGAGGGTGTGGTGTAGGGCTCGGCACAGGACCTCACTGTGTAGTGCAAAACTATGTAGAAGAGCTGCTAAAGGGACTGTAGAGGGAGAGAGCAGTGCTTCGCATTTTAAGAGAACTGCAGTATGGGAACATAACAACAGCAACTGCAGTGGGATATTTCATAAGGAAGACCAGCAGCTTCAACAGAAACTCACAATGAAGAGAACTGCAACAAGCACTGCTTGCTGAAGATGCACACCTGGGACTCGACACAGAAACAATATTTCACTGAATGCTTCACAGTTAGAAGCAAAATGCTTCATTCGAAGAAAGCAACTGCAGTGAGATACTGAACTGCAATGGAGTATTAGCAGAGGCTCATTGAACTACAGTGAAGTACAGACTTCACTGAACTGCAGTGAAGTGCAGATACTCACTGAAGGCACTGCACAGAAATTTGTAGACAGAAGACATTGCACAGCAAGGACTAAACACAGCCTGGATTGAACTGCAGTGTAGTGTAGAACCTCAGTGAACTGCAGTGTAGTGTAGAACCTCAGTAACTGCAGTAAAGTGCAGAACTTCACTGAACTGCAGTGAAGTATCAGCAGATACTCAGACTCACTGCCTGCAGACACAGCAAACTGAAGAACTGAGACTCACTGTACAGATACTCTACTGAGGACCTCATCTACCTGAAGATCACCTGAACTCAACTGAAGAACTGAAGGCAGTATAGATCACTTGAATACTCGAAGACTCACTGTACAGAGACCTAGATTACCTGAAGAAGAAGATCCGACTGAAGATAGACTACTGAAGACCTGAAATCAACTGAACATCACCTGAAAACCTGAAGACTCATTGACATGAAGACTCTTTTACCTGAAAACCAGAAGACTGTGCAGATTCAGTAACTGTGCATCTTGAAGTGCACAGTATGTGTAAGGAAATATTCAGCAGCTACAGCAGTGAAGCCTCGACAGATTTGAGATTCAGTCACTGTACAGTACCTGCACAGTGAAGGAAAACCAACAGTGGCAGCCACTAGTCTCAGTATCAGTAGAAGGGATTCTTGGTATCAGTTCAGAGTTGTTCTTCAATGTTGTTTTAGTTGTTTAGTTAGAATCAGTTAGTGTAGTTTCAGTTTCAGGTATCTTGGTCATGGTGTAGTTAGCATGTATATAACTATGTATACTAGTTTTAATAGTAGTAGGTGAGTAGTAGAGGTACTAGGTGATTATGTTAGATATGTATATTAGTATAGGTAATATATTAGTTAGTATACTTGTTAGAAAACAGTTAGTTTATTTAGTTAAGGTGATGGTTAATTAGTTTAAGAGATTAGTGTATAGTTAGCATTTAGTTTGAGATATATATTTATATCTATTGTGTTAGTTTTAGATTACCTTGAGATACCAAGGTATCACCAAGGTATGGGCCAATGCCAAGGTATTGAGCGTGGGTATCAAGGGTAATTGCGATACGCATTGGCACAAGGCCAGTATCATAATTAAATTGTTTTGAGATATTATTATTATTATATATGACTTATGTAGATATATATATAAACCTATTTTCATATTAGAAAATCTGCGTATCTTAGGATACGGCTTCTTGATTTCACTGTGGTGTGTTAACTTAGCTAGTATAGCATAGCTTCATAGTGTATTGACTTAGTGACTAACATTAGACTCTTGCAACCTAGAAATGCATTGGTTTGACTTAGAAACGGCGTATTGACCTAGAACTTCTTCAACTTTATTTATTTTCATCATTGAACCTTGTATTGATGCAACATACCATATATAGGTTGTGAGACACTAGCTTGGGCATCGAGAGACACACTTTGCTCAGGACTTCAGGCGAGTACATTTCTCTGTTTGTTTTCAATTCATAATATTGTATATATGCATGTGCTATATTAGTATACATTGATTCCCGACACAGTGATTTCACGGACTAGTGCTATATGGATCCCGTCAGGAGGTGTTATCCCCTACCGTGTGCAACGGGTACCTAATGACATGTATTTCATCGTGTGCATCGGGTATTGACTTTCATGTGCTTCTTGTGCATCAACTATTTCGTGTGCTAGTGTGACTATCGTGATCATGTATGTAACGTGTCGTGATTGGATCCATGAGTATTGGTTGGGGAGGGAGAGTAGGAGTTGGTTATGTGATCAAAGCCCTCTTGATCTCATGTGCATGTCGATTATACACCTCACGTATAATGGAGTTACCTATATACCTCATGTGCAACCTAAACCGATCACATAACGAACTCTCACTCTAAAACACATAGTTAGTATTTCTTGTTCTCTACTTGCATTTTTTCTTGCATTTACTTTCAGCTTTATTATGCCTATTTCCTGTTCACCTGTATTGTATATCTTCTACTTGTGCATCTTGTGTCATTTTTCTATTGCTTGTTATATATGCTCGATTATGTTATTGGAACTGCTTTCAGAGGTACGTACTTCGCTCCAATCCTGACTGGATATATTTTTCCAGATGATTGGCTAGAGGAGCTGTGTCCCACACATTACGGACCTCAGGAGGGTGAGACTTTAGAGGACACTTCCCTAGAGCCAGAGGACATAGTGCCAGTGGCCGAGGAGGTCTAGTTTTGTTTAGTATTGTTGTATTAGACTATTGTTTTTGAGGAGATTCACAGATGTACTTTTATTTCATATTGTGAATTGTATCTATCTTTCCTTCGCTATTTCCATTCGTGCATTATTTTCTCCTTAGTTTGTTTTGTGATTGAGATTGATATATTTGTGAGATACCATATTGCTCCTCCGATTGGAGTTGAGATGATTAACATGTACCATATTATATTGTTGAGATGTTAGATAGTTAGAAATGACCCAAACAGCGTTCTACCGCCGATTCTGCGGCGTAGGCTGGGCGTAACCACGTACTCGTACCCGAATATCAGAGTGCGGGTCGTGACATCAAGCCGGCCAACCTAATCGAAGGTTTCGGCGTGATGACATCCCACCTCCGCCATAGTTCACTCCACAGATGCCAGTTTTCCCACCAGGGCAAGCCATGGATGGGCAACAGATATTTCAGATAATGTATGCCATGATGCAAGCCCAACAGCAGGTTCAGCAAGAGGCTCAGCGTCATAAGGCAGAGTATTTGAGAACCAGCCTGGTATCCGCATTGGAGTAGGCAAACCCACCATCTAGGCGACCAGCGACGGGATCTATCACTGATTTCTGCCAGCTCAAGCCTCGTACCTTTTCTGGCAAAGAGGGGCCAACTGAAGTTCACGAATGGCTCACAAACATACAACACCAGTTGGAAGCAGCTGAACTTTCGAGAGAGAAATGGATGACTGCTGTCAGGATGCAGTTGACTGAAAATGCACATCATTGGTGGTTATCAGAAGAGAGGAGGCTCGGACAGGACCGAGTCACTTGGGAAGAGTTCTCTAGACTCTTCCAAGAGATGTATATTCCAGCAGTAGCACGGTCGGAGCTCAGAGACAAGTTCAACCGCCTTATCCAAGGCAATATGTCAGTGGAAGAATACAACGCAGAATTTATTCGTTTGAGTCGCTTCACCCCAACCTTGATTTCGACAGAAGAAGAGAAAGATGAGAAGTTCTTTGACGGACTGAAGTTCGAGCTCCAGAGGTTGATCGGATCTGTTGCACCTACGTCATATACCGACGTCCTTGCAACAGCACGACACATGGAGCGTGTTACTAGAAGGGAGTCAAATCTGAAGAGGCCAATCACATCAGCACCAACCAGGACATCACATGGGGATTCTGCAAAATGGTCCCAGAGGGGTATGCCAGAGAGAACAGCACATAGGGCCATATCTCTTCCTACTTGTCACCACTGCGGCAAGGTAGGTCACATTGAGAGAGAATGTAGACGCAAGTTGGGACTATGTCTGGCTTACGGATCCAACCAGCATTCAACCAGAGACTGCACTGAGCGCAGAGAGGGAGCACCGAGACTAGCTTTACCTGCACCCCGACCAGCTTATCCAGCAGTATGAGCACCGCAGACAGGAGTTGGAGGAGTCAGACCACCAGCTCCAGGAGGATATCAGCAGAGACCACCATTGGCACCACAGGCAGCTCTATTTCAGCAGGCTCAGCAGCAGAGAGGTCAAGCTCAGGGACAAGGACAGGCATTTGCATTGGCTGTTGAGGAGGAAGCTACTGTAGGAGAGGTCATCGCAGGTACTATTTTAGTAGCTTTATTACCAGCTGTAGCTTTATTTGATTCTGGAGCATCGCATTCATTTATAGCAGCTAGCTTTGTAGCCACCCATAGAGTAGCTACCGCACCCCTTCCGAAAATAAAGAGAATTCTTACGGGAGGTGGAATTATCTCCGTTAGTGACATATGTAGATCATGTTCTGTAGTAGTCTGTGGAAGAGAGATGCGAGCTTAATTTCTAATCTTTTCCATGCCGGATTATGATGTTGTACTTGGTATGGACTGGTTAAGTCAGTACCATGCGACTCTTGATTGTCGACTTGGACGGGTTATATTTAGACCGCCTGGACATCCAGAATTTGAGTTTCTTCGGGGAGCTGTAGGTCAATGAGTTCAGCCTACTCTTAGGGTACTATCTGTAGAAGGGGAGACAGGTTACCCAAGAGTCATATCAGAGTTTTTGGATGTAGTTCCTGATGATCTTCCAGGTTTACCACCTGATCGGGAAATAGAATTCATAATAGACTTAACCCCAGGGGCAGAGCCTATCACTTCATCAGTATATCGGCTAGCACCTAAGGAGTTGGTGGAATTGAAGGAACAAGTTGATGATATTTTGGAGAAAGGTTTTATTCGGCCCAGTGTTTTACCTTGGGGAGCACCCATACTATTTGTACCGAAGAAGGATGGAACGGTACGGTTGTGCATTGACTACAGGACACTGAATGCTGTGACCATCAAGAACAGGTATCCCTTACCACGCATTGATGATCTATTCGATCAATTGAGCGGTGCTAGGGTATTCTCGAAGATTGACCTGAGATCCGGCTATCATCATATTAAAGTAAGGAAGGAGGATATCCTGAAGACAGCCTTCAGGACCAAGTATGGACATTATGAGTTCTTGGTAATGCCGTTTGGTTTAACCAACACGCCAGCTGTGTTTATGAGTTTGATGAACAGAGTTTTTTATCAGTACTTGGATAAATTTGTGGTTGTATTTATTGATGGCATTCTAGTATATTCCAAGAGCCACGAAGAGCACGAGGAACATCTCAGAATTATGTTAGAGACATTAAGACAGGAGAAGTTATATGCCAAACTCAGTAAGTATGAGTTTTGTATGGATAAAGTGTCTTTCTTGGGACATATCATCTCAGGAGAAGGACTTTCAGTTGATCCGGAGAAGGTTGCTGCAATAGAAACTTGGCCTACACCCACATCAGTTGCAGAAGTGAGAAGTTTTCTCGGACTTGCGGAATATTACCGGAGGTTTGTAGAAAATTTCTCAAGGATTGCGGAGCCTATGACGAAGTTGACACGTAAGGACCAGGAGTTTACATGGACAGAAGACTGCCAGAAGGCCTTTGAAGAATTAAAGAGAAGATTGACAACAGCACCTGTCTTGACTCTTCCTTCCGGGTCAGGAGGTTTTGTTGTCTACAGTGATGCGTCAGGTAGTGGACTAGGATGTGTCTTGATGCAACATGGTAAAGTTATTGCTTATGCATCGAGACAGTTGAAGGTCCATGAGAAGAACTACCCAACGCACGATCTGGAGCTAGCAGCAGTTATATTTGTACTGAAGATTTGGAGGCACTATCTTTATGGAGAGAAGGTAGACATCTTTACTGATCACAAGAGTCTGAAGTATGTATATACTCAGAAGGAGCTCAACATGAGACAGCGACGTTGGCTTGAATTGATGGTAGACTTTGATATAGATCTGCAGTATCACCCGGGAAAGGCGAATGTCGTAGCAGACGCACTCAGCAGGAAGCCCACGGCTTATTTCTTGATGGTGCAGCCTGAGTTATTGAAAGATCTACAGGAGCTTCAGATAGAGGTTGTTTTACCAGGGCAGAGTGGCTTGCTGGCTAATCTCGAAGTTAAGTCATCACTTGTGGAAAGGATTAAAAAAGCATTGCCCACTGATGCTAGATTTCGAAGACTTAAAGAGAGGACAGAAGCAGGCATGCAGACGGGACTTCGCATACATGAAGACAGGACATTAAGATGTGGAAATTGCCTGTATGTTCCAAATGGAGAATTGAGACAGGAGTTAATGACTGAAGCACATAGCTCTATGTACTCTATTCACCCAGGAGGAACCAAGATATACCGAGACTTGAGGCAGTATTATTGGTGGCACGGAATAAAAAGAGAGATTGCACGATTTATGACGAAATGTTTAGTATGTCAGCAAGTAAAAGTAGAGCATCAGAGGACTGCAGGTATGTTACAGCCACTTCCTATACCAGAATGGAAGTGGGAACATATCACTATGGATTTTGTCACAGGATTTCCAAGAAGCCCCAGCGGAAGAGATGCAGTATGGGTTATCGTGGATCGACTCACTAAATTGGCACATTTCTTGCCATTTAGAGTTGGACAGTCCACGGAGGTACTAGCCGACATGTATATACGACAAATTATAAGATTACATGGAGTGTCGATTAGTATTGTATCGGATCGAGATTCAAGATTTATATCTCATTTTTGGCGAAGCATGCAAGAGAGTCTTGGCACCAGACTCAAATTCAGCACAGCTTACCATCCACAGATAGATGGTCAATCAGAGCGCACGATTCAGATCTTGGAGGATATGTTGCGATCGTGTATGCTAGACTTTGGAGGATCTTGGGAAGATCATTTACACTTGGTGGAGTTCTTCTACAACAACAGTTATCAGGCCAGGATTCAGATGGCACCATTCGAGGCATTGTACGGTAGAAAGTGCAGATCGCCGATATGTTGGAGTGACGTTGGTGAGCGTCAAATACTAGGTCCAGAATTGGTAATGCAGACAGTGGAGAAGGTAAAACAAATTCAGAATCATCTTCGTGCAGCCCAGGACAGACAGAAGCATTGGGCTGACACGCACAGGCGTCCCCTAGAGTTCAAAGAAGGAGAGCACGTATTCTTGAGGATTTCGCCCACTCGAGGTACTATTAGATTTGGGAGCAGAGGCAAGTTGAGCCCAAGGTATATCGGGCCATTTGATATTCTGGAGCGCATTGGTGAGGTGGCTTATCGTCTTGCATTACCTTCATCCTTAGAGGGAGTGCATGACGTATTCCATGTCTCATAGCTGAGAAGGTACGTGACCGACCTAAGTCACGTAGTCGATCATTCAGAGATTGCAGGGGGCCCAAGCTTGAGATATGAAGAACAACCAGTTGGCATCCTCTACATCAGTGAGAAGACATTGCGAGGACAGACAATTAGACTGGTACGTGTAGCTTGGAAGCATCATTCTCCTGACGAATCGACTTGGGAACGAGAGGATATTATGCGCCAGCGTTATCCTCACTTATTCGCGGATGTAGGTATACCCTAAGCATTCTTGTAATTTCCATAGTTCTTTCCTTTAGTAGTTTATTCTTCGATTTCGAGGACGCAATCCTCTTAAGGGGGGTAGATTGTAAACACCCTGATTTTTTCTAAATTTTTTAAAATAATTTTTCCAATTTTTCTGTAATTTTCTAGAATTAAAACTAAGGTATTTTGTGATTAAAAGATTTTTAAATGATGTTAATTAATATTCAAATATTATGAAAATAATATTTTATGGTGTAAAATGAAAAACTGGACGTAAGATAATTTTCTGTGAATTTATTGGACTCCGGAACCATTTTTAAAGCCCTAAAAACTATTGTAGAATTAAACCTAATTAAACCTGACTGAACCCGGTTCACTTGAACCAAAATGAACCGAACCCAAACCACTGAACCGAACTAACCCAGCCTAACGGGTCGGGTCGGGTCGGATCCGAATCAAATCCGACCCGGACCCGAAATCCAAACTGAACCCTAAGTCGGATCCCCCACCGGATTCACTATTCACCCCCTATATATACCCTCGGTGAGCCACCCTCCGCCACAGCCGACGATCCACTCGCCTGAACCCTAGTTAGCCCCGCCGCCTACTCCTCCTTCTTTCACCCGTTCCCCCAGTCGTCGACCACCCCTCGACGAACCCGACCACCGCCTCGCCTGAACCCGCAGCCGACGACAACTCTCCCCCGCCGCTCCCCGCTCGATCCCCTTGCCGTCGACCTCCCGACCATGACTCCGTCGTCCCTCCAGCCATCTCCCCCTCCACCGCAGAGCCAGCACCATCACCATCCCCACCATCTCCACCATCACCGCCCTAGCCGAGACCCGACGATCTCCGCTTCGCCGTTGCCGCCCACCAGCGCCGCCCCGCTCGCCTCGTCAACCCTTCGCAAAACCCTAGGCCGGCCATCCGTTGCCCTAGCATGGACACAACCTCTCTCAGACCGGACACGGCGGACACGGTGACCCGGACACGAAACAACATCCTGGACACGAGAATTCCGATTTCACGGAGCCCTGTTCAGGTAACCCGTTCTCTCTCATCGTTATTCCATTTTCAGTTCCGTCAGTTGTGCCGCATAGACTGTGTAACCCTCTCGATACCCGTGTAACTCGCTCGGTACGTCGCGTCCTGTGGTGATCGCGAACCGCGATCCAAAAACAGGAAAACCAACGCCCTGTTTCACCCCGGAACTGAGTGCGCCCCACCAAATGGGACGACTTGGTCGCACACGATCTTTACCAAAACGTGTGCACCGTTGATACGAACGTGCGAAATTTCGCAGAAGTTGATTTGGATGTGCGTGCACACCGGAATCAATGTGTATCCGCCGACAACTTCCCGTATCCGCCTATTCTGGAACACGTTGTAACTTTGTGTACACACGTCGGATCGAGACAAAACTTGTGCCATCGGATTCGTAGCAATACGCTGGTCCTGTGACCCAAGTTTGGATCAATTCTGAGAACGTTGACAAAATTGCGTATCGTGGGCCCCACAAGCTCCACTTGACGGGCGATTTTGTGATCGGCTTATCAAAATCCAATTATGGAAGTTTTGTTGGGTTCGTATCATCATTTCTGACTTATTGACACTAATTTTGACAAAATTGGAGACCTTTGACCTTGACGTATTTTTCGGTGCAAAGTGGGCCACATGTGGACCCCGCTTTGACCCAAAAATATCATTTTTGCCCCTGTGTCCGAATTGGACTTAAGGACAGGCGTTTCTAGCTATTTGATATCTTCTGAGACTGTTGGTGATATTTATTACAGTTTTTGGAGGAGTACCTACAGGATCCACTGATACAGGGACAACTGTTGGTATTCAAACCCCAGGCAAGTGTACCTTGCCAAACTTTGCAGTCTTGTTACATATTTTTCTTGCTTCATTTATATTGCTGTGCATACTTGACCTAGGACCGTATGATATACTTAGCGTCCGATTATTAGTCGGGTGCCAACACCGTACGCGGTGTTGTGTATTGTCATCTGGAGATGGACATTCATGACCCCTTTACATTCTCGTACTTGTCTTATCAAGTACATTATACCTAGGACACTTGACACTATTCATGAGACAGGATCTTTCTGAGATATTCATGGTGATTCTGTATAGGATACAGTATGGACAGAGATATTATATTTGTAGATACTCTATGATTTGCTGCATTAGCTATGATCTTGCGTGACATATACATGAGACGTTATGGACATGAGACGTGTGGTTACATTGGGTGGGGAGAGACACACAGGCTACAGGCTGATCATATATATAAACCCCCTATTATTTTGAGGCGCAAGACTCTGAAACCCGAGCTTGGCCCATTACTCATTATTACTGCTACCGGCTCCCCGACACAGAGCTTGTAGTGGCTCAGCCTGAGTACTCGTGATGCTCTCACTTGTATTTCACATAGATGGTTACATACTTACCCCATTTATTTCATTATTTGCCGCACTGCATTTATTTTGGCTTGTATTACTTTGTACCTTGCTATGTCCCCTGAGGACCTGGATCCGGATTATGTTCCCAGGATTTGCAGACGAGATCTATCCCGAGGTATACGGGACCGCAGCAGGAGCAGATACATGAGCTGTACCGACACCCGAGGATGAGGTGTTAGCTGAAGACTTTTCCTGAGCATCTATGTTTCCTGCTCAGTATTTACTTTATTCAGTCATTTATATTTTGGTCTGTTGAACCAGTGTATCAGATTTTTATCTGGTTGTTCCCCGAAGCACTTTGTAGAGACTGGTTGATGATTTACATTTCTTATATCTGTGGATCATATTTTATCTTGTATGGATGAGATTAGTTGTGCCATGTTGTCTTAGTCTTTATTTTACAGCTTAAGTACGCCCTGATGGATCCATTAAATTGGGTTTGTCCATCAGTGTGTGCTGCTGGCCATTGCCACGTGTCTAGTCCCTCGATATTTTGGGACTGTGGCGTGACACATAGCCACAAGTATATGTCACAAAATAGATTTTATATTCCACAGCTAAAATACAATGATATCACAAAAAAATAGTAAATCAAATACTAAGTAAGATAAGAACAATATGATATATAGAGAAGAAAATCTAATTTCTCAAGTTGTAAACAAGTCAGATAATAACCATAAGTCTAATCCAAAAGGATAATACATCTAGAAAGATAATACATCTAAGAAGTCCAATCCAGAAAGATAATACAACGATAAGTCTACCGGAGACAAATTCGAAAAAAATTTCTATCATACTTGTCTACGCTGGGGCAGAAACCAGTCCCCCATCCACTCCGTATAGACATCATTTAGGTGATCAATCTCTGATGTAGGTGATGGATGACTGGAACTCCCCACTTTCTCCTTAACAGTCACTTCCTCCTTAATAGCCACTTCTGCCTTAACAGTAGGAGGTACCACTTCCTCTTTAATAGTATGAGGTGCCTCTCTCAAGCAACGTGCTCGGGTCATGGGTGTCATCTGGTATGATAAATAAAAATAAAGAATATAATTGATAACAAATAAAAATATATGTATCCATACATTTGTCTTGATACATCATTTGGAAGGTACAAAGTTATATGTGTTTCAGATTTTACCTTATATAGCTAAAATATCATGCATGTCAAAAGTCCATTTAGGTGTTACATTCAACAATACAAATTCAGTACATATCAGAAGACTAAATAGATTTTATTTTATTTTCAATCCTCTTCTGAAAATTCATCTTCTTCATTTTTCTCATCCTCCACTTCCTCCTCATTTTTACTTTCATCTACTTCATCTTCCTCTTCGGATAATTCTACCTCCTCTACACTATTAGACGTATAATAAGGAACTTCCATTGAGTCCACATCTATAATATTTGTTATAAGAGGTAGCTCATCCTCCTGATAAGCTATTTCGTCAACGTCAAAAGTATTTCGAGTTTTGGTCTTGCATACTGCTCACCAGTCCGAACTTGTTGTTCCCCATTTAGGATAAGTTGTGAAGTACACGAGATGAGCCTGACTTGATAGGACAAATGGTTCATAACCTTGATATCAACGCTGATAGTTTATATCCACAAGATCAGGCTTATCTAATGTTGATCTTGGATCGAATCAAACCAATCACACCTGAATAATATGATCTTAGCAGGCTCTATTCCATAATTATATGTCAACTCCACAATCTTTCGTAAGACGTCATATAAATCATTGCCTGTATCGACATCTTTGTAGTTCGAAGATCCGATACACAAACAACTATTTTTCGTGGAATCAAAATCTAGGAAGTTGTCTCTAATCGGAGCAGTTATTGACTTGAACCTAAACCTATTTACACAATAGCTTGGCCAAATTTTGATGGCATAAATTGGTCCCTTAGCTAGAGTTCTAATAGATTCATTCTCAAGTATTGCGTATGTAGTATCCCGCTCCGTGTTGACACTATGTACAAGAGATATCAGTTTGTTGACTCAAAAAGAAAACCTTCCTGAAGAGCTTCTTGTTGAACCAGAAGACGACTAATTTAGGTGAGTGGGTAGAACTCCATTCTCTGATTCTTGCATGCCTTAATAATAAATCTGAGTTTTTGTGATGCTTGTTTGCTAAGTTGATAATGTTCACATGAGAATGATAGAACGAGAACATACATGCTTAACTAAAGAACTTGTATGCTTGTATTAATAGATGAACCTTGCCATGCTAAGTAAAAGAATAAAATATTGCATGCTAAGTTACACTAATACGGCTATTGAACGAATTGCTGCCATGCTAATAAACAAGAGTAAAAGAATGTTCGTATGTTTCCATCGTATGTTAAATATAGAGTAGAACTACATGCTTAGTTAAAGAGAGAGAAGAATTGTGCCATGTCTGTTTTAATAGAGATTGCTTGCATATTTTCCTTATCGCTTTAAAAGATAGAACTGTTTGAAATGCTTGAACTGAAATAAGAGATGGCGGCCTGTCCGCATAAAGAATAGAAGAGAAGAGATAGATGGTCTGCTTGTTCATATCACATGCATCATAGAGTTTATCTAATAGAGTAACATGCATTACACCGACCTGACAATGGCTATTAGTGAAGATATGAACCGTGAGTCCCGACTGCTAATTTGAGTGTATTTTAGTACAGAGCAACCATGAGTCACAGTTGCTATAAGCCAGATAGAGTTAGGGCACCCTTAGGCAAAGAAGTTCTCGTTATTAGGCGGATGTTTTGTCATTAGTTAGCTG
Organism: Iris macrosiphon; assembly: GCA_036927795.1. Taxonomy (NCBI): domain Eukaryota; kingdom Viridiplantae; phylum Streptophyta; class Magnoliopsida; order Asparagales; family Iridaceae; genus Iris; species Iris macrosiphon. The sequence goes on along the minus strand of JAYESA010000005.1, from coordinate 209,989,184 downwards.
GGTAATGTGCCAAAGCAGCTAATATAAGCGAATATTAGTGCAGTGCTGGGCCGTGATAACACCACTACTAATCCTGAGAAATTCGGAGACCATCATATAGATAGGTCATCTATTTTGCATGATAAAAGTGGCTTTCAAAGATGTTTTACAAAGAAGTATAATTGTACTCTTATCTTGTATTGCATGAAATGAACCTAGGTAAAACTAGAAAGATCACTAGTAATGTAATATTTTATCACATGCTTACTTAGTGTTGGTTTTAGTGAATGTTGCTTCTGTTCGTTGCTTTTATACTCACCAGTACTTTCTCCAAAGTGCCGACCTCCAACCAATTTGCTTGTTCGCAGGTGCTGGATTGTTCAAAGAAGTGATAGCATATCCTCATCCTCAGGAGCCAGAGATCTAGGTCAATGCCTTGAGCCATAACGAGATATTTTGAGATGCTTTTGTATAGGGGGATATAATGTATGGAACAATATCATTATATTTAGAGAACCTCGTGCCTTGAGCTTCGCCTCATATACTCAGAGGGATTATTGTTCGTAACACTGCTCATCCGCTACAAACTCGATCAGTTTGATGATAACCAAGACGACTAACGTCGTTGCCTTGTACGAGCGCAACTCCAGGATTGTACGACATCACGTCCCGAGGAGAACGATTGTCCCGCTGGAGTGCTGGCGTGGTGAACCCACGTCCAATGGGGGCGATCGGGACCACGGAAGATCGGAGCGTAACTGCGTTTGGACGATCGACCTAAATACGACAAGATAAAAAATTAAGTTCAACGTTCCGTTAATTATTTTATAAAGTGCATATACAAAAAGAAATTAGCGATCCCCTTATATATGCACTCAACCAAGAAGAAAAATAATATTTTATTTCCTGTTCTACTTCTTCATATGTTATGTATGGTCTCATCGACCTTGCCTCATCATTAAATATGCTAAAAAATAATAAAATATTGCCTAATTAGTGTGACAATATTAGCGTATACTATTACATTGAGATGACTTAAACGTGGACGTATTAATTACTTAACCCTCGAGCTTCTTCACTTCCTCCTCGTCACAGTTGAGTAATATATACAACTGAGCAGCCCTTAGCTCATCTTCATTCAGATATCTCTTCTTTATTTTGTCTGAAGGCTTACCGAAACTATTGAATACTTTCAGTATTGCATCATTAGATTCCCGGTACCCGCCGTCGTTCTCGGGGCTCTTGTTCGGTTAGTAGCAATATGAGGCTTGAAATACATGGAACAAAAGTTTGTTATCTCCTCGAACATATGCTTCACAAATAGAACCCTTGACCCGTACCTTATTTTTTACCTTTCTTTTTAGGTGTTTCAACTGCCGCTTGAATGGATACATCCACCGATAACCTACAGGTCCACCGACACGGACCTCATAGGAAAGATGAATTGGCAAATATTCTATGGAGTCAAAAAAGCCAGAAGGAAACACCTGCTCGAGCTTGCATAGTATTATTGCAATGTCCTTCTCTTGCTTTTCTAGGCGATCGACGAGCAACTTAGTAGAACAAAGATCTATGAAGAATATGTTAAGCTCTGTCAATGAATCCCAAACTACCTGGAGTAAGAATTCTCGAAATGCAATTAGAAATAACCTCTCCATGAATACATGACAGTCGTGGCTCTTCATATCCGTTAGTTTATTCTCCTTCGGGTCGACGCATCTTCTCAGATAGGACACGTATCCGTTTGAAAATTTTAGCCCCTGGATCTACTTACAAAGTCTTCATTTATCCTTCTTTTGCAGTAATTTTTTTTTTCTTAGGCTGCTTATACTTCCCTTTCTCTTCCTCTATCAAATGCAACACATGGCATTTACATATTTCTTCCAAGTCTAACCTAGCAATGGGATTGTCTTTCGTCTTCTCCTTTACGTCCATCACAGTATTAATTATGTTGTCAAACACATTCTTTTTTATATGCATGACATCAAGGTTATGTCTGATCAGATTGGCACTCCAATATGACAGGTCCCAGAATATGCTTCTCTTCGTTCAATTATGAGTGTGACCAAATCATCGCACTTGTATCCCTTAGTAGGCTCTTCGATAACACTTTGTAAATCTTTAATCTCTTCCCATATCGTGTCTCCGGACCACCTTGGAGGTAGATTTGCCTTCTCCACAATGCCGGCACGAAATGCATTAATGTTCCTCCGGAACGGATGATCCGATGGAAAAAATTATCGATAACAATCGAAGAAGCACAAATTTTTTTCGTGTTTCAAACAGAAAGCCTTAGTACGGTCCATTCAATACGGACATGAGAGACGACCATGAGTGCTCCATCCAAATAACATGCCATAAGCCAAAAAGTTATTGATGGTCCACATAAGTGCTGCCCTCATTTAAAAATTTTACTTTTTGAAACATCGTACGGATTGACACCTACTTCCCACAGCTGATTCAACTCATCTATCAACGGTTGCAAATATACATCGATGTTCCTCTTCGAATTGCTAGGACCCAAAATAGTGATGGTTAAGAACATAATCGGAGTCTTCATGCACATCCAAGGTGGTAGGTTGTACGGGGTGATAATCACAAGCCAACACGAATATTGGGAGCCCAAAAGTCCAAATGGGATAAAACCGTCGGAGGAGAGCCATAATCTTACATTACGCGGATCCGAAGCAAAATCGGGATACTCTTAATCGAAGTGCTTTCAAGCTTCTCCCTCGAATGGGTGATCCAACACTCCTTCAATCTATTCTCGCCTGTGCCAAATCATATTTTTGGCAGTATCCTTTACCATAAATAACATCTACAACCTCGACGTTAAAGGCAAGTAGTGCATCGAATTGGTCGACTTCCTTGCACCGGCATACCTTCCTGTACTAGTTGCCTTGTAGCGATCAGCACCACAAAATCTGCATACGTCTTCATTCTTATCGTCTTTGTAGTACAACATGCACCCGTTGTGACATGCATCAATTTTTTTGTATCCCATCTAGAGCGATCTCACCATCCTCTTAGGCCGATAGAAGTCTTTAGGTAACTTAACACCCGTCGGCAAGATCTTTATAATCAACTCCATCAGTCAGTTATAATATTCTTGCTGTAACGACCCATTCCGCTCAAGCGGATTGCCGATTCAAATGGCAAAAAGTGCAACGATTTGACCTGTTTTGCTTCAGCGAGAATACTCGATTAAGGCAAGAGGATTTTCAGACTTGGCCCTATAGGAGTTCAGGCTTAGGCTTTCAGAGGCTCACTCGGAGTATCGCTCGCTCGAGGCGAATCATTGCTAATGTGGGTGGCTACGATAAACTTGTCTTTGCTTAGCCATCATACTTAAAATATGGCTATTTTATTCTAGTCGCTAGGTGAATCATCCCCTGCATGCTAATAAAAATACAACGCACCTAGCTAAGGGAATAATCCCAACTTGTATTGCTTGTGTTAGAATATGGAAATAAAATATTTCTTATAATCAGACCATCGCATGCTTTCTTTGCCTTGTGCAACTAGACCCGCTATGCCTCGAGTAGAACAATAAGTATATGCTCTTCTTAGTGCACTGTTTACTTGTGTACACTGCACGACCCTAGATAATATCGCTTGGTAAATCCCTTTATGGTTTCACTCCTCGGTTCACCTTCGGGCCTGATCCAACGTAAACGCTTATGTTTCCATAAAATGCATGCTTGCCTGCTTATATGTTAACTTATAATGTCGCCTCGATCCAGTGCTTGTCACAAAAATTATGCCACAATCAAGTAACACTATCGTGTATCGTGCATGCATCTTGTTAGCCAGAAGACTATCGAATAGTCCTTTTATACAATATGAACATGCAAGTATCCGGGACCATTAGGTCACCAAGGCAATCCCCGAACCAAGGGAACGCATCATGTCAAGTTACATCTGAACATAAATTATGGATTTTTATGTCAAGTTGTGTGAAATTTATAACAAATGAATCACTGAGTCAGGAACGGCCTGGGATGGCTTGTAGCGAGGATCATGACCTGTGCCTACAACCATTACTGTTTACTCAGAATAATGAAAGAACAAATAATAGAACTCATTCAATCGTGGACGCTTGTTCACAAGCTTGATTTTCTCGGATGGTGCGCTGTGGCACCGGGACCGATCCATCCTAGGAGGAGATCCGGTAGTCACGCTAGTTTGTTCCTAGCACGGATAAGTTCGGTCAGTTGCCAGGGTATCAGAACCACAGTCTTATTGCGACTATCTCCATAATGGCTATGCCAGCGACTCCTGTTCATATAGATAAGTCATCCTCGCTTAGCGGTAATCCGCGTGTGAGTCATTGCATCACATCCAATGAACTGAGACACTTGATCGAATATGATTATAACACACTCGGACATAATTGAACACTTGAACCTATTCTGCACGACTTTGGATAAAACTGTATGCTCGTGCACCCGAAATAGAATCTTGCCACAACGCTTATATTTGCAAATGATATTGCCCTAGACTCAATATATATGCTGTTCGTGTTTGAATTAACTTAGTATCCTTTGACAGGGAAGGACGATGGTAAGTTGGTAAGTCTCGCCGTGTTCTTTTATCTCGCACGACACACTATCACATGAGTTAGTCTTTTCATATATGCCATAAAACTGATCCTAAGGCAAGAATAGAAAGATAACTTAATAGATAGTGCATGAAACCTATTGAACGTGTTTGGATTTGTCGAGCGAGCGAGCAGCCTCTCCACAGTGCATTAATGTACTGATAATCCACCAGATTGTTTGCAGGGTGCGGGAGAACCTCGTTCGGTACGAATGACTCATTCATGTGTGCTAAGGCATGGAGTTTACTCTGGAGCCCTGGAGCGTTGCGATCCAAAACTAAAGCACATATACATGACATAATATTGAAACATCGCCTATATATCATTCCATAAATGTAGCCACTTGGCACGCTTTTACTATTTCAGAGAGAGAGGCTTAAGCGAATTATAATCTCGGCTATACGCCACCTGTAACACATTGTTTCAATATTAATAAAGAGTTGATTTACTTCCATACTTGTGTTATTCAATGCTTTCGCTATCAACGACTCTGTGAACTTGTTACTAATCGTCTATGCGTTTATAATTTTGCTGCACTCGGACAATCTGTGCGACTCTATAGCTTAGATCTCTTTTCGCCAGAATGAACCATGGCCTTGCACGGGCGCGACTTACGCTCATACGGCATCATGCCCAAATGGGTCAAGCGATCGTCCCGCGTAAGCGCTGGATCGGTCGGTTCGATTTTCAGCGGGGATGACCGATTAGCCTACGAGAGATTGGGGCGTAACACTTGCGACATTTTAAAATCGAACTTGATGCTCAACAGTCTTGTAACCACCTCCAACGGTGAATGATCCTTACAACCATGATATAATAGAGTCATTGCATTCTCCAGTAACTCCATGAACTTTACAGCATCCGTATTCGGTGTCTCCTCAGCTGGATCATGATTATCCGAATCAAAACTAGGTCCGACAGTATCAAAAACCATGTTCACGCACGTGTCGTCGTAATCAGCGTGATCATGGACATCCATATACGGCTTCACATAAGGCTCCAGCTCTGATGCTAAAGATACAAGTTCTACGTGTGAGGTCCACGGATAGTAATTCAGCTTAAATTTTCTTGAGTACAAATGATATGTCACATCCACTTCTGAGTGATATTTTAAGTTGCGATATCTCACACACGGACAATTAATTTTGGTGTCGTCCATGTACTGAGGGAACGCCTTGGCGAACTGCAAAAATTATTCTACCTCCTATATGAATTCATCATGCATACCGCAACAGGATGACGGTTGTATATCCATGAACGATGACGCAAGTAGTAATTCAGATCCATTTCTAGATACTTTTGCAAAGATGAATAGACATCATTCAAGTATATTATCCAAATAGATATAAAGATGGATACACATATGAACACTAATAAAGGATATCTGTGACGTCGAATATTCAATGTGAGCATTCTCTGGAAAAAAAAAAATACTTCTGCAAGCCTTTTGAGGCTATTAGAGTTAGACTAGATTTTTAAAAGTCTACTAGATTTCTGGTAGAACTCTAACAACCTCAAAAGACTTACAGAAGTAAATTTTCTTTCCAGAGAATGACTCACATGGACACTTGACTTCGGACGTGACGACAAGCGCTCATAGTTATTCTACTTTTATAATAAGCATTATCTATGTGAAACTATTTACCATAACTTATATTTATTTAGCTTGTAATATAAACCAAGTTATTCTAATTTTATAATGAGTATTAGCTATGTGAAAATATTTATCACTTAATTTATATAGCTAATCCTATACATGTAGTTATATATGCACTTGGTATCTAGGTATCACTTGACATTTAGTACCCCAGGTACTTAAGATATTCATAATTAACTCAATAACCCATACTCATATGCATTAGATACAAGTATTATATATATATATATATATATATATATATATATATATATATATATATATATATATATATATATATATAGGGGGCACTTCCTACAATCATATGCACTAGGTACTTTTCTGTTTAGGTCCTTGACATTTACAAAACCAAAACTCAAATATCCTTAGTTACTCAATCCTAATACATACCATCATTCAACACTTAAACACTTAACCTATACTAAGTCACTAATACTCACTAAACACACTCAAACACACACATGTATACAATTTGCACTCACTTACACATGATGCAAGTTGATGCTGCTGCCATTGCTATTGCTTGTTGCTGCTGCTATTACACACATACACACACACACACACACACACACACACACACACACACACACTAGTACACCCTAGATACACACTCCACTCATGACACTCACTCCAAATATAGGTTACCTGACCATCTGATCGAGGAGGGGGTCATCGGGGTTGAGGGGAGCCGAGGGGGTTATCGAGGCCGAGGGGGTCATCGGGGACGAGGGGGACGCCGTGTCCTTGGTTACGCGATACATATACCAATGCCATGCCATAACCACATGAACACGAACTATTGGGTCAAGGATAGGTTTGACACTGATCTAAATCAAGTTGGATATGAGTTCTAGAAGAAGCCAATACCGTGTCATGTCTCAGCTTTGAAGAGTCATTCTCATGTCTGTGTATACGACTCTCCTTGAGTTGAGATACGCATCATATTGTATACGATACTGATACGCAAGGTTGCATCAAAACTCAGACCGCTAACTAGAAGAGAGATAGGGTTAGGGTCCGTGTCATCTCCTATGTCATATCAGTGTATATGTCTGTGTCGTATCCCATGTTGTGTCTATGTTTATGTCATATTTGTGTCTGTGTTGTGTCCATGTCAAATAGCTAGGAAAGAGATAGGGTTAGGGTTTACCTGATCTTGGGGGTTTACCGAGGAAGGGGATGGACGAGAGGAGGAGGGGTGTGTGTGTGTTCGTGTGTCCGTGTCCGTATTAGGGGTAGAGTCCATATGTGTTAGTGTGTCCGCGCGTGTGTGTATCCAAGTTAGGGTTAGTATGTGTAACATGTCGTGTCGTGTCATGTCTTATTAGTGTGTGTTCTGGTGGAGTCCTTGAAAACCCTAGAGAGACAGAGAGAGAGAGAGAAAGAGAGAGGAGCTCATTGAGTGAGAAGGGGGGAGTCGGAGGGAGGAGGACGCAGGAGGAAGAAGGGGAGCCAGAGGGAGGAGCACCCCGGAGGAAGGGGCTTCACCGGAGGGAGGAGGACGCTGCCGGAGGGGGATCGCGGTGGGGCGTCAGGATGGGGGGATCGGGGAGGGGTAGGGTTCAAAATAATTTTGATATATCGAAGGAAACGGGGGAAAGTGAATTCGTCAAACCCTATATGAAATAAATTAGCGACGTACGTCGCTAACCGTAGTAGAAATAATAATATACTGTGACTTAAACGCAAAACGTCGTTAAATGCCGCTAAAAAAGTTAGCGACGTTTAGCGACTACCTAGCGATATTTGTTTACGTGATTCCGGTTCGTCTCCATTTTAGTAACACTCTTCCTCAAGCAAGGCAGCCGATAAGTCATCGAAGGGTTTGTGTGAATAATGGACTGATAAGCATTACTCATTTGAAAGTTTCCCACGGTGATCTAATATCTTTTCCAGAAAATGACGCGAGAACCCGCGGTGAAGAGGAGATGAAATCCCTGTTTCCTCGCTAGCTTTCCCGTGCTACTCACCGATCGATGAAGGAAGTCACTGAAGGAAATGAAATGACCGGAGACCGAACCCGAACTCACTCAGTTTATTCTTTACACAATGACCCTTCCTATGATACCCTTGCTAAGAGAACAAATCTCATCCCATCACCGGATGGTCAAATCAAAGATATTTATCCTTTCTTACTCGATGAGTTCACGAAGTATTTGATAAAGAAAAGGGGTGAGGATAATCTAACAAAGATAGTTATCAAGGGCCTGCTTTTCCGGACGGCAAGTTGTATCAAGAGAGAGTAAGAGATAGCTCCGAACCAAAGGAGCCTCCCACCCCTCTCAATCGGCGAGGCCTCACATCTGATAATGAAGATAGAAAGGCAGAATGAATCAGATCTTTATTCAACCTATAGAAAGAAGGGATAAACTTCCTAAACGTAGCTTTGCCTGTGAGGTAATCTCAAAAGAGACGCCCTTGACTATTGATTCTTGATCTTTTCCTGCCTGTCTTACTTCCCGTTAGTGAGGGCTTCTACTTTGATTGATCAGCTGAAATCAGCAGTACGTGGGCAATTGCGGATTCTGGCCCGCGAAAAAGCTGGGGGTCATGTTGATATTTTAAGTGGTTCAGGTTCAAGAAAGGGACAGTTCGCGGGCCGAATGCTACAAGTGCGGCAGTAAAGGCCACTATGCCGTCGTCTGCCCTACCCACAATCTGACCCAGAAAAGAATAGGTCCTAGATCCGTGTGACTTAGGATTAGATTTGGTTGGGTCAGGTTGATTTAGACAGGGTCATAACCGTCCATCCGATGATAGGCTTTTCTCGGGTCATTACGACTATCAAAGGAAGAGAGAGGCGCTGAGCGTTTAGTTCAGTTGTTGTATGAGATCTCTCCTTCCTTCTTTCCTAAAATATAACAAAGAATGAAATCGAGATCCATTTCGTTCCATTCCTACTTACCTTCTCCAGATGAAATCCACACTTTGACCCTAAAGTGCGCGGCTTACGAAAAGGTAAGCGGTTAGGTTGACTTTGCCCCCATTTTTGCCTTTTTCTGAATCGAAAGTACTTTGTACCGCCCGGAGGTCATATAGATCGGAACCCGGAGCGAGTGGAACGAAAGGGTTGGTGCTAGCTTGTTAAAACAACCTGATCGGGACCTCTCCGAGTTCCCTCTTTCGGCCGTAGATCACTGACGCAACGGTGCAGGTTCCCGATCCTCCTTCTAAGTGAGGCGACCATGCCGGGAGCTAATAGAAGGAAGGAGTCGGGTAGAGCGGGGAAGAAAGGACGTCAAGTCAATTGAATAGTGGATTCCATCAGCAGGGTGGCCGGGACAAAGAAGTCCGAAAACATTCGCGGGTTGGTCAGACGGTACAAAAAAGAGAGAGTGCTCGACCGGAACAACGTCAAACCATAGAACACAGCTCCTTTCGGTTGTAGTCGCTCCACGTTGCTATCACGGACGTATTGTGATATTTTATATAGACATCGCTAAATACTTATAATTCAGCGAAGTTTTATTTGGACGTCGATGAAACCGTCGCTATTTGGACATTATTTGGTAGTTGGAGTACAAGTGACTCAACTCGCACCGCAACCTCATATGGTACAAGGTCCTCAACCCATGCAACCTCAATGGACATTAGACTACAGAGAATGAATAAATCATAATTGGATGAGATCATAAATTTGACACAACTTTAGCGAAGTTTATAATGAGCGTGATATCGAAAGAATAATCTCACGTGGAATTCTTGTTGCATGCTTGCAACGTGGGAAACAAATCCAATAGAAACCTAAATGTGGCATAGAAAATCTATGTGGGCATCTAAACAAGTGTATCTAGTATTTAATATTTTTTTGAAAATACATTATTTTTAATATGTGTTATTATTGTTAGATAGGTATATATTTTGATGCGACTAATGTTTGACTTTCTGCTTTTAGTCTCTCTATAAACTTCCTGTGTAGTATCTCAAAGAAAGTTTAAAGAGAGTTTAAAAATAGAAATCTAAACATAAATTGTATCAACAAACATTGACTTATATGATGAGAATAATATATATTAAAATTTTATTAATTAAATAATTATTTTTCTTACCACTTATATATTTAAGTATAATGATAGACTAAAACCACATATCACTCTCCCCACCCAAAAAAAAAATTCAAATGAATAATTTATATTTTATTTATTTTCATTTTCTAAAGCCCAAAAAAGAACTACTAGACCATTTCAAAAATTTCCTAAAGGCCGACCCAATATCAATTCCTAAAAGCTAAAAAAATTCTTTTAAAAAATATATTTAAAAATAAATATGTTTGGCCCATTTAAAGAATATTTGTTATTTATTTTATTTTTTTAAATCCTAATCCAATGGGCCAATGGCATTTCCTAAAGACTAAAAAGTCTTTTTTTTCAACGGACTAACCAACAAACAACCCAGAATTGACTCGACCCAATCCGCCAAAACTCGGCCCATAATTTCTCGAGTTTTAGGCTAGGCTGAATTTAGATATTGGTTTACTTGGCCCATCCCGGCCCATTCAACCAGACTAGAACGTGTCAAATTCGATCAAAATTGGACTCGGTCCTCTACACACCTTAAGTTCTCACACACTCCTTTATTTTTACACACACACACACACACACACACACACACACACACAGTGTGGCTTGAAAACGACTAAAAAATAAGCCGTCCAAGTCGTATGTATATCCTCCATTTAAATAAATTAAAAAATAATAATAACAACTACCTAAATACTCTATTAATTATTTTAAAAAATAAACTAAGTATTTAACTATCTAATATGATTTATTTATAATTAAATAATTCTAACTCAAGTCGTTAAGATGTGAGGCATTTTTTTTTCTTGAGTTCACTTCCTAGAGATGATAGTTTTTACAACAAACTCATATTTATTTATTTTTCAACAATTTTTTTTACGCACGTGTAGTATACGTGCACATTACTAGTATATATAATTTATGGCTATGCACACTATCAAGTGTATCTGTCGGGAGTTCAGAATCTATGTTCGTATATCTCTACTATTATAATATATTTTAGAAATGGCTAAAAAATGAGCCGTCTAAATCCTATGTATATTCTCACTTATTAATTTTAAAAAAAATTAAAAAATTTACTGCCATAATTCTTTCCTCACGTAGTTGAAAATAATAATAAAAAAAAAAAACCTAAACATTCTTCTAATTAACTGAACATATAACAAATCCTAAAATATATTCAATATTTAAATTATATTTAAACTAACTAAATGATATTATCTAACTAACCACATATCCAAAATTCTGAAAATATATTTATAATAAATTATAATTAAAATCTGCTATTATATTTAAAATATTCTAACATAATTTAAATTTTTATCTAATTTTTTAATAATATTATATATTATTTTTTTTGGTTACGTTCAATGCACGTGAAACTAGTTGTTTGTAATATACCTACAAGAAAAAAAAAATCATTAGATGGATTTATAATATAGGGTTATAACAAATGCATGCATGTATAATCCTTATTTGAATAAAGTGCAAAAAAAATACTCCTTAGATTTGCGTTTTTGCATTTAAAGACCCCTGATTTTAAAAATCTCTCGCATTTTTATTTTGGCTCAGTTTGCATCCATTTTGAAATCTGTCGTTAACAGACGTTAAAATACGTCTGAAAAGACGATTTTACCCCTCTCCCCATCCCCCCCCGCCTCCCTCTCTCTCTCTCTCTCTCTCTCTCTCCCGCCGGTGGGTGGGGGGTGGAGGGGGCGGGTGGCCGCACAGGGAGGAGGAGGGGGGGAGGGGGGGGGGGGCTGCCACCACCGTGGCGGGTGGGGGGTGAGGAAGAGGAGAGGGGTGAATGGAAAAGACTGGAAAATATTTTGGATATTTTATTTTTATTTTTATTTTTAAAACAGTCACTAACGGTCAAATCTAACGGTTTGTAAATGGTAGAGGACATTTTGATCGAGTTATATATTGCGGGAGAATTTAATTACTATATTTGTCTATCGAGTCTTATTTTGCTAATAAGACAAGTCTTATTTTACTAATAAGACAAATTGAAAGAAATTTTTTTTTGTACTTTACCCATCCTTATTTAGCAAAATTAACCTACTAATTCCCAATTCCCAGCCCATGAAACACCCATCCTCCAACCCCCACCAAATCCGTTCCTCCAAGCCGGTTTTCCCGTTCCACCGCAAATTAAATCATCGGACCAACGCGTTGGCACTCCCATTATATAAACACAGCCACATGCATGGGGCTTCCTCACCATTTCACGGCCCCTTCCAGTAATCATCACATTTCTTCCTCCAATTTTTATCATCTCAAATAAAGAGAAACAGAGGAAGAGGAAGAAGAAGGATTTTATATTCTTCTTCTTCTTCCTTTTCCACTCCTCGCACAAGTAAGACCACTGCATCTTTAATTTCCTTCGCGCCTCCCAAACATCATGGCAGGCGACATCTCCCTGGAGGACGTCAAGAACGAGACTGTCGACCTCGTAAGTGTATTCTTTGTAGATGCTAGCTCATTAGTTGTGACTATATATATATATATCATACTAGCTAATTAACGTTTATAATTTGATCGATGTTTTTTTTATGTATCAGGAGCGGATTCCGGTCGAGGAGGTCTTCTCGCAGCTGAAATGCACCAAGGAGGGGCTCACCTCCGCCGAGGGCGAGAAGCGTCTCCAGATGTTCGGACCCAACAAACTAGAAGAGAAAAAGGTGAATATTAATGGAATTAATGTTCATATACATAACGGACGGAGCCAGAATTTTAGTTTATTCCGGCTGAACTTAAAAAGTTTTGAAATTTTTAACAAAATAGATGTTGTGTCAGTGTCGTCATGTTCATATCTCAATGTGTCAAATGTGATTATTCATTTGAAGCATGAACTGACACAATGTATGATAACTGCAGGAGTGCAAGTTCCTAAAGTTCTTGGGGTTCATGTGGAATCCTCTATCATGGGTCATGGAGATCGCTGCCATCATGGCAATCGTCTTGGCCAACGGCGGGGTATGTATACACTGCGTTGCTACTCTTTCATCAAATTCTTGAAATTTGTTTCTTCCGGTTTACTAATGTGTGTCGATGTGATGATCGAACAGGGGAAGCCACCAGACTGGCAGGACTTCATCGGTATCGTCGTTCTCCTCATCATCAACTCCACCATCAGCTTCATCGAGGAGAACAACGCCGGCAATGCCGCTGCAGCCCTCATGGCGGGCCTTGCCCCCAAGACTAAGGTCTCCCATGCCAACTCACTCGATACTTTTCTTCGTTAATTTTGAGGACAATGAGCTTGACCAAATGAATAATAATACAAATGCAGGTTCTCAGAGACGGCAAGTGGTCGGAGCAGGAGGCTGCGATCCTCGTCCCCGGCGACATTATCAGCATCAAGCTAGGCGACATCGTCCCTGCCGACGCGAGGCTCCTCGAGGGAGATCCTCTCAAGATCGATCAATCGGCCCTCACCGGAGAGTCCCTCCCTGTGACCAAGCACCCGGGTGCCGAGGTGTTCTCTGGTTCGACCTGCAAACAAGGTGAGATCGAGGCGGTCGTTATCGCCACCGGCGTGCACACCTTCTTCGGCAAGGCTGCTCACCTTGTCGACAGCACCAACAATGTCGGTCACTTCCAGCAGGTATCGATCGAGAGTTGACATTGCTATTACATTCATTGCTTTCAGTAGTATAATCGTCCAACATGTAACATTCTTTAATTCTATGTAGGTGCTAACAGCCATCGGTAACTTCTGCATCTGCTCGATCGCAATCGGCATGCTTATAGAAGTACTGGTGATGTACCCGATCCAGCACAGGAAGTACAGGGAGGGCATCGACAACCTCTTGGTGCTCCTCATCGGCGGCATCCCCATCGCCATGCCCACGGTGCTGTCGGTGACGATGGCCATCGGGTCCCACAGGCTGTCGGAGCAGGGCGCCATCACCAAGAGGATGACGGCCATCGAGGAAATGGCAGGGATGGATGTGCTGTGCAGCGACAAGACCGGAACCCTCACCCTCAACAAGCTCACCGTCGACAGGAACCTGATCGAGACCTGCGAGAAGGACGTCGACAAGGACGGAGTGATCCTCTATGCCGCAAGGGCTTCCAGGGTCGAGAATCAGGACGCTATCGATGCTTCCATTGTTAACATGCTTGCCGACCCCAAAGAGGTGTATATTTGTCAAATTGTTGTCATTCTGAAGAAGAACAATAAGATTAACCAACTACTTGTATGTTGATTGATGGCAGGCCCGCGCCGGCATTCAGGAGGTGCACTTCTTCCCCTTCAATCCAGTCGACAAGCGCACGGCCATCACCTACATCGACTCCAACGGAAAGTGGCACAGGGCTAGCAAGGGCGCACCGGAGCAGGTTGGTGTCACTAGAACTGCTACAATCATATGTATGATCTCCTATTATGAACATTACTAATTATCGGTTTATTGACCGACGGCAAAGATCATTGAGCTCTGCAAGCTCAAGGAAAGCGAGGCAAAGAAGATCCACGACTTGATCGACAAGTTTGCCGACCGTGGCCTCCGGTCCTTGGGTGTTGCAAGGCAGGAGGTGCCCGAGGCTCACAAGGAGGCCGAGGGCGCACCGTGGCAGTTCTTGGGGCTGCTCCCACTCTTCGATCCTCCGAGGCACGACAGTGCCGAGACCATCCGCCGTGCACTCAACCTCGGTGTCAATGTCAAGATGATCACTGGCGACCAGCTCGCCATCGGCAAGGAGACTGGCCGAAGGCTTGGAATGGGCACCAACATGTACCCGTCCTCGACCCTTCTCGGTGACAAGAGCAGCGAAGCCACCGGCCTCCCGATCGACGAGCTCATCGAAAAGGCTGATGGGTTCGCCGGAGTCTTCCCCGGTAATATATTATAGCATCGATCGCTTCTTCAAATTCATTCATAGGTCCTAACTTCTCACAACTGTGGCGCGCGCAGAACACAAGTACGAGATTGTGAAGAGGCTTCAGGACAGGAAACACATCTGCGGCATGACTGGTGATGGCGTGAACGATGCACCGGCGCTGAAGAAGGCTGATATCGGCATTGCGGTGGCCGATGCGACAGACGCTGCTCGCAGTGCATCCGACATCGTGCTGACCGAGCCTGGCCTCAGTGTGATTGTGAGCGCCGTGCTGACGAGCCGCTCGATCTTCCAGCGCATGAAGAACTACACCATCTACGCCGTCTCCATCACCATCCGTATCGTCTTCGGCTTCATGCTCCTCGCGCTGATCTGGCAATTCGACTTCTCTCCCTTCATGGTCCTGATTATTGCCATCCTCAATGATGGTACGATCATGACCATCTCCAAGGACCGCGTCAAGCCCTCGCCGCTCCCCGACTCATGGAAGCTCAACGAGATCTTCGCCACTGGGATCGTTCTTGGCGCCTACCAAGCCATCATGACTGTCGTCTTCTTCTGGATCGTCCACGACACCGAATTCTTCCCCGTGAGTACTACTTAGCCTTTGCAATACACTCTCGAGATGCTACGAAATTTTCTGATCACTTCTTCTTGTCGTCTAACCCATTGCAGGAGAAATTCGGAGTGAGGTCGATCAGGGACAGCATCGATGAGCTCACTGCGGCTGTATATCTCCAAGTGAGCATCATCAGTCAGGCGCTCATCTTCGTTACCCGATCCAGGAGCTGGTCCTTTGTCGAGCGTCCGGGTTTCTTGCTCGTCTTCGCCTTCTTGGCTGCCCAGTTGGTAAGCAAGCACTACATCATGCATGATACTCCTCTCCTAAGTGATCACCAGTACAGATCAAATCATCTCGTCCTCCTCAATTGCAGGTCGCTACTCTCATAGCAGTGTACGCAAGCTGGGGCTTCGCCAGGATCCAGGGCATCGGGTGGGGATGGGCCGGAGTTATCTGGGTCTACACCATCGTCACCTACTTCCCTCAGGACATCCTCAAGTTCATCATCGGCTTTGCCTTGAGTGGCAAGGCATGGGACAACATCACCCAGAACAAGACTGCCTTCACCTCGAAGAAGGATTATGGTAAGGGCGAGAGGGAGGCACAGTGGGCGATGGCGCAACGAACAATGCACGGACTCCAGACCGCCGCTGACTCGTCCCTCTTCCACGACAAGAGTGACTACAGGGAGCTCTCGGAGATCGCAGATCAAGCAAGGAAGCGCGCTGAGGTTGCTCGTCTGAGGGAGCTCCACACCCTCAAGGGGCATGTGGAGTCGGTCGTGAAGCTCAAGGGATTGGACATCGATACGATTCAGCAGCACTACACTGTCTAATATATAGGGTTGGGGAAGAAGGGATGCATGTAATGTTTTACTTGGGAAGAGGAGATGGGAAGAGTGCAGAACCAGAATCAGCTTAGGGTATATCAAACATTTGAAATCTGAGACCCAAGCTAGATCGGAAGGGGCTATCTATCCTAATGTAATTCTATTTGTAACATCAATTCTTTCCATCGGAAAATAAAAAATACATATGTCCGATGAAATAGTTATTGTTGCTATCTTTTCCAATGATATTTCCTCTTCTTCTTCTGCTGCTGCTGTGTTTCTTTCTGCTCAAATTAACCCTTTTGCACGATGATCCTACCTACTGTTGGGATTTGTCGGGTCTGTTTATCGGTGACCCGGTCCCAACGTTTTATTTTGTGACAAATCTCAAGTATTAGTATATCAATATTTGATATTTGCACAAATGTGGTATGTTAGCTCAAGTGGTTAACATGGTGGAAGATTTTTTTAGTGAGTAATATTCAAATTCCACAACAAACACCGGTAGTTTTGCTGGTAACCTAGCAGCTAGCCTCTTGTGTAGCTCTACGACAGGTAGCTTCATCGCGGATATCTCCATGGGGGGCTAGCCTTGCTGTGGTAGCTCTGAAGTAGCCATCTGCCTTGCTGATCAGTTCTCGTAACTGCTTGCCCACGATCAGGAGTAATGCCTCATTTGTTCTCGCCATTTATTGAGACAATTCAGCTTTTCTAACTGTCTAAGGAACGGCTACTCTCCTATTTATAGGAAGCACTGGCTCTTGGCAAAGTTACACTTTCTGAAAGTCTTTCCATGGCAAAGAAATCTATCGAAGCATTATGTGCTTGTTTTTTTTGCATCACGGCTTGTCCGAGTGCCTTTGCTACAACACTAGCTCCGAAGAGGGTGTAATGCCTCACTCTGTGCGGTGTATTTTGCTGTTTTTTAGGCTCGAAGGATCTAGTTGGACTTGGATTCATGCAGAGAAATCATTCAGAGTCTTCATGATCGGAAAGAAAGACAATTCGTCAATTGGTGGGTGATTTGAATCCTTCTCTCCTTTACCTTCACACCTTACTAAAAAGAACTATTCTTACTCTTTATTTCTATATTCCATAAGATTTTTAATGCTAACTAAGATAAAAGAGAGTATGTTATTGTTGTTATCTTTCTATATAGAACATGGACTATTGTAATTTTGTTATAGATATGTAAAATATTGTATTGTTGTTACAGACATGTAGAATATTGCATTGTTGTTGCAAAGAGATGGAATTGTAGAGAAAGTTTGGGACCGTTGAATCGCTAAGGTATAAATTTCTAGATTAGGAAGTAGACAAGTGTGGTAATTCCTGAATTGGAAAGAATGAAAGTAAGAGCGATAGCTCGAGGAATGTGAAAGTAGAAAAGAGAATGTATTGCATAGTTATTTCAAGTTTATATTGCATGTTATATTTTAATAGCTAAATTGTATATGCATGCATGGTCATGGACACTTGTGCACAAAGTTTAGTGCTCCTCTAACGGTATCGGGGGTACCCGGACCGAATCGGCCTAGGAGAAACAAGGATAGCTGTGCTGACGTACTAGCAAGGGTAATTCAGGACCTATAGTATAGCTCGCTAAATGCACTAGAAGGATCGTCGTCTTACCATAAATAGTTTAAAATCATGTGTCACCAGTGATCGTTATATAATTAGGTTGCATGCTAATGACATATGCTTGTAGGCTTAACAAGTTGTATGCATGGACGAACTTGTTACGTATTTATATATATTATGAATGCTAACAATTGATGTAGGAACAAACTTATGACATATTTATATATTATGAATGCTAATATTGTTTGCATAGAAGGATGATAGTTAGCCTTTGATAAGATTCAATGTGTCAAGTAAGTAGGCCTTCCCTCCTTGGACTTGAGTATCTTTATCTAGTTAGCAGATGCTCAAGTCTAGTTATCTTACTGCTTTCCAGTTTTCTTTCATTTTTAGTACTTTTATTCTAGCATTGTGCCAGTAGGTTTGTTCCTAGAAGACTTATTTCAGTTGTATTATGGATTCCAGATCCTCCATGTTATATTTTTAGTACTTATTTTCAGTCACTCTTATATTTATATTTGTGGATGAGATTAGATGCCTACCTGTTTTAAGTGTAGTTTAGTCGTGGACCTAGTCTGCATCTACAACATAGTACGCTCTATTAAATTGGAAACCTACTCTAGACCGTATCAACTGGCCTGGTTACGTATCTGTCCCGTGTATTTTGGGACTGGATGTGACAAATTTAGTTGTCATATACTATAAACGGATTTAATTGTCATATAATTCAAATAACTACCATTTATGCTTTGAATAGTTTGAATGGCTATTAATTAATTATCATGTCCAAAGTTTAATTGTCATATTAAACGGATTTATACAATATATTAAATTTTATAAACGGATTTAATCGTCATATACTATAAACAAATTTAATTATCATATAATTTGAATAACTATCATTTATGTTTTGAATGATTTGAATAACTATCAATTAATTATCATATACTAAAAATGACAATGACATGATTTGAATATTAAACGGATTTAATTGTCCAAAGTTTAATTGTCATATTAAGGATTTGAATATTAAACATATTTATACAATATATTAATTTAAATAAACGAATTTAATTGTCATATACTATAAACGGATTTAATTGTCATATAATTTGAATAACTACCATTTATGTTTTGAATGCCTATCAATTAATTATCATATACTAAAAATGAAAATGATATGATAATTCCATATTAACTTCATATTAATTTATGATTTGAATTGCTATCAATTAATTTTCATATACTAAAAATGGTAATGACATGATAATTCCAAGTAAGTTTCTATCATGTAAGTTTCTCTCTACTACAAGTTCTCTCCAAATTCAATATTTGGCAACCAATAACCTAATATATATATTGGAAGAGGTAATTGTGTTATAGACTCATAGACTCATAGCCTGAAGGCCTACAAACTCGGCCCGAAGGCCCGCACTTACACTGCACTTGAACCGCACCAGTACCACACTTGAACCGCAATGCTACTCACATTAATTTCTCCACAGAAAATTAAATGTGCTTTCCCCGTTGCTCGAACCTGCAACCTCTTAGGGGAATATGCCTCACTCTAACCACTTAAGCTAGAGATCCTTGACATTATATATATATACACACACACACACACACACTAACGTGGGGTGAGAAGTCGATAAAATATCTTGGCATTCCCCTTTTAATTAACTATGCGAAGGATACTGAGTGGAGAGTGGAGGGTTGGCAGGCTGCCAGTCTGTCATTCGGGGGTCGAATAGAGTTGGTGAGATCTGTGATACTGGCAATCATGATGTTCTGGTTGCAGTCCATTATTCTACCGACTACCACCATACAGAGGGTGAAAAAGATTTATGCTAACTTCATATAGAGAGGAGGGGTGCATGCCATCTTTTGGGAACAGCTCTGTCGGCCTAGAGATGAAGGGAGAGGGGGGCTCCGGTCTATACAGACATTGCACATAGTTGCAGGAATGAAGCTCACATGAAAGTTCATCACGTGGGGTCTCTTTGGGCAAAATGGGTCCAGAGCAAGTATCTTAGAGGCCAATTTTTTTGGGTGTATCGGTCTGACAACAATGAGTTAGTAACTTTTAAACAGATTTTGATTCATAGGAGGCAGGTGCAACAGTACATTACTGGGAGAATGAGAGATGTATCTAGCACTAATTTGTGGCTTGACCTTTGGATCAACCACCAAAGTTTGTTTGAGAAGGTTGGAGGTGGTATAGAGGGTTTGGCGTTCAGGGGTACGCGTGTTAGTGTCCTACTTAGTAAAGAGGCTTGAAGGCTTAATCAGAACCGGCGGGTTGCAGGGTTCTTAAACGAGATACTTACTATTCCTATTGACGAGAGTCTGGCCGAGGACGAGTGGAGCTGTGAGGACTCAAGCTGCGATGGTTCGAACTTAGCAGGGTGTACAATCTCGTCAGGGCCGAGCACGAGAAGGTTGAGCATGCGGACATAGTCTGGATTGTCACGACCCACACCCGAAATTGGGGCACGAGTACGCGGGTACGTCCAGTCTACGCCGCAACATCGGCGGTAGAATGTTGTCTAGGTCATGATACTAACTAAGCAATCTCACACGAGCATCCAATCTCCATAAGGAGGCACGGATGACAATATGATATGAATACATACTTAATCACATAACTACAGCACGATAAGAAGTCGAACAATAAAATTTAATACAACACAAGTCTAAAATGTAATAATCTAACTCAAAAATATCCATGTCTCAACAAGTATGCCGGAGACAAATCCGGTACCAAATAGTCTACTAAAAGAAACTATCCAGAAAACTAGTGATTCCGGCTAGACCTCCCGGAATCATAACTGAACTACCAAGTCCAAGTCTGTAGCTACTCACCATATGGTCCATAAAGTGTTGGATATCGGTCCTCTAAGCATAGTCTAGAAAAATATTTCCAGTCAGGAAGGAGCAAAGTACAAATCTCAAATAACAGTTCTATTTAATTGATAAGGACTATAAAGCAATAAACAGATGATGCTAGATACTGAGAGAAGATAGTGAATAAATGCAATGGCAAAATAAAAGAGACAGGCAATATAGAGAGACAAACAATAGGCAATATGATACAGTCAGTGCATATATGAAAATAAAGAGAACAAGGTACAGTATCATATATGGGTGATGTAGTATATGATCTAAAATAGAGAACTGTAACTATTCTAAGTGTTTGAAATATGATCGGCTTGGGAACATGTATGAGATCTATAGGGCCTGGCTAATCATATGTGAAGAGCATGATTAATACTTATATTGTTCTATACTGTAAATAAGGGATATTATCATATTTCTTACTAACTACTTCCCCGCCCCCAACTAGTACTGTGGATCCAACCATGACACGTCACGATACACGAGCAATATCCAATCTATCATGTACGATGTCTAATATACATATCGTGTACAATGTCAATACGATAATCAATGTAATATCTCATGACTGCAGATCTAAGCTATATACTAGTCCGTGTATCACAGTGTCAAGGATTCAGATGTAACATTTCTAGATTACTAAACTTATAAAAATTATCAAGGAATTGGAAATTATCAGAGAATGTACTTGCCTTGGGTCCTTAGCTGGTAAATACCGAGGTCCTGTTCCAGAGTATCGCCTGGATGAACCAACAGTCCTATAGACATATCACAAATATAACACTTGTATCAGATGCTACATTAACACACAATTAAAATACACTGGCCTCAGGGCTATGCCAGGTATGGCACTAGTCAATCTAGGGTTAAGTGCGTCAAGTTGCACGGGCGTCACGTTTGTATTTGCAGGGCAAGACAGACGATCACAACGGTACGGGGCTTGCCAGTACGTCAGTGTACGTGTGGCAGTCTGCTGACAGTTCATAGGGTCATAGGTCATGTGTAGTTACGGGGTATCCGTATTTACACTCGGGTCACCTAAAACATTCGTCAATTAAACATATCATTAATAATTATATTAATACGTATTTATGGTTATACCAAAATATATACAAAATATGTATAAGTGTATGTCACGCCCCGATTCCGTGGAATCGATAGTCGTCCCCCGGGCGTAAGCGCCGTGCGGGCCTAGGTTGCGCACCGCACAAGGCTCAGTATTTTATTTTCGCATAGCGAGCACATATTCAGAGTACGCAGATTAAATGTAGATTTGAAGCATAGAAAAGTTCTCTTTTTATTGATAATATGGACATCTATTACAAACTCCTTGAACTGAGTCATAAGGGCCTCTATGGGCTTATAAAAGTGTTGACACAAAATGAGATAGCAGTCCTGTATATTACATCCCTTACTAAACTCAAAATATAAGACCTCCGGTTGGAACGATGACCTTGCCACGAAGCTGCATATTTGCTTGGTGGCTAGCTTCTTCTTCAAAATGCTTCAAAAGGCGGCATGGTCAAGGCGTGCCTACAGCTGGACTGGATTAGGGGTTTGTCTCCTGCTCCTCGCTTGGTTCTCCTTAGCGCGGGAAACCTGTTTCAACGAGGGTCAGTACATCGAAACGTACTGGTGAAGGCAAGCTAACCCCACTATACCAATCAACACATTGTTTTAATGAAGCATGTATATTTATTATGGGTTTCTATCTTGTCTTAGTTCATTTTACAGCAAGAAATAGATATCAAAATCATTGAAATAACCCGCCACCGTTCGGTGACATTTACCTGCCCGTCTGAACCACCTGCATAATACTTACCCTGGCTTCCCTGCCAAGAAGACACAAGTTAGTTGCAACAGGTTTAAATATATGAGGGGATCACTGGCTTGTTGCCATAATGGACGTTATAGTCTATGGGCAAGGATGGTATGCAAAGAAGTAGTGGATGCGCTGCATAATCCTACCCGGGACATGAGACTATCATAAAGTTTCGTCCGGATCGGATCGGTGCCAGTGCCCCAGCAACCATCCGCAAGAACCCAAAGGCCTTGTGCACAAGTTGTCCATGATCAACGGCATTTGTGTTAAGTTTACCCTTTATGTAACTGAGGCAATAAAATCAAGAGATATGTAGCATTGTATGGTTTATTTTGCATAGTCTCCCTGATCAATTATTGCATGGCAAAGAGTGTTCTACATATAGCATATTTATAGAAGAAGTAAGCATTCTAACTTGTATTTATGCATATGATAAACAATTCAAACAAGCAAGCATGTAAGTAAGTAACCGTTCACAAGTTTCATTGACAAGCAATTGATCCAAGTCTATTCCTTTATTATCTTGATATCTTTTAGTTATTTACTTGGTTTCGTTTGATCGGGGCAAGCACGAATACAAGATTCAGATATAAAGACTAGCAAGAAGGGCTAGTTAATCGGGATGGTAGCCACTCACTTAGTAGTTGGAAGGAAGAAGGAAAGAAGTACCTTAGGAGTCCGTTCGAGCGACGCCTACTGCTGGATCACCTGCATTGCTACGAACAGCTGATCAATACCTCTTCCACTCTTTCCATTATCGAAATTGAAGTACAGTTCGAAGAACAAAAATAATGAAATCCATTGAAACCGTTCAAGAAATCCCAAGCAAATTCGAAAACTAACTCAAAGCACGAAAGCAACAAGCGACAGCGAAACCTAGGCAACAAAAGATGCAGCGGAGAGGTCCCTCCTGACTCTGCCGCTAAGTCGATCCCGGGGGCACGGTCCACTGAATATGGGAATCGATTCCGAAGAAGCAAATCCATAAAAAGGATGGGTTCTTGTTTCAATCTATCACAGTCGAACGATACCGTCTAGTATTTCTTAGTCGCGCTCCCCGAATAGTGGGAACGGGGCACCACATCCTACCCAACTAATTAGAAGTTTCGTCCCGAAACTTAAAGAATATAACCTACCATTAGGAAATAATGAGGAGAACCTTTCCCTCATCTCTGATTCAAGCTCCCAAGTAGATTCTTCGAAAGAGTGATTCCGCCAAAGCACGCGCACTAGAGGAACCGAACGGGTCCGAAGCAGCTTTTCTTTTCTATCCAAAATTTGTACAGGTTGTTCAACATACGTCAAGTCAGGCTGAAGGTTCAGTTGTTCCAGGTCTACCACGTAGCGTGGATAGTACACATATTTCCTAAGTTGAGAAACATGTAATATATTATGTACGTCGGATAGGGATGGTGGTAGTACAATTTGATAAGCAACTGAGGCAACCCGTCTCGGACTTAGCTTTCCCTTCGCTCCGAACCTGCTGACTCCTCGCATGGGCGAGACCTTGAGGAATACCCGGTCGCCTACTAGGAACTCTAGTGGTCTTCGATGAATATCCGCATAGCTCTTTTAACGGCTTTGAGCTACCTTTAATCTTTCTCGAATCAAACGAACTTTCTGGACAGTCTGCTCCACGAGCTCGGGGCAAGTATCTGCCGTTCACCAACTTCGTCCCAGCAGATCGGAGATCGATACTTTCGCCCGTATAACGTCTCATATGACGCCATTTGAATGCTTGATTGATAACTATTGTTGTAAGCAAATTCGGCTAAAGGTAGATGAAGGTCCCAACTAGTCTTCGAGTCTAAGGCGCAGAGTCGCAGCATGTCTTCGAGGATCTGGTTGACATGTTCTGTTTGGCCATCGGTCTGTGGATGGTAGGCGGAGCTGAACTTCAACTTCGTCCCCATTGCTGACTGCAGGTTTCCCCAAAAACGTGATATAAATAGACCATCTCGATCGGAGACTATGGATACGGGCACGCCGTGGAGCCGAACGATCTCGTTGAGGTAGATTTGAGCCAAGCGATCAGCACTCCAAGTAGATTTGATAGGCATAAAATGAGCAGACTTGGTAAGGCGATCAACAATAACCCAAACAGCATCATGTCCCCGTTGCGTCCTTGGCAAGCCAACAATAAAATCCATCGTTATATGATCCCATTTCCACTCCGGAATAGCAAGGTTCTGGAGCTCTCCGCCTGGTTTTTGGTGTTCGGCCTTTACCCTCTGACAAGCCATGCAATGCGATATGAACTGCGCCACATCCCGTTTCAAGCCGTGCCACCAAAACGTCGTACGAAGATCCCGATACATCTTTGTGCTACCCTGATGGGAAGTATAACTAGCATAATGGGCCTCCGTGAGGATCTCTTTTCTGAGAGCCGCGTCGTTTGGAACGCACAGTCTTCCCTTCACTCGAAGCGTCCCGTCCGTGCCTACCGCAAAGTCGGACGCCTTTCCTGCTGAGATAAGGGCATGAATCTTTTGCAGGAACGGGTCATCCTTCTGAGCGGCCTTCACTTTATGTAACAAGTCGGATTTGAGGCACAGTTGTGCTACTTGAACCCACTTTTTATATCTAATTTTCAGTGTAATGCCCAGTGATTCAAGATCTCGGTGCAGCCTATCATCAATAGCCAAACTCCCTACGAACACTCGACTCAATGCATCAGCTACTACGTTTCCCTTTCAAGGCGTATATCTGATCATGAGATCGAAGTCTCTAAGGAGTTCAAGCCATCACCGCTGTCGAAGATTCAAATCCTTTTGAGTGTACAAGTATTTCAAACTCTTATGGTCCGTGTAGATTTTACATGGCACGGCATAAAGGTAGTGGCGCCACAGCTTCAGCGCAAACACTACTGCAGCCAGTTCTAAGTCATGCGTCGGATAATTCTTCTCGTGAGGCTTTAGCTGTCTCGACGCATAGGCTACCACTTTATCTCATTGCATCAAGACACATCCTAGTCCCTTACTTGATGCATCACTGTATATTTTAAAATCATCCGGTCCGTTCGGCAAAGTGAGAATTGGTGCAGAGACGAGGCGCTGCTTTAACTCCATAAACGAAGCTTCATAGTCGTCCGTCCAAGTAAACTTCGCACCCTTCCGTGTGAGCAGAGTCAAGGGCAAAGCAATTCTAGCAAAATTATGTATAAACCTGCGGTAGTACCCTGCCAGTACAAGTAAACTTCGGATATCGCTAGCTGACTCCGGACATTTCTACTGCGTAATGGCTTCTACCTTCTTCGGATCAACTGAAATGCCTTCCGCAGAGATGATATGTCCCAAAAATGAGATACTGTCTAGCCAAAAGTCATATTTACTTAATTTTGCATACAACTTGTTGTCTCGAAGGGTTTGCAGCACCATCCGCAGGTGTCCTGCGTGCTCATCCCTAGTCTTCAAGTACACCAAGATGTCATCGATAAAAACCACCACGAATTTATCGATGAAGGGCCTAAATACACGGTTCATCAAATCCATGAATGCAGCAGGTGCATTCATCAGTCCAAATGGCATCACTGAAAACTCGTAATGTCCGTATCGGGTTTGAAAGGCGGTCTTCGACATGTCTTCTGGCTTAATCTTCAGCTGGTGGTAACCTGGGCGAAGATCTACCTTTGAAAACACCGTTGCCCCTTGTAGCTGATCAAACAAGTCATCAATCCGTGGCAGAGGATATTTGTTTCTGATCTTGACTTTGTTCAATTCTCGATAGTCTATACACAGGCGTAGCGTTCCGTCCTTCTTCTTCACGAAGAGCACAGACGCACCCCAAGGAGACACGCTCGGACGGATGAACCCACGATCAAGTAATTCCTGGAGCTGGCATTTCAATTTCATCAGTTCTGCAGGGGCTATTCTGTACGGAGGTTTTGATATAGGCTATGTATTTGAAAATGTATTGATAGTGAATTCAATCTCTCGGTCTGGCGGCATGTTGGGTAGTTCGCTCGAAAATACATTGGAGAACTCCGCCTCAACGGAAGTAGACTCGATGTTTGCGTAGTCCTGCCGTGTGTCCCGAACCGATGCTAGGAATCCCTCGCAGCCTGTGTGGAGCATTCGCCTAGCAGATTTTGCTAAAATCACCATGCAGGCCCTGGTCGCATCTGTCGCTGGACTACTGGTGTAACAGAACACGGCTTCTCCGGGCAGACGAAAAATGACTCGCTTTTCTGCACATTCAATAGTTGTCGCGCACGCGCCAAGCCAACCCATTCCCAAAATGATATCATAGTCCAGAACGTCTAGAACTAAGACATCGAGTGACAGCTTCTTCTCTCCAATACAAATGTAACCGCCTTGGCATACTGAACGAACAGGTATTTTCGTACCAGAGGGGGTGCTAACACTTAAATCTAGATACAACGGAGTCATTTTTATATTGTTCTCCACGCAAAATTTGTGGAAATAAAACTATGCGTTGCACCTGAATCAAATAGAACACGAGCAGGTATATTATTGAAAAGCAAAGTACCTGACACGACGGTATTCGAAGCTAGAGCTTCTTCCCGTGTCATGGTATAGACCCGATGTCACGTCCCAGTCCCAAAATACGTAAGACTAGGACACGTAAGCATGCCAGCCGCCTGTATATATGGCAACTCCAATATATGGAAACCATATATACGAGCGTATGTTGTATAATGAACAATAATTCACAAGTGGTAAAACTATCACAAGTCACAGGGTATAATCTAAATCTCATCCACAGAAATCAAATATGAATAACCAATAACCATGTAACTAGATCTCAATACAGATATCTAAGAATGACAGTCAGATGGAAACAAATCTACTGTCAAAATAGAATATAAAAAGGAACCAGATACACACCATATAAGAACAATATCTGAAAATCACGAGGCCCGAAGAGAAGACCTCCTCGGAATATATGTAACATGTCCGGATCTGCGCTGCCGCGAATACTCATGAACATCTATACCTGGCAAGGGACCAGGTCCTCAGAGGGACATAACAAGATACAGAAAAATAGCATGCCATGTATGTAAATACTGAATAAAAAAATGGGGTGTGCTAACCATCTAAGTGAATGCAAGTAAAGACCTTGTAGTACGCATGGGAATGTGTAGGCTCGACATATGCTGACGTAATTCATCAATCATCGGGACTGGCTAGTATATGGCACATATGCCCCCGTTTAAGGGCATTGATGCTATTCCCCATCTCCTAAGAGCATGGTAACTTGAAATATATTGCAACTCCCCATCTCCGAAGAGCATGGTAACTTGAAATATATTGTAACTCCCCATCTCATAAGAGCATGGTAACTCGCTATATATATCGTAATCCCCATCTCCGAAGAGCATGGTAACTTTAGTATATATAAGGGGAAGGGGTGTCCCATACGCCTACTAGATGTCTTCCCCGCCCAATGTAGATATACAAGTCGTGAAAACGACGTGGACATCTCGAACTATGATGCAAGTCTCTATATAAATAATCAACTAAGCTAATACCGTTACACGTGTAGCTCATACCGATGGCCAGTCGAGTATGAGGCACGCGTCCCTACATGAACTCACTCTGTGACGTGTAATGATATGTGTCAAGGCCTAAGAAGTTATACCAATAACTTCACAACTTTAGGTGGGTCTGCTAGATACCAGGTCAGACACAAGTTCTAACGTCAACGCCTTCGTTGACTGCACCCGAGTTTTCTCGGACGCGCACATTTATATTTAAAATAGATAAATATGTAACTAACAATAACTGAATTTAAATAGTACAATAAGGCAAGGTATACTTGCCTGGCAAGAGAGCTGCAAATATGTAACGTCCCGATGTCAAGTACCAAGTGTCAGAACTATGACCTCAGAATGAATGTCTCCGGATACTGAAATAAACATCACAAACAGTCTCAAAAAATATAAAATAGCTAGAAACGCCTGTCCTTTCGTCCAATTTGGACACAGGGGCAAAAATGACAGTTTCCGTTCAAAGCGGGGTCCACATGTGGGTCGCTTTGCACCAAAAAATGTGTCAGAGTCAAAGATCTCCAAATTCGCCAAACTTAGTGTCAGCAAGTCCAGAATGTCGATACGAACCCAACGGAATGTCCAGAACTGGATTCTGATGTCCCGATCACAAAATCGCCCGTTAAGTGGAGCCTGTGGGGCCCACGATACAGAATTTTGTCGACGTTCTCAGAATCGAACCAAACTTGGATCATAGGACCAGCGTATTGCTACGAGTCCGATGGCGCAAGTTTCGTTTCGATCCGACCCGTGTACACAAAGTTGCAGCGTGTTCCAGAACAGGCGGATACGGGACGGTGTCGGCGGATACGCGTTGATTCCGGTGTGCACGCACATCCGAATCAACTTCTGTGAAATTTTGCACGTCCGTATCAACGATGCGCACGTTACGGTAAAGACCGCGTGCGACCAAGTCATCCCGTTTGGCGGGGCGTACTCAGTTCCAGGGTAAATTGGGTCGTTGTTTTCCTGTTTTTGGATCGCGGTTCGCGATCGCCACAGGACGCGATGCTCCAAGCGGATTGCACGGGCATCGAGAGGGTCACATAGCCTACGTGTCACAACTGACAGAATTAAAAATGAAACTACGAGAAGATAGACCGGGTTACCTGAACAGGGCTCCGTGGAATGAATTTGCGCGTGCCCGCGTGTCGATTCGACACAGGATTTGCGTCCTGGACGTGTCCGGGCTGTGTCCGGCTGCTGTGTCCGATTTGAGTCCAGTGGAGACTCGTCGGGGCTTCGCCGGAGGCACTCAGGTGGAGCTTGGCGGTCTGCGGGGCATCCGGGCAGGGCACGGCGAGGTGGCTGGGAGTCGACGAGGTCTGGGAGAGGAGAGACTTGCTCTGTCGAGCCGAGGTGGCCGTTGCTCGACTCCGGCAAGGTCGAGTCGAGCAGGGAGGGCGAGGCTGCTCGTGGAGGTGGCGGGCGGATCTCAGGGAGTGGAGTCGGCGGGTCGTGAGGTGCAGAGGCGGGGGTGGCGTCGAGCACAGTGGCTCAGGCGGAGGGGGATCAGCTCCGGTCGTCGAGGGGGTATGGAGGAGAGGAGGAGGTCGAGGGGCTGTGGTCTCGGCCAGGGGGTTCACAGTGGTGGAGGGCGGAGGAGATGGCGAGTGATGAGGATGGTGGTGGTGGCGAGCTGTGATGGGGGTGGCGGTGGAGAACAGGGAGGAAGAAAAAGAAGGGGAGGGTGGTGTCGTCGTAGGGGGTTGGTGGCTGTCTAGCGCTGAGGCAGAGGGGATCGGCTCCGGCGGGGGGGGGGGTGGCCTTAGTCGGTCGAGGGATCGGCACAGGGAAGGAGAGGATGAGGAGGAGGAGGAGGAGGAGAATAGGAGTAGAGGGGTATGGCAGTGGCGGGCTCAGCGGCGGGGGGGGGGGGGGTAGCTCTGGCGAGGGGGCTCTCCGCGGGCGGGGGGGGGGAGTAGCTCCGGCAAGGGGGCTCGTCGCTTCGGCAGGGGGGGGGAAGCTGACGGCGGCGGGCTGGGCTGGGTTAGGGTTAGGGATTTTGGGTTTTAATTTCTTTTATTAATAGAAATTAATTAAGGGTTAAATTGTAATTTCATAATTGGATATTTACTTTATGCAAATACGTCGAATCTGGACCCCTTTTGGAATGGACGGTGCACGTTCACCGGCCAATCAGGGGATGACACCTCGTACTGTAATTTACAAAAAAGTCCCTGTAATTTTATAAATTGCACAAAGGTCCTATTTTGGGAAATTGCGCAATTACAAAATTGTCTGGGAAAAACATCCGATTCCTGAAATTGCTAAAATGCACAGAACTGAACGAAAATGTTGTGTGAGGGTCCCGAGGGGGTAGGAGTGAGTCTGGGCAGGGACTGGGCCTGGTTTTCTAGGGTGATACGGGCCATCGTATTAATTAATCATTAAATACTGCGCACGGTGTTCACTAATTATTTAGAGGCAGTTAGGGTCATAATTTTTCTACGGTGTCAATACACTAAATGTAGTATACTCAGTGTAGAAAAATAACGTATTTTTGTTTGGGCACAACGGATGCATGTTGGTTCTCTAATGTCTGTTGGAACAGGGATGGGTACAAGTCTAGGAATTTAAATACGGACGTTTTGTAACGATATTTGTGCGTCTTAAATGAGGCACAAAACAGAGTATCTGGGAGTTGCACAAGGTTCAGAATAATAGGCTGGCATGTCTAGGACAGGTATGTAAACTTTGTTCAGGGATAACAGTCAAGGTAAAGCTCCAAATAATTCGGTGATGGACAGGTGCACAAGTCAATAGGATATGTAAGCAAAATAAATTAAAATATTGTCATAAATCCTAAATTGTTAAAATAATCCTAAAAATACTGAAATCTGGTCGAGGGGGTTTACAATCTACCCAATTTATAAAAATTTCGTCCTCAAAATTAAAACTAAGCCGGGATAGAAGTCAAAGACGGCATTAGATATAATGTAACAAGGTAATTTATATCTTGGCTTACGAATAGGTTCGAAAAACGTTTACGCATGTCGTTCACACACTTCCAAGTAGATTCTCCTTGCGCGCCATGCTTCCATGCCACGCGGACCAAGGGAATAGACTGATTTCTCAATACCTTACCTTGATGATCAAGGATTCCCACGGGTTGCTCTTGATACGACAAGCTCGGCCTAATGATGATCTCCGAATGGTTGAAAACATGACTGCTGTCTGTCACGTATCGCCTGAGTTGCGACACGTTGGAATACATCAAGTACTCTCTCAAGGAAAGGTGGTTGCGCAAGTTGATATGCCACTACTCCTACTCTTTCTAGTACGTCTATGGTCCAACATACCTTGGACTCAACTTGGTGCTTCCTCTGAATCGAATGGTGCTTCTAGTAGGTGATATCCTCAAGAAGACATAATCATCCTCTTTGAATTCCAAGGGACGGTGATGACGGTCTGTCCACTGCTTCTGTCTGTCTTGCACTGCTTGCAAGTGTTCTTGCATTACTTAACTGTCTCTACGGTGTTGACCACCAACTTTGGTCATGCGAATCCTTGTCTGGTATAATGCTGACTGGTATGCCGTACAATCTTACGATTTACCTCATATATAAGTTAGCTAAAGCTTCTGCAGACTGGCCAACACTAAAGGTAAGAATGTGCTGACTTGGTGAGTCGGTCCATAAAAATTCTTAATCCTAACAAGTCAACCTAGTCATAGGTGCTGTTATCCATTCAGGAGTTAATCAATTGTTTATCCGGGTGAAATCCATTTAGACTCCTGACAACAAAATGATACATTCTTCATCGTAATACTTGGGTTCTGAACTTGACCCGAGTTACGATAAAAAAAATCATGCTGTCATAGGGATGCACGTATCAGGAACGTAATAAAACGTTAGGTAGGTAGCGAAGGTCATTCTAAAGATAGCACCGTTTATATACTGAAATCAAATCTAATAATAGGGTTTGGTAATTACCCAAGAAACAAACAGAAATTGTCACAAAAACAATACACTTATCGTATTTATACTAAGCACGAGGTTTCGTCCTTCCGAAATAAGGGAAGACGGAAAACGATAATCAAGAGTTCAAGGGGAAGGTAATAGATTAGAAGTATGGGGGTTCAAGGCGTTTAAAGAATTCAAATGGGAATTGTCAAGGCAGTTGTGGATTGAAATATTATTTTGGTAATCCCTATTCACATATTCGTATTAGCACAGCTATGCCGCTGATACGATATGCTCAGACATATCTAGAGGGTAAGTACATCCGTCTACTAATCACTATATATTTCAATCCACGTAAAGTAGTTATGCGAAGGGCGAATCAAGTGCACTATGGTTGATCAGACCGTAATACACTAATTCTAAAATGTATTAGTGTAGTACTCCAATAATACATATATCATGAACAAGCTTGATAAAGAATAAGCTTGCAAAACTAGGCTATAATAGCAGTATAAGTTAAGGTAGTATAGTGAATATAAATACGCTAGATTATGATGTGAGAAGTACAAAATAATTTAATTACACAAAAGACAAGACTCAACAATCTCTACAGTTATTATTCTAATTCCTTGTCTAAGTCGCTAGTTGACTTAAAAGAGGTATGGCCTTCTAAGTTCTACAATCTTAATATACACTATAGGTTGTCTGCCTAAAACAGAGATTTCAAGAAAGTCCGTGTAAAGTAGGGGTTCGAGATTGTCTGCGTAAAACAGAGATAAAATAATTTGGCGTAACGCATGCTTCAGAGTTATCCGCGTAATACAGAGAAGCGTAAGGTAGAGCTTCAGAGCTGTCCGCGTAAAAAGGTCTGTGCGTAAAAGTCTGGGTGAACGTCTGAGCATAAAAGTTTTGCGCTAAAATCTGCGCAAAAAATTTAGCGGGCGTAAAGTTTGTATAAAAGTCTGCCTGGGTAAAGTCTAGCACACGTTGCAGCGTAAAGTTGTACGAAAAACTCATGAGTTTGTCAGTCAAATTAGTGAATCCTGCCATCTGACAAAAGTACTTGTACAATGATCGAGTGGACGGTTTGTGATGATGAATTTGCACGGGGACCCAGGTTGTCGTTTAGTGACGTTATTGGATATAAGTCATATACGCTCGAGGTGAGACAAAATCAGATGTCCTGTCAGAAAGCTGTTTCTTTTTACACAGGCTCGAGGTGTATCTCTGCATTTAATGCACGGAATTGGGTCATGTCTGGAAAAAGCTAAGGCGTTAACAAAATACGCTCACATCTTATCATTATATTTTGCCTAATCAGGTTACTCTACCCTGGTTATCTATTATTCATGAATCATCAAGTTTACGCAGGACAGTTACCTACGTGGCTTTCATGACGTGGGATAAGGAAGACTAAGGAATCGTGGATAGCGGTTGTTATAACTGCAGCGTAAGGAAACAATCTCCTGCATAATTTAGCTTTTATGCCAACAAGAAAGTCATTTGGCTTTTACGCCAACTAGGCAGTTGTTTGGTTCTTATGCCAACAACGGTCAAATAGGTTTTACGCCAACAAGGGTAAAGGGTCTCTAGCGTAAAACTCGGTTTATCCAAACACAGGATGAGGTTTCAGTCCTAGTATTTAACCTTAGATTTCTATGGGTTCCTCAAGACTAGGGTCAACACTATGGTCAATTCTTTAACTAACCCTAGTAGTATTTTTACTACACTCAAGTCATACATAAATACGCCAAGGGATAATGATAATTTAATCTATAGGTAAATGATGCTAGGGTTCATTAGGTAATAAGGAAGACTAGGGTTTATTTAGGTAATAAGGAAGACTAGGGTTCACTAAGTAGTCTGAACTTAATGACGTCTCAAAGGCCTAGTTGTTTTCTAAATAGGAATATTATCCTAAGTATCATTCTATCAACAGGGATTCCTCTACTTTAGCAGGGGCTATACTCGAGGAATTATCAGGGAAGCACATGAATCAAGCAGGATGCATTTGTGTAAGTAGGACAGACTGGAAGGAAAATATGTCATAGTCAATTATGGATGAGATCCTATATTCTAATACTAGGTGCAGGCTTGCTCGGTACAGTAACATAACCGAGACAATATGCTCTGACCTGCATGGGCCACCACTAAAAATATGTCACACCCCAGTCCCAAAATACGTAGGACTAGGACACGTAAGCATGCCAGCCGCCTGTATATATGGCAACTCCAATATATGGAAACCATATATACGAGCGTACGCTGTATAATGAACAATAATTCACAAGTGGTAAAACTATCACAAGTCACAGGGTATAATCTAAATCTCATCCACAGAAATTAAATATGAATAACCAATAACCATGTAACTAGATCTCAATACAGATATCTAAGAATGACAGTCAGATGGAAACAAATCTACTGCCTAAATAGAATATAAAAAGGAACCAGATACACACCATATAAGAACAACATCTGAAAATCATGAGGCCCGAAGAGAAGACCTCCTCAAAATATATGTAACATGTCCGGATCTGCGCTCCCGCGAATACTCATGAACATCTATACCTGGCAAGGGACCAGGTCCTCAGAGGGACATAACAAGATACAGAAAAATAATATGCCATGTATGTAAATACTGAATAAAAAATGGGGTATGCTAACCATCTAAGTGAATGCAAGTAAAGACCTTGTAGTACGCATGGGAATGTGTAGGCTCGACATATGCTGACGTAATTCACCAATCATCGGGACTGGCTAGTATATGCCACATATGCCCCCGTTTAAGGGCATTGATGCTATTCCCCATCTCCTAAGAGCATGGTAACTTGAAATATATTGCAACTCCCCATCTCATAAGAGCATGGTAACTCGCTATATATACCGTAATCCCCATCTCCGAAGAGCATGGAAACTTTAGTATATATAAGGGGAAGGGGTGTCCCATACGCCTACTAGATGTCTTCCCCGCCCAATGTAGATATACAAGCCGTGAAAATGACGTGGACATCTCGAACTATGATGCAAGTCTCTATATAAATAATCAACTAAGCTAATACCGTTACACGTGTAGCTCATACCGATGGCCAGTCGAGTATGAGGCACGCGTCCCTACATGAACTCACTCTGTGACGTGTAATGATACGTGTCAATGTCTGGGAAGTTATACCAATAATTTCACAACTTTAGGTGGGTCTACTAGATACCAGGTCAGACACAAGTCCTAACGTCAACGCCTTCGTTGACTGCACCCGAGTTTTCTCGGACGCGCACATTTATATTTAAAATAGATAAATATGTAACTAACAATAACTGAATTTAAATAGTACAACAAGGCAAGGTATACTTGCCTGGCAAGAGAGCTGCAAATATGTAACGTCCCGATGTCAAGTACCAAGTGTCAGAACTATGACCTCAGAATAAATGTCTCCGGATACTGAAATAAACATCACTAACAGTCTTAGAAAATATCAATTAGCTAGAAACGCCTGTCCTTTCATCCAATTTGGACACAGGGGCAAAAATGACAGTTTCCGGTAAAGCGGGGTCCACATGTGGGTCGCTTTGCACCGAAAAATGTGTCAGGGTCAAAGGTCTCCAAATTCTCCAAACATAGTGTCAACAAGTCCAAAATGTCGATACGAATCCAACGGAATATCCAGAACTGGATTCTGATGTGCCGATCACAAAATTGCCCGTCAAGTGGAGCCTGTGGGGCCCACGATACGGGATTTTGTCGACGTTCTCAGAATCGAACCAAACTTGGATCATAGGAACAACGTATTGCTACGAGTCCGATGGCGTAAGTTTTGTTTCGATCCGACGCATGTACACAAAGTTGCAGCGTGTTCCAGAACAGGCGGATACGGGACGGTGTCGGCGGATACGTGTTGTTCCGGTGTGCACGCATATCCGAATCAACTTCTGCGAAATCCTGCACGTCCGTATCAACGACGCGCACATTTTGGTAAAGACCGCGTGCGACCAAGTCGTCCCGTTTGGCGGGGCGTACTCAGTTCCGGGGTGAATCGGGTCGTTATTTTTCCTGTTTTTGGATCGCGGTTCGCGATCGCCACAGGACGCGATGCTCCGAGTGGGTTGCACGGGCATCGAGAGGGTCACATAGCCTACGTGTCACTACTGACAGAATTAAAAAAAGGAACTACGAGGAGATAGAACGGGTTACCTGAACAGGGCTCCGTGGAATGAATTTGCACGTGCCCGCATGTCAATTCGACACAGGATTTGCATCCTGGACGTGTCCGGTCTGTGTCCGATTTGAGTCCAGTGGAGACTCGTCGGGGCTTCGCCCGAGGCGCTCAGGTGGAGCTTGGCGGTCAGCGGGGCATCCAGGCAGGGCACGGCGAGGTGGCTGGGAGTCGACGAGGTCTGGGAGAGGGGAGACTTGCTGTGTCGAGCCGAGGTCGAGTCGAGCAGGGAGGGTGAGGCTGCTCGTAGAGGTGGCGGGCGGATCTCAGGGAGTGGAGTCGGCGGGTCATGAGGTGCAGAGGCGGGTGTGTCGTCGAGCACAGTGGCTCAGGCGGAGGGGGATCGGCTCCTGTCGTCGAGGGGGGTATGGAGGAGAGGAGGAGGTCGAGGGGCTGTGGTCTCGGCCAGGGGGTTTACAGTGGCGGAGGGCGGAGGAGATGGCGAGTGATGAGGATGGTGGTGGTGGCGAGCTGTGATGGGGGTGGCGGTGGAGAACAGGGAGGAAGAAGAAGAAGGGGAGGGTGGTGGAGTCGTAGGGGGTTGGTGGCTGTCGAGCGCTGAGGCAGAGGGGATCGGCTCCGGCGGCGGGGGGGGGTGGCCTTGGTCGGTGGAGCGATCGGCATAGGGAAGGAGAGGATGAGGAGGAGGAGGAGAATAGGAGTAGAGGGGTATGGCGGTGGCGGGCTCAACGGCGGGGGGGGGGGGGGTAGCTCCGGCGAGGGGGCTCGCCGCGGGCGGGGGGGGGGAGAGTAGCTCCGGCGAGGGGGCTCGCCGCTCCGGCAGGGGGGGTGAAGCTGACGGCGGCGGGCTGGGCTGGGTTAGGGTTAGGGATTTTGGGTTTTAATTTCTTTTATTAATAGAAATTAATTAAGGGTTAAATTGTAATTTCACAATTGGATATTTACTTTATGCAAATACGTCGAATCTGGATCCCTTTTGGAATGGACGGTGCACGTTCACCGGCCAATCCGGGGATGACACCTCGTACTGTAATTTACAGAAAAGTCCCTGTAATTTTATAAATTACGCAAAGGTCATATTTTGGGAAATTGTGCAATTACGAAATTGTCTGGGAAAAACACCCAATTCCTGAAATTGCTAAAATGCACAGAACTGAAGGAAATTGTTGTGTGAGGGTCCCGAGGGGGTAGGGGTGAGTCTGGGCAGGGACTGGGCCTGGTTTTCTAAGGTGATACGGGCCATCGTATTAATTAATTATTAAATATTGTGCACGGTGTTCACTAATTATTTAGAGGCAGTTAGGGTCATAATTTTTCTACGGTGTCAATACACTAAATGTAGTATACTTAGTGTAGAAAAATAACGTATTTTTGTTTGGGCACAATGGATGCATGTTGGGCCTCTAATGTCTGTTGGAACAGGGATGGGTACATGTCTAGGAATTTAAATACGGACGTTTTGTAACGATATTTATGCGTCTAAAATGAGGCACAAAACAGAGTATCTGGGAGTTGCACAAGGTTCAGAATAATAGGCTGGCATGTCTAGGACAGGTATGTAAACTTTGTTCGGGGATAACAGTCAAGCTAAAGCTCCAAATAATTCGGTGATGGACAGGTGCACAAGTCAATAGGATATGTAAGCAAAATAAATTAAAATATTACTATAAATCCTAAATTGTTAAAATAATCCTAAAAATATTGAAATCTGGTCGAGGGGGTTTACACCCGACCTTGAGCTTGATTACGCCCTTGTTGAGGCGCCGCTCGATTTTCCTGAGGTGCCGGTGCCTGATTCTATTGCTAAGGTGGGGAGAGCGGACAGCTGCTAATCTGATGGGTTGGATCGCCGCAACGGAGGCAAGTCCCAAGCTTGCGGCGACAATCTTTTTCAATATGTCCTGGCTTCCTGCAAAAGTTGCAGGTCTTGTTTGTGTCTCCACGCTGTTTACCACCGTTATTTGGACGCTTTGCAGCGTTGTTTCCTCTATCGTTGCCTTGGCGTTTGTGATTGGAAGTTTGCACAGCGCCGGCAGCAACGCGAGGATACTGCGGTTCGAGGGAGAGGACATGGTTTAAGACTTCCCTCATCGTCTGATACTGCGGAACGACTACGTGCCCGTAGATGCCAGGACATAGCCCTCCCTCGAATCGTCAGGCATGACTCGCTGCATCCGGTAGATAAGCACTAGCAAATTTGGCCAGTTTGTTGAATTCTGCAGAGTATTGCTTGACCGTCATACTGTCCTGCCGTAGTTGAACAAACTCATTTTCTCGCTGACGGCGTACAGGCGGGGGTATAAACTCCTCCTCAAACGCGGCACGAAAAGTCGTCCACGCGACCGCCTCCTCTCCATGGCCAAGTTGAAGAGATCGTCGATGCACGTTCCACCAGTCGTGCGCATTGAGGCGAAGCTGTAGTTGGACACAGGTGACGCACTTGTCTTCCGGCACTTCTAGGAGAGAAAAATGATCTTCAAGCTCGGCGAGCCAATCTAGGGCCACGATTGGGTCCTCATTCCCGTTAAATGGCGTGTTACAGACCTTCTTGAAGTTACCAAAGGTGAAGGCAGTCACTTTCCTCGTCCTTGGCATTAGCGGTGTCTCGACTTCAAGGATTGGTTATTCCACCGGAGTTGCTGCTGTGGCTGCGGACTGGTTGGAGGCCATAGTCTAAACAAGCTGCTCCAGGGTATCCACCTGCTTTTGTTGGACTGAGAGTCGGGCCTCTAGGTTAATCTCGAACTTGGCTTGGCGGGCATCATCCCTCTGTCGTTGTGCTTCTAATATTTGCATCACCTGCTGAAGCGGATCTGATCGAGACATGCCCCGTTGGCTCCGAGAGCTTCCTGAAGTTTCAGAACTGCTCTCCTGAGCCTGTGTCTCGCCTGGTGCTAGCGCTGATGGTTGCGCTTGTGTCATTCCTTCAAAAGAAGGTAAATTACATCAGGATCATAAGGTATTATGGACTTATTGCATGAACGTATCTCATTTTGGCCTTAACGAGTTCAGGAGTTCGCACAGGGATTTATTGTTAAGGGAACTTTTCCAGTTTAAGAGTCAAAGGAACTTTGAAGCTGTGCTCCGATACCAACATGTCACGCCCAGATTCTGTGGAATCGATAGTCGTCCCTCGGGTGTGACTGCCGTGCGGGCCTAGGTTCCGCACCGCACAGGTCTCAGTATTTTATTTTCGCATAGCGAGCACATATTCAGAGTACGCAGATTAAATGAACACAGATTTGAAGCATAAAAAAGTTCTCTTTTTATTGATAATATGAACATCTATTACAAACTCCTTGAACTGAGTCATAAGGATTGCCTCTATGGGCTTACAAAAGTGTTGACACAAAATGAGATAGCAGTCATGTACATTACATCCCTTACTAAACTCAAAATATAAGACCTCCGGTTGGAACGACGGCCTTGCCACGAAGCTGCATATTTGCTTGGTGGCTAGCTTCTTCTTCAAAATGCTTCAAAGGTGGCACGGTCAAGGCGTGCCTACAGCTGGACTGGATTGGGGGTTTGTCTCCTGCTTCTCGCTTGGTTCTCCTTAGCCCGGAGAACCTGTTTCAACGAGGGGTCAGTACATCGAAACGTACTGGTGAAGGCAAGCTAACCCAACTATACCAATCAACACGTTGTTTTAATGAAGCATGCATATTTATTGTGGGTTTCTATCTTGCCTTAGTTCATTTTACAGCAAGAAATAGATATAGAAATCATTAAAATAATCCGCCACCGTTCGGTGATATTTACCTGCCCGTCTGAACCACCTGCATAATACTTACCCTGCCTTCCCTGCCAAGAAGACACAAGTTAGTTGCAACAGGTTTAAATATACGAGGGGATCACTGGCTTGTTTCCATAATGGACATTATAGTCTATGGGCAAGGATGGTATGCAACGAAGTAGTGGAGGCGCTGCATAATCCTGCCCGGGACATGAGACTATCATGAAGTTCCGTCCGGATCGGATCGGTGCCAGTGCCCCAGCAACCGTCCACAGGAACCCAAAGGCCTTGTGCACAAGTTGTCCAGTGATCAACGGCGTTTGTGTTAAGTTTACCCTTTATGTAACTGAGGCACTGAAATCAGGAGATATGTAGCATTGTATGGTTTATTTTGCATAGTCTCCCTGATCAATTATTGCATGGCAAAGAGTGTTCTACATATAGCATATTTATAGAAGAAGTAAGCATTCTAACTTATATCTATGCATATGATGAACAATTCAAACGAGCAAGCTTGTAAGTAAGTAACCGTTCACAAGTTTCATTGACAAGCAATTGATCCAAGTCTATTCCCTTATTATCTTGATATATTTTAGTTATTTACTTGGTATCATTTGATCGGGGCAAGCACGAATACAAGATTCAGATGTGAAGACTAGCAAGAAGGGCTAGCTAATCAGGATGGTACCCACTCAATTAGTAGTTGGAAGAAAGAAGGAAAGAAGTGCCTTAGGAGTCCGTTCGAGCGGCGCCTACTGCTGGATCACCTGTATTGCCTACGAACAACTGATCAATACCTCTTCCACTCTTTCCATTATCGGAATTGAAGTGCAGTTCGAAGAACGAAAATAATGAAATCCATCGAAACCGTTCAAGAAATCCCAAGCAAATCCGAAAACCAACTCAAAGCACGAAAGCAAACAAGCGACAGCGAAACCTAGACAACAAAAGATACAGCGGAGAGGTCCCTCCTTACTCTGCCGCTAAGTCGATCCCCGGGGGCATGGTCCACTGAATATGGGAATCCATTCCGAAGAAGCAAATCCATAAAGAGGATGGGTTCTTGTTTTAATCTATCCCGATCGAACGATACCGTATAGTATTTCTTAGCCGCGCTCCCCGAATAGGGGGAACGGGGCACCACAGTGTATACTCATAATAGAATTATATAACATATATATATATAAGTTTGAAAATGCATACCATATTTTATACGTATACAAGGAATATATATATACATATATACTGAATATACATATACATATATATATATACACCAATTAATACATATACCAATACATATATATATATATACATATTATATACCCAAATAATATATATATATATATATATATATATATATATATATATATATATATATATATATATATATATATATATATATATATATATTTATTGCTATATTTATTTATATATACCAAAATATGTTTTTATTACACATATACCAATACAAAATATATATACACATATATATATTTATACCAAAATAATATTTATACTATATACAAGTATATTAATATACACATACACATTGAATATGTATATATATATATATATATATATATATATTATATATATATATATATATATATATATATACCAATAGAGAAATACACTATATATTTATAGATATATATCTATACATATACATATATATATGCGTACACATATACACACATACGCGTATACACATACACCAACACACACATACGTATAC
Source organism: Iris macrosiphon (assembly GCA_036927795.1). NCBI lineage: Eukaryota > Viridiplantae > Streptophyta > Magnoliopsida > Asparagales > Iridaceae > Iris > Iris macrosiphon. The sequence continues at coordinate 209,947,332 of JAYESA010000005.1, read as the reverse complement.
ACACATACATGTATATACGTATTTATATACATATATATACACATTAATTAAATATATACATATACATATACATTAATTAAATATATACATATACATATACATTAATTATACACATACATATACATTACATTAATTATACACATACCAATTAATACAGTGAAGGAGGGAAGAGGGGGAGGAGACTCACCGGGGTGGTCGGCTGGCCGGGAAGGATGGCAGGACTGCGGGCTTCAGGCGGGGGAGGAGGAGTACAGCAGGGAGGAGGAAGGAGTTAGCCGCCGGGTGGTGGTTGTATGATGATGATGGTGGTGGTGATAGGTGAAGAGGGTGGTGGTTGAGTTCCGGTGGCCGCCGGGTGGTGGTGCAAGGGGAGGAGCAGTAAGGAGGGCCGGGGAGGAAGGGCAGCAGCGCCGGGTTGGTGGTGTTGGCTATCGGCGGGGCTCGTCGGGGAAGGAGCTGCGGGCTGAGGAGTGAATCAATGGCGGTGGAGATGATCGTCGGGTGGTGGTGCGAGGGGATTGCAGGCCGGAGAGGGAGGGGAGTTGGGTGGACTTCGGGTTAGAGATGACAGTGGTCGAGGGAAGCTCAACGTCGGGGTCGAGTTGCAGGGAGTCGGGTGGCGAGGCTGAGTAATGGGGGAGGCCGGAGTCGGGGTTGCTCGGGGATGAGCAGCCGGGGGGTTGCTCAGGCTCACCGAAAGTGCGGGGCGGTCGGCTGTGTGTAGAGGAGTGGAGGAGTGGTTCGAAGAAGCTGGCCGGAGCGGGGTCGGGCCTGGCCGGGTGGAGAACAGCAACTGGGGACGACGACCGGGGTGCTCGGCCAGGTCGGCTGATGAACAGTAGGGTGGTGATAGTATTTCCCCCTTGTTTAATTCAAAAAGAAAGAGAAGGAGAAGAAGAAGAAAGGAAGAAGAAATTTCCTACGTTGGAGAGAGGGAGGAGTGAGGTGAGCGAAAAATGGGGGCTTCCCTAGGTTTGGGGATTAGGGTTTTCTTCAGAAGGGTGTGGGTGATGTGACTTTAAATAGGGAGAGAGTGTGTGGGAATGAAGGGTGAGGATGCACCCATTGAATGGATGGCCAAGATTAGACATGGAGGAATTCTTTATGTGGGGATGAGGGTGGTTGACTAGTCAAATATTAGGGCTCCTCCATTGGTTTGAACAATGGGGTGTTGACACCCAATGCAAATTTGCAAATTAGCCCCCTTAAATTTGGTATTTGCACAGACACATAAAATAATAAAAATTTGGTGGGCAATTCGGTGTTTGGCATTTTGTAGGGTGATGGGTATTGTGTGTGTTGTATGGGCATAATTAGTGGGGCACTGGAATTAAATTGGAATTTACGGAATTAGTCAAAATAATATCCTCAATTTAATTAGAAATAAATGCAAGTTGTGTTCAAAAATTAATTAGGAGTACATGGGGCCAAAATTAGGTCGGATCATCAATACCATTAGTGAAGAAGACTCAGAACATAATATTACCCTAATTTGGATTGCACGAAAAATGGGTCAAGATTGCCTCCAATTTCGATTGGAACGTACAACGATACATAGTTGGAATTTATTTAGAAATTAAATAAACGTCCGCGACGATTATTGTGCGGCTAAAATGAAGCACAAGAGAGCATAATTATGAGTTACAAAAATGGCAGAATGGAAGGCGGGCATGTCTAGGGCAATGTTGTGAAATTTGTTGGAAGGCAAAAGCTAGGGTAGCGCTCCAAATATCGAAGCAACGACAATGTGCAATAATTAAATAAATTACGGTAGTTAATTACTACCTCCAATAATTTAATTCTAAATAAAACAATTAAATACAAAATCCTATAATTCGGTCAGGTGTTCGTCTAGTGAGCTTCTAGGTCAAGTCTACCAGCTCAAACATTAATGAACACTGTATATATATAATATATTTAAATACACACCTCATACAAATATTTAATTTAAATACAATATCGAGAAATCATTTAATATAAATACCATAATATTAATAATATCTAAAAAGTCAAAAATATCCCTATTTTTGGAATGTGGTAGTGACAAGTCTACCCTCCTTAAATTGGAAACCTACTCTAGACCGTATCAACTGGCCTGGTTACGTATCGGTCCCGTGTATTTTGGTACTGGATGTGACAAATTTAGTTGTCATATACTATAAACGGATTTAATTGTCATATAATTCAAATAACTACTATTTATGCTTTGAATAGTTTGAATGGCTATTAATTAATTATCATGTCCAAAGTTTAATTGTCATATTAAACGGATTTATACAATATATTAAATTTTATAAACGGATTTAATCGTCATATACTATAAACAAATTTAATTGTCATATAATTTGAATAACTATCATTTATGTTTTGAATGATTTGAATAACTATCAATTAATTATCATATACTAAAAATGACAATGACATGATTTGAATATTAAACGGATTTAATTGTCCAAAGTTTAATTGTCATATTAAGGATTTGAATATTAAACATATTTATACAATATATTAATTTAAATAAACGAATTTAATTGTCATATACTATAAACGGATTTAATTGTCATATAATTTGAATAACTACCATTTATGTTTTGAATGCCTATCAATTAATTGTCATATACTAAAAATGAAAATGACATGATAATTCCATATTAACTCCATATTAATTTATGATTTGAATTGCTATCAATTAATTTTCATATACTAAAAATGGCAATGACATGATAATTCCAAGTAAGTTTCTATCATGTAATTTTCTCTCTACTACAAGTTCTCTCCAAATTCAATATTTGGCAACCAATAACCTAATATATATATATATATATATATATATATATATATATATATATATATATATATATATATATATATTGGAAGAGGTAATTGTGTGGTAATTGTGTTATAGACTCATAGCCTGAAGGCCTACAAACTCGGCCCGAAGGCCCGCACTTACACTGCACTTGAACCGCACCAGTACCGCACTTGAACCGCAATGCTACTCACATTAATTTCTCCACAGAAAATTAAATGTGCTTCTCCCGTTGCTCGAACCTGCAACCTCTTAGGGGGATATGCCTCACTCTAACCACTTAAGCTAGAGGTCCTTGACATTATATACACACACACACACACACACACACACACACACACACACACACACACACACACACACTAACGCGGGGTGAGAAGCCAATAAAATATCTTGGCATTCCCCTTTTAATTAACTATGCGAAGGATACTGAGTGGAGAGTGGAGGGTTGGCAGGCTGCCAGTCTGTCATTCGGGGGTCGGATAGAGTTGGTGAGATCTGTGATACTGGCAATCATGATGTTCTGGTTGCAGTCCATTATTCTACCGACTACCACCATACAGAGGGTGAAAGAGATTTATGCTGACTTCATATGGAGAGGAGGGGTGCATGCCATCTTTTGGGAACAGCTCTGTCGGTCTAGAGATGAAGGGAGATGGGGGCTCCGGTCTATACAGACATTGCACATAGTTGCAGGAATGAAGCTCACATAAAAGTTCATCACGTGGGGTCTCTTTGGGCAAAATGGGTCCAGAGCAAGTATCTTAGAGGCCAAATTTTTTGGGTGTATCGGTCTGACAACAATGAGTTAGTAACTTTTAAACAGATTTTGATTCATAGGAGGCAGGTGCAACAGTACATTACTAGGAGAATGAGAGATGTATCTAGCACTAATTTGTGGCTTGACCTTTGGATCAACCACCAAAGTTTGTTTAAGAAGGTTGGAGGTGGTGTAGAGGGTTTGGCGTTCAGGGGTACGCGTGTTAGTATCCTACTTAGTAAAAAGGCTTGAAGGCTTAATTAGAACCGGCGGGTTGCAGGGTTCTTAAACGAGATACTTACTATTCCTATTGACCAGAGTCTGGCCGAGGACGAGTGGAGCTGTGAGGACTCAAGCTGCGGTGGATCGAATTTAGCAGGGTGTACAATCTCGTCAGGGCCGAGCACGAGAAGGTTGAGCATGCGGACATAGTCTGGATTGTCACGACCCGCACCCGGAATTGGGGCACGAGTATGCGGGTACGTCCAGTCTACGTCGCAGCATCGGCGGTAGAACGCTGTCTAGGTTATGATACTAACTAAGCAATCTCATACGAGCATCCAATCTCCATAAGGAGGCACGGATGATAATATGATATGAATACATACTCAATCACATAACTACAGCACGATAAGAAGTCGAACAATAAAATTTAATACAACACAAGTCTAAAATGTAATAATCTAACTCAAAAATATCCATGTCTCAACAAGTATGCCGGAGACAAATCCGGTACCAAATAGTCTACTAAAAGAAACTATCCAAAAAACTAGTGATTCCGGCTAGACCTCCCGGAATCACAACTGAACTACCAAGTCCAAGTCTGCAGCTGCTCACCATATGGTCCATAAAGTGTTGGATATCGGTCCTCTAAGCATAGTCTAGAAAAATATTTCCAGTCAGGAAGGAGCAAAGTACAAATCTCAAATAACAGTTCCATTTAATTGATAAGGACTATAAAGCAATAAACAGATGATGCTAGATACTGAGAGAAGATAGTGAATAAATGCAATGGCAAAATAAAAGAGACAGGCAATGTAGAGAGACAGACAATAGGCAATATGATACAGTCATTGCATATATGAAAATAAAGAGAACAAGGTACAGTATCATATATGGGTGATGTAGTATATGATCTAAAATAGAGAACTGTAACTATTCTAAGTGTTTGAAATATGATCGGCTTGGGAACATGTACGAGAGCTATAGGGCCTGGCTAATCATATGTGAAGAGCATGATTAACACTTACATTGTTCTATACTGTAAATAAGGGATATGATCATATTTCTTACTAACTACTTCCCCGCCCCCAACTAGTACTGTGGATCCAACCATGACACGTCACGATACACGAGCAATATCCAATCTATCATGTACGATGTCTAATATACATGTCGTGTACAATGTCAATACGATAATCAATGTAACATCTCATGACTGCAGATCCAAGCTATATACTAGTCCGTGTAGCACAGTGTCAAGGATTCAGATGTAACATTTCTAGATTACTGAACTTATAAAAATTATCAAGGAATTGGAAAGTATCAGAGAATGTACTTGTCTTGGGTCCTTAGCTGGTAAATACCGAGGTCCTGTTCCAGAGTATCGCCTGGATGAACCAACAGTCCTATAGACATATCATAAATATAACACTTGTATCAGATGCTACATTAACACACAATTAAAATACACTAGCCTCAGGGCTATGCCAGGTATGGCACTAGTCAATCTAGGGTTAAGTGCGTCAAGTTGCACGGGCTTCGCATCTGTGTTTGCAGGGCAAGACAGACGATCACAACGGTACGGGGCTTGCCAGTACGTCAGTGTACGTGTGGCAGTCTGCTGACAGTTCACAGGGTCATAGGTCATGTGTAGTTACGGGGTGTCCGTATTTACACTCGGGTCGCCTAAAACATTCGTCAATTAAACATATCATTAATAATTATATTAATACGTATTTATGGTTATACCAAAATATATACAAAATATTTATAAGTGTATACTCATAATAGAATTATATAACATATATATATAAGTTTGAAAATGCATACCATATTTTATACGTATACAAGGAATATATATATATACATATATACTGAATATACATATATATATATATATATATATATATATATATATATATATATACACACCAATTAATACATATACCAATACGTATATATATATATACATATTATATACCCAAATATATATATATATTATGCTATATTTATTTATATATACCAAAATATTTTTTTATTACACATATACCAATACAAAATATATATATACATATATATATTTATACCAAAATAATATTTATACTATATATATGTATATTAATATACACATACACATTGAATACGTATATATATATACCAATAGAGAAATATACTATATATTTATAGATATATCTATATATATATATATATATATATATATATATATATATATATATATATATATATATATATATATATATGCGTACACATATACACACATACGCATATACACATACACCTACACCCACATACGTATACACACATACATGTATATACGTATTTACATACATATATATACACATTAATTAAATATATACATATATATTAATTAAATATATACATATACATATACATATACATTAATTATACACATACATATACATTACATTAATTATACACATACCAATTAATACAGTAAAGGAGGGAAGAGGGGGAGGAGACTCACCGGGGTGGTCGGCTGGCCGGGAAGGATGGCCGGACTGCGGGCTTCAGGCGGGGGAGGAGGAGTACAGCAGAGAGGAGGAAGGAGTTGGCCGCCGGGTGGTGGTTGTATGATGATGATGGTGGTGGTGATAGGTGAAGAGAGTGGTGGTTGAGTTTCGGTGGCCGCCGGGTGGTGGTGCGAGGGGAGGAGCAGCAAGGAGGGCCGGGGAGGAAGGGCAGCAGTGCCGGGTTGGTGGTGTTGGCTATCGGTGGGGCTCGCCGGGGAAGGAGCTGCGGGCTGAGGAGTGAATCAGTGGCGGTGGTGATAATCGTCGGGTGGTGGTACGAGGGGATTGCAGGCCGGAATGGGAGGGGAGTTGGGTGGACTTTGGGTTGGAGATGACAGTGGTCGAGGGAAGCTCGACGCCGAGGTCGAGTTGCAGGGAGTCGGGTGGCGAGGCTGAGTAATGGGGGAGGCCGGAGTCGGGGTTGCTCGGGGATGAGCAGCCGGGGGGTTGCTCAGGCTCGCCAGAAGTGCGGGGCGGTCGGCTGTGTGTGGAGGAGTGGAGGAGTGGTTCAAAGAACTGGCCGGAGCGGGGTCGGGCCTGGCCGGGTGGAGAACAACAGCTAGGGATGACGGCCGAGGTGCTCGGTCGGGTCGGCTGATGAAAAGTAGAGTGGTGATTGTATTTTCCCCCTTGTTTAATTCAAAAAGAAAGAGAAGGAGAAGATGAAGGGAAGAAGAAAGGAAGAAGAAATTTCCTACGTTGGAGAGAGGGAGGAGTGAGGTGAGAGAAAAATTGGGGCTTCCCTAGGTTTGGGGATTAGGGTTTTCTTGGGAAGGGTATGGATGATGTGACTTTAAATAGGGAGAGAGTGTGTGGGAATGAAGGGTGAGGATGCACCCGTTGAATGGATGGCCAAGATTAGACATGGAGGAATTCTTCATATGGAGATGAGGGTGGTTGACTAGTCAAATATTAGGGCTCCTCCATTGGTTTGAACAATGGGATGTTGACACCTAATGCAAATTTGCAAATTAGCCCCCTTAAATTTGGGTATTTGCACAGACACATAAAATGATGAAAATTTGGTGGGCGGTTCGGTGTTTGGCATTTTGTAGGGTGAGGGGGTGTTGTGTGTGTTGTATGGGCATAATTAGTGGGGCACTGGAATTAAATTGGAATTTACGAAATTAGTCAAAATAGTATCCTCAATTTAATTAGAAATAAATGCAAGTTGTGTTCAAAAATTAATTAGGAGTACATGGGGCCAAAATTAGGTCGGGTCATCAATACCATTAGTGAAGAAGACTCAGAACAGAATATTATCCTAATTTGGGTTGCACAAAAAATGGGTTAGGATTTCCTCCAATTTCGATTGGAACACACAACAATACAAAGTTAGAATTTATTTAGAAATTAAATAAACGTCCGCGACAATTATTGTGCGGCTAAAATAAAGCACAAGAGAGCATAATTATGAGTTACAAAAATGGCAGAATGGAAGGCGGGCATGTCTAGGACAAGGTTATGAAATTTGTTGGAAGGCAAAAGCTAGGGTAGCGCTCCAAATATCGAAGCAACGGCAATGCACAATAATTAAATAAATTACGGTAGTTAATTACTACCTCCAATAATTTAATTCTAAATAAAACAATTAAATACAAAATCCTATAATTCGGCTAGGTGTTCGTCTAGTGGGCTTCTAGGTCAAGTCTACCAGCTCAAACATTAATGAACACTGTATATATATAATATATTTAAATACACACCTCATGCAATTATTTAATTTAAATACAATATCGAGAAATCATTTAATATAAATACCATAATATTAATAATATCTAAAAAGTCAAAAATATCCCTATTTTTGGAATGTGGTAGTGATAGGATGACTGGAGTAGCAAAGAAGATGCAGTTTTGCTTGTATAAGTTTTTGATGGGGTTGACTTCTTACGAGGGACAAGTTAGGGAGGTTTGGTATCCAAGTGGACAACCAGCTTTGCGTGCTTTATGGTCTCAACAATGAGACGATGTGACATATGTTCTTTAACTACCCAATGTCATGGGAGGTATGGCGGAGTCAGGAGGATCGGTTGCAGTTGCGAGTTAGAGATGATCACGAGATGCAGACGGTGTTGCGGGACATTAGGGAAGAGAGGAGCAGAGGGACACTTTGGTTTCGAAAGACTTGTACCGGATTGTCTGCGGTGGTCTGGTATATATGGAAGAAGCACAATCATTGTATTTTTGAGGGCTTTTGTACTGTCCCTATTGGTATTATTAGAAATATTGATTATGATGTAAATGGGATGGGAATAATTGTTGTGCCTATGTGAGGATGGTGGAGGTATAAAATTTTTTATGAACATAATTACCTTTTTCAAAAAAAATATATATACACACTAAAGTTTTAGTCGCCAGTCTTCAACCGGACCAGGCTAGGCCGTCGAGTCGACCGGGTTGGAAGGATAAAATCGGTTCGGACAGGGTTTTGTATCGGACAGGGCCTACGGGCCGTAAAATGGCAACCTAGCCCTGATCCGTTAACTCTATGGGTCAAATCGGGCCGGCCCGTTGACTGTGCCCGAGGCGGATTCTGTCATGCCCCGATCTCCCACAGGAATCGACCATCCTCGCCGGGCACGAATCACCGCGCTCGCGCGGGACGATCGTTTCCATCGGGACGTGATGCCATGCGTGTCACCTTTACTTTTTCAACTAGGTGTAGTTTGGTAATTTGGCATGGGTATTTAATTTTAGAAATATAATATTTATATTAATGTGATTATTGTAATAATTATTTATGTTGAGCTTTAATTATTGTGGCTAGTATTATTTATTTTAGTTAGAGGCTTGTGTTATTTATTTAGTTAGAGAGATTAGACAATAAATTAGACTTGTCACATATGGACCTATTTAATTTTTGTCATGACAAATAGTGAGCCCAACTTAGACCCAAGCCCATTAGTCATTCCACCAATTAAATTAGGAGAAATTAGTATAATTACAATTAGTTAGAGACTTCTAATTATATCCATCTTTAATTATTCCCCATAATACAACATGTAGGGGCAATGTAGACCTTTGAGGAAGGGGAAAAGGGGCTGGCCATAGTAAGGGGGGTTTTCTCTCTCTCTTTCTCCTCATTTACATTTTATTTTGTGTCCAAACCCTAGATCCCCAAATTTTCCAAATTCTCTCCATTGAATTTTCACACAATTCACCACCAATTCCTTCTCAATTCATCATTCTTGGAGTCTTGAAGCTTGAAGAAGCAAGGAGCACAAGGCGGAAAAGCTTTGGAGCTAGAGATCGTGTCCGGATCGTGTCCAATTGCAATTTTATTGGAAATCCATCTCCCAATTGGTAACTCCTAAATTGTCTCTCATTGTAGCTTCTTAATCATGCATTTGACCATTAGGAATGACCCTATGGCATAAGACTACCTATAGGAATAAGTTCTAGGCTAATTGGCTTTGTATTGTGAGATCTATAAGGTAATTTATGTGTAGGTTGGGAGAATTACGAATTTGACACCTCAATTGTGTGTCATGAGACTAATTAGATATAATTAGACTTAGATCGGGGTTATGGGACTAGGTACGTGTTCATAAATGGATAAGTATAGACCGTATCATGGTTGTAGAAGCATGAAATATGCTGGAGAATTGTCTGCATATTTTTCAGTCAAAACCCCCAACATACATGAAGCCCCTCCCTGCGTAAAACAAAGCATCAAGGTTGTTTGGAGTAAAATAGGGCTTCAGAGCTGTCTGGATAAAACAGAGCTTCAAGGCTGTTTGGCGTAAAATAGGGCTTCAGAGCTGTCCGCGTAAAGCAGAGCTTCAAGGCTGTTATGCGTAAAAGGTTGCTATACCTTCCTGCATAAAGTTTAAAACACGTTGTTTTTAATGCAGCATAAAGTTGTATGAGGAACTCTTTGTATTCCTCGGATGAATTTGTCAGTCAAATCAATGAACCTGACATTTAACAAAAGTACTGCACGATGATCGAGAAAACGGCTGTGATAATGATTTTGTACAGAGACCCATGTTGTTATTTTGTGACATATTTTTGATACAAGTCATTTTTACGCATTCAAAGGAAGAAAAATGGAGTCTTCAGAATACGCTGCCTATTCTATATTGACAGAAATAAGTTTTTACGCTCAAGACAAGACAAAATCAGATGTCACGATAAAAGATATTTCTTGTACAGAGCTCGAGGCATATCTCTGTATTTTATGCACGCAATTGAGGCATATCTCTGCATTTAATGCACAAGATTTTGTTCTATTTTTAAAATTTGTCATGACTGGGAAAGCTAAGATTGTTACTACTACGCTCACATCACCATCCTTGCATTTTATGCCAACTAGGCTATTTTCAACTATAGGAGTACGCCGTATGCTATCTCCTCGAAATATGCCAACTCGGCTATATTTGCAAAGGTACGTTGATAAGGCTACTTAGCCCAGAATATGCTCAAAACCTCAGTCATGAAGGATAATTGGCTATTTTATGCTGGTTATCTATTATTCATGAATCATCAAGTTTTACGCAGGGGCAGTTATCTACGTGGCTTGCATGCCATGATCTTCGAGAAGCAGTTATACACGTTACCTTATAAAGGGATACGTGTCATACGCAGATTTAGAAGATTATTTGAACGTGGGTAGCAGTTGTCATAACCGTAGCATAAAGGAGGTAATCTACTTCACAGTTTGGCCTTTTATGCCAACAAGACAGTCATTTGGCTTTTACGCCAACCAGGCTATTTTCAACTATAGGAGTATGCCGTATGCTATCTCCTCGAAATATGCCAACTCGACTATATTTGCAAAGGGGCAGTTACCTACGTGGATTGCATGCCATGATCTTCGAGAAGCAGTTATACGCGTTACCTTATAAAAGGATATGTGTCATACGCAGATTCAGAAGATTATTTGAACGTGGGTAGCAGTTGTCATAACCGCAGCGTAAAGGAGGCAATCTTCTTCACAGTTTGGCCTTTTACGCCAACAAGATAGTCATTTGGCTTTTACGCCAACCAGGCAGTTATTTGATTGATATCTATAAATAGAGACACCTAGTCACAGGGTAAAAGGGGGACAAATTGGTTTTGGCTGACAACTTTGGCAGGGGGACGAATTGGTTTTGGCTGACAACTTTGGCAGAGGGCGGAGAATTGGTTTTGGCTGACAACTTTGGCAACAAGAATTCGATCCTACTTGCAACTTTCCTCTGACCGACTTTTGCCGTCAGTTCAGAGAAAGTTTGAAGCTTCTTCTACAGCACTTCTTCATCATCGTGTAGTCCAAGGAACAAAGTGATCGACTGCAGATCAGACCTCCATAGCAATACTTCCCCAGAATTATTTTATTGTACTTAATATCCTCGTATAGGATTATTTGTACTTTTCTCTTTTCTCGTTTGTAAGCAAAAGTTTCGTATAAACTTTGTTTATCCAAACAAAATGGCGACTCTGCTGGGGAGACTTTTTTTCCTCTGACGAGAAAGCAATTGCTCAATACGATATTGTATCCATGGGATCGATGAAGAAGACTTTGGTCGTCCAGTTCGACCAATCTGCCTATGAAGACATGCTTCATGCAGGGGATAGTTCTCATTCCTCCTCTGTCCATAAAAACATGAAGCTGCATAAAGTGTGGATGCCTAAGACATCCTCTACCCTTCCTGTTGGGGACGACTTTCTCCTCTGACGAGAAAGCAATTGCTCAATACGATGTTGTATCCATCGGATCAACGAAGAAGACTTTGGTTGTCCAGTTCGACCAATCTGCCTATGAAGACATGCTTCATGTAGGGGTAGTTCTCATTCCTCCTCTGTCCATAACAACAGGAAGCTGCGTAAAGTGTGGATGCCTAAGACGTCCTCTACCCTTCCTGCAAGTGTTCATTCACTGATCAACAAAGTTGTGACAACACAGCCAACATGCCCTGTACGTAAAACTTTGTCTTTCGTCTGTGATGTGGTAGACAAAACTTCTATCAATGCCTCAGTGCCAATCCAGAAGTCTCAAAGACGCCCTGCGCGTAAACCTTCGTCTCCCGTCTATGACGTGGTAGACAAAACGTCTGGCAAAGCCTCAGTGCCAATCCGGAAATATCAAACACGCCCTGCGCGTAAAATTACATCTCCCGTCTATGATGAGGCAGATGTACCCTTTGATAACATCAAAGGAAAACAAGTGACGAATCTTTCAACCTCTAAGCTTTTACGACCACAAGGGAAGAAAGTTCCCACTTTACAGATTACGCGTTACTTTGAAAGCCGTTTGAGGATTTTTCCTGTTTTATGCGAACCTATGCAAAAATCTAAATTACGCCAGGATAGGTCTGTCCGCGTAAAGAAGACTCATTTCACGAGAAGACGGTCACTGCAAATATGATCTCACTCCAATTTGGCAATTTTCCCCCTCAAGAAGACCGATGGTTATGACTCACAAGACGGCCTACAAATTCTAACCTATATGGGAGGGCCCGTTCATTGTGGAAACCGTGTTTTCCAACGGCGTATACCGACTAGTAAAACTCAACGGCGACTTGCTCATGATGTCTATCAACGACAAGTTCCTGAAAAAGTACATCTAAACTAGACTTGTACTCCCCTCATCCCCAGTGGGACAATCTAGACGTACATCTCTACACTTTGGGGTCTTCATCCCCAACAAGTGCCTATGCGCAACATTTTCCCATTCGTTACAAATTCTTGTAAAAGCCATCATCTATATCCAAGAGTCCTGGATACACAACGGATGATGGATCCCCAAAGTCTCCCCAGCGGAGCATTCCTCAGGTCCACTCGCACACTACCGCAGTGGCCACTCAAAAACCAATCTCGTTAGACGCTAGCCATGTACCTATTACCTCTGAGCTGTCGTCCCACCAATTTCCCCAGCGGAGCATTCCTCAGGTCCACTCGCACACTGCCGCAGTGGCCACTCAAAAACTAATCTCGTTATACGCTAGCCATGTACCTATTACCTCTGAGCTGCCGTCCCACCAATTTCTCCAGCGGAGCATTCCTCAGGTCCACTCGCATACTGCCGCAGTGGCCACTCAAAAAACAATCTCATTAGACGCTAGCCATGTACATATTATCTCTGAGCTGTCGTCCCACTAATTTCCCTAACGGAGCATTCTTCAGGTCCACTCGTACACTGCCGCAGTGGCCACTCAAAAACCAATCGTTAGACGCTAGCCATGTACATATTACCTCTGAGCTATCGTCCCACCAGTCTTCCTAGCGGAGCATTCCTCAGGTCCACTCGCATACTGCCGCAGTAACCACTTAAAAACCAATCTCGTTAGATGCTAGCCATGTACCTATTACCTCTGAGCTGTTGTCCCACCAATATCCCCAGCCGAGCATTCTTCAGGTCCACTCGCACACTGCCGCAGTGGCCACTCAAAAACCAATCTCGTTAGACGCTACCCATGTACATATTACCTCTGAGCTGTCGTCCCACCAATTTCCCCAACGGAGCATTCCCCAGGTCCACTCGCACACTGTCGCAGTGGCCACTCAAAAACCAATCTCGTTAGATGCTAGCCATGTACCTATTACCTCTAAGCTATCGTCCCACCAATTTTCTCAGCGGAATATTCCTCAGGTCCACTCGCACACTGTCGCAGTGGCCATTCAAAAACTAATCTCGTTAGACGCTAGCCATGTACCTATTACCTCTGACCTGTTGTCCTACTAAATTCTCCCCAGCGGAGCATTCCTCAGGTCCACTCGCACACTGTCGCAGTGGCCACTCAAAAACCAATCTCGTTAGACGCTAGCCATATACCTATTACCTCTGAGCTGTCGTCCTACTAAAGTCTCCCCAGCGGAGCATTCCTCAAGTCCACTCGCACACTGCCGCAGTGGCCACCACAAAAACCAATCTCGTTAGACGCTAGCCATGTACATATTACCTCTGAGTTGTCGTCCTACCAATTTCCCCAGCGGAGCATTCCTCAGGTCCACTCTCACACTACTGCAGTGGCCACCATAAAAACCAATCTCGTTAGACGCTAGCTATGTACATATTACCTCTGAGTTGTCGTCCCACCAATTTGCCCAGAGTAGCGTTCCTCAGGTCCACGCGCACACTACCGCAATGGCCACTCAAAAACTAATCTCGTTAGACGCTATCCATGTACCTATTACCTCTGAGCTGTCATCCCACCAATTTTCCTAGCGGAACATTCCTCAGGTCCACTCGCACACTGCCGCAGTGGCAATTCAAAAACCAATCTCGTTAGACGCTAGCCATGTACCTATTATATCTGAGCTGTCGTCCCACTAAAGTCTCCCCAGCGAAGCATTCCTCAGGTCCACTCGCACACTGCCGCAGTGGCCATTCAAAAACTAATCTCGTTAGACGCTAGCCATGTACCTATTACCTCTTAGCTGTCGTCCCACTAATGTCTCCCCAGCGGAGCATTCCTCAGGTCCACTTGCACACTGCCGCAGTGGCCACTCAAAAACCAATCTCGTTAGACGCTAGCCATGTAACTATTACCTCTGAGCTGTCTTCCCACTAAAGTCTCCCCAATGGAGCATTCCTCAGGTCCATTCGCACACTGCCGCAGTGGCCACCACAAAAACCAATCTCGTTAGACGCTAGCCATGTACATATTACCTCTGAGCTGTCGTCCACCCAATTTCTCCAGCGGAGCATTCCTCAGGTCCACTCGCACACTGCCGTAGTGGCCACTAAAAAACCAATCTTGTTAGACGCTAGCTGTCGTCCCATCAATCTTCCCAGCGGAGCAACATTCAGGTCTGTCTTCATGTCCGGATAGACCGCACTCAACAAATTACTCTCCAGTGAGATTTTCGGATATTAGTTCACACCCATATTATCTCTGAACTATTGTCCTAATATTTCTTCCCGGCCGAGTTTGCCATATCCATATTACCTCTGAGCAAACCTCCCAGTTTTTGGCTATCGATCATCATATCCATATTACCTCTGATATCGGTTGTCATCCCAAGGTACTCCAATGGTATTAAGTCCACCAAACTTGCCATATCTGGCAAAGTCTATTTCAAACTTATTACTTGTACTCTCGCACGCAAGAAGTAATAAGTCCACCAATAATCCTCTAGTGGGATGTCCTTAGGATCGTACCTAACCTCTTGGTATGATCTGCTCATGTTTACGTCACCTCTGAGCTTTTATCCTCCCCCAAGAGTCTGCCATGTTCAAGTGACCTCTAAGCAAACCTCTTCCTACGACTATCATCAATCGTCATCTCAACTTATCACCCATGCTTAAATTTAGGTACGCCAGCGGTGTTAAGTCCACAAACCTATCATGACCATATTATCTCTGATAGGGTTTTATCTCAAACCTATTACTTGCACTCTCGTGCACAAGAAGTAATAGGTCCACCAAAAAACTCCTAAGGGATGCCCGCAATGGAAACAAATGGTTCAAGTCCACATTACCTCTGAACTATTTTCTTTTTCCCCAACAGAGAAAAACTCAGTTCATGTCCATACTATCTTTGAACTATATCTCTCTACTATCCCCACATAGTCATATCTTACCATGTCCATATGACCTCTGAGTAAGATATTTCCAGAACTTTTCTATGTCCATATCATCTCTGAGTAAAGTTTTGCTCTTTGACTTTTCTGCTATCACGTTCGCATAACCCATGATAGTGCTAGTCATTTCAATTTATTATCCATACTTAAGGTACGCCATGGGTAATAAGTCCATAACCCAAGAGTTTGCCAGGTCCATCTTACCTCTGAGCGAACATTCTTGCCCATTGACTTCCGAATGTCACGTCCATAATACCTCTGATGATGTCAGTCATTTCAACTTGTCATCCACACTTAGCTTTAAGTATGCCCATGATGATAAGTCCACTAAAATTCTCCCACGGAGTTCTAATCAGGTTATATTCCACCACACCCTTATTATCTCTGAACAGATATGTACTATAATAGTAGGGTCACAACTTAAGAGTTTGCTATATACATATTACCTCTGAGCAAAAATCCCTCCAAACAGTCTTCTATCATGTCGTTCTAGACCCCTGATAGTGTCAGTCATCTCAACTTATTACCCGTACCCAGTCTTAGGTACCCCATGGGTAATAAGTCTACCAAAATTCTCCAGTGGAATGTCCTGAGAGAATGCAATATCCTACTACGTCCACATTATCTCTAGTAGAATGTTCACCTTCTTGACCAAGTCAAAACTCTCTTCTATGCTTCTTGTTCAAAGTATTTCAAAACTTGTTCAAAACATTGAAGGGGGTCTTGTAATGGCTCCTATCAATGGCAATTTCCTGAAGAAGTATTATGCTTGATCTCCCTTGCTTAATGGAGTATGATGAAGATTTCATTCTGATGATACTCTGTACAAAGATTAGTTGAGTCATATTCTATCATGGTCGTATTACCTCTGAATAGATATGTTTAACTAATTTGAAACTTCAAAACCTATCATGTCCATATTACCTCTGATAGTGTTTTGTATACAAATTTAGTTGGATCATATTCTATCATGTTCATATTACCTCTGAATAGATATATTCAGTAAAATCAGTTACCGAAAGTATATCATGTCCATATTACCTCTGATATCACTTTCATCTTAGCCTATCATTTATATTATAATAATAAGTGATGGGTCCACATGGTAAAGAAGGAAGCTATGATATCCTTCCATGGTCCATCATTGCAGAGAATATTTGCTCGAAGATATCTTTTTTTACTGCTCCTTACATGCTGAAGAGCATAATCTTCTTCTTTCTCAGTTCAGCCCAATGAATCTCAGCAGTCATCTTGGTGGTGAAGGAAGTATGGAAAATCAAGTTCATTTGCTTGCCCTTATATAGGCACAAGAGAACATACAAATTCCAACGATTTCTTAAATATAGCTGGAAAAAAATTAGCCTTAAAGAACGAGTCAAATTTGACCATTTCATGCTTCATTCAAAGTATTTCAAATTATGAGAAATTTGAAAACTTTGAAGGGGGTCCTGTAGAAGCATGAAATATGCTGGAGAATTGTCCGCGTATTTTTCAGTCAAAACCTCCAACATACATGAAGTCCCTTCCTGCGTAAAACAGAGCATCAAGGTTGTTTGGAGTAAAATAGGACTTCATAGCTGTCTGCGTAAAATAGAGCTTCAAGGCTGTTTGGCGTAAAATAGGGCTTCAGAGCTGTCTGCGTAAAGCAGAGCTGTCACGCCCCAGTCCCAAAATACGTAGGACTAGGAACACGTAAGCATGCCAGCCGCATGGATATGGCAACTCCAATATATGGAAACCATAACCCATACGTACGCTGTAATATGAATATAAACTCCCATGTGGTATAAATAACAAGTCACATATATGCTAATCTCATCCACACAACAAGTCATAGAAAAGAAATACTAAACTAGAATAAGGAGTCTGAAATATATAAAATAATAGTCGGGTGGAGACAAATCCACTACCAAGACTATATTCAAAACTAAAATGAGAGAGGAGTATAAAATCTCCAATATAAAATAATATGAAGATAGAAGTGTATCAGCTAAAAGAATACATCGCCAGATAATCAACGATGCTCAGAAGGTAAGATCTCCTCGACAGAAAATAATGCGTCAGGTCCAGGCCCGTACTCCTGCAAATACTCAAGAGCAGATACACCTGGCAGGGGACCAGGTCCTCAGAGGGACATAACAAGATACACAAAACACATGCCAATTTGAATACAGTGAACATGCATATAATTTGAAAATAAATAAGTACGCTGTACACGACCATCTATATGAATGCAAATGAGGACAACTTTTCGACGTATGGGCAAGGGTAGTCTACTCGATCTAAGCCTCACAACTCACACACCCGTCTAGAACATCAGAAATCGACATACCTCTGGGGTAGCGACCAGCGTGACTCTACAGAAATCGACATACCTCTGGGGTAGCGACCAGTGCGACACACGCCCGTAGTGCGAGCTATATACTACGGTTTACCAGAGTGGTTAAAAGCCCATACGCCTAATGATTGTCCTCTATGATACTAGGTGCCATGTGTGTGTCAACATATCTAATACATAGTAATGACTGGAGAAAAACTACACATGCAAGAACTATACAGAAATGAAATAAATGAACAGAAATATAAATAGCATGCAAAGTACTGTAAACAATTTGGCAAGGTATCTTGCCTGGCAAAAGCTGCAAAATATAGTGTCCCAATGTCAACACCAAGAGTCAGAAGCTACGACCTCAGAATGAACGTCTCCGGATGCTGAAATAAACATCACCAACGTTCCCAGAATGAGCAAAATAGCTAAAAAGCACATCCCTTTCGTCCAATTTGGACACAGGGGCAAAACGGTAATTTCGGGCAAAAGTGGGGTCCACGTGTGGCCCACTTTGCACCGAAAAGCGTGCCAAGGGTAACAGTCTCTAAATGGGACAAACTATAGGTCAAATAACTCTAAATGTCAATATGAACTCAACGGTATGTCCAAATTTGAATTCCGATGAGCCGAACAAAATTTGGTCCAAAAAGTCAACTGTGGGCCCGCCAATTGGCGATCTGGTCAACCGTCTCAGAATTGCGTGAAAATTGGGTCACAGGACCAGCGCGTTACCACGAGTCCAGTGGCGCAAGTTTCGTCGCAATCTGACAAGCGTGCACAAAATATGTGCGAGTTCCACAAAAGTGGCGACACGAGATGTGTCCGCGGATACGGCCTGATTCCGGCACGCTCACGCGTCCGAATCAGTCCCCACGAATTTTTACGTGTCCCGTTATGCTGTGTGCACCATTTGGTACACTTGGCACACGGCGGGGCGGTCCCGTTTGGCGGGGCGCGCTCCGATCTCCAACTTTTGGAAAACCGGAAAAAGTGGGTGCGCACAGTTTTCTGACGAACATAACTATGTCCACAGCAACTATTAGCCTAGGGTTATTTTACAGAAATTAAACTAGGTCATGTATTCTACAGGTATCAAAAAGAATCATCGAATTCGGATCTCTGTGGTGGGAGATACGAACTCGACAATACGGGTGGTCAATCTGGAATTCTGCGATTGCAGAATTCTGCCTGTCCGTCCATTTTGGACGCTGATTTACACCTAGGGGCACACATTTTCCGAGGTTGACTATAAAACAAATACTGGAGAGGGTTGAGGGAAGATCATACCTATGAAAACGGATCAGCGTTTGGTCGAGCGAGTCAACGGAAATTCGTGCCGGAGCGAAGGTGCCTCGAGTGGGAGACTGCAGTTCGCGATGTCGGCGTCGACGGGATGGTTGGATGGCTTGGTGGGGCTTCTCTGGTTGCGGTGACGGCTCTAGATGGGAAGAGGAGGTCTGGAGATTTAGGTTAGGGTTTTTGGGATATAACTATATATATATATATATATATATATATATTAATATAGGAAGAGAGAGGGGGAAGGAGCGGACGGGTCCGCGTGCATTGGTGAAACTTGGCTGCTGTGGTAATATACTAAGGCCGGTTGCACCTTAGCAATTTGCTAAAAGGGTTGGGTTGCTTAGAATTGCTAGGACGGGCTGCTGCAAATTGAAGAAGTTGGAATTGATTGTAGTAGTAGTATAGTTGTTAGTAGTAGTAGTTATTATTAGTTTATTATTATATTATTCTTTATACTTTCTTTTCTTTTCTTTTCTTTTCCTTTCTTTCTTTATAAAATATATATACATATATATATATATTTGTATATACATATATATATATACTCATAAGAAAATTTATATAATAGGGTATTGCACATCGTTAGGCTAGCAACTGCTCAAGGGGTCTCCTACATGAAATAAATTCCGAAAAATTCCTGATGGTCCCATAAGTCATCTAAGTGCCCGAACACCTAACATAAAAATTATTAAAAATCTATTTCTCCTATTTAGCACATAATTACCATAATTAAATTATTAATTAATAAAAATATAATAAATACAATTTTTTTTTTTAAAAATAGGGGTTTTACATTCTACCCAACTTACAAAAATTTCGTCCTCGAAATTGACACTAACCCATATTCATAATGATAACTATAAATATTACACTACATTGGTATCTAGTAGGACTCTTAAAACTCATGGTCTTCCATTCTAACACTTCCTCATCTATTGTCCATACACTATTCTATCATCCTCTAACTTGTCTACACTACCCAACTTACAAGAATTCTACTAGTGGTCACCTTATTTGAAGCTATTGTCTAGATTGTAAGGCAAATATATTTATTGGGTCGAGAATCTTGGGATACCTGTCTAGAATCTCATAACTATGACTTTTTCCATAACCGTCAAGTATCATAGTCTAATACTGCCTCGCCACCTGGCCAGTATGGCTGCAAGTAATTCGACTACTCTACCATAATCGTCTGGCGGCAACTGTCGCTACCTTGCCAGCGATTTGTCATAGTCATCAGTTCGTAACAAGTGCCTTCGACTCTTTCCTAGGCATAGTCTAAGTTTTAGGGAACACTTAAGGTCTTGACTAACTATTAGGGGTATGATCTAGCTCAAATGATCTAACAATTTCTACTAGGCTACATGGTGCTACTTAAGGGTTAAACTACTAAAGAATACAGATATTGCTATAGTGCATATACATATTAAGAACTCATCCTTAGTTATCAAGCATTACTAACACATTTATGTTTAACTAACAAAATAGGGGTGAGGTTGATATCAAACAATTCATAATGGTTCGAAAGATATGACTATGATGGGAAGAGTTACGCACGAGATAAGAAATGAATATAAAAGGAGGAGATGAGTCACCCAAGAGGGCGAGATAAGGATATGGGAAGAATACTACTACTGCTACTCACGTCATCCATTAGCATCGCGTGTATGCCACCTGGATAAAATATACATACATCCTTATAACTGCTAAGCTACCATATATATAATTCTATATCTATTTGTGCATCTAAGATCTTGTGTCACAATGGGGTTATGAGTATGCAAGGACAGTTATAACTAAAAGGTCGTACCTGTATCTACGACTTCATGTGCCTGCTCTCCCATACTTGTCATAATGAGTGCTTGGCCTTGTCCTTGGTTGTTCAACTGGGGTCTAGTCCCCTCCATTTGTGCAGACTGTAGAAGCAGTGGTGGTTCACTTTGGTCTTCTATACTTGAGGGTGTTTGCGGTGTTCCTGATTCTAATGCCATAGACCCCGGGTTCTGCTGTGGACATTCTCGAGCTTGATGGTGACTTGATCCACATACCATGCACAATCCCAATCGACGACGACAATCTCTATGAATATGACCTGGTATACCACAAAAGTTACAAGTACGATGCCCCTTGGCTGGATATGGTACGACACTATTTGGTTGCTGGCGTGTCAAAGGGTGTCGAATGGGTCCTCCTTGCTGTGTCCTTACGGGTCCTTGGTGACTTCTCTGTTGAATTCCGTTTCCCTTGCTGATGGCCTCCTGGATCCTGGCCTCTGTCAATAGCTCGGCATAAGAGATCCGGGACTGGGAGCTAGTGTAGTGCTGGAGCTCCTGAGTCAGCCCGCGGTGAAACCTCTTAGCCTTCTCCAAGTCATTAGGTATTAGGATTGTGCCATACTTACTGAGACGGCTAAACTCTGCGTCATACTCATCAACCGTCTTGTCCCCTTGCTCTAGATGGAGGAACTGATCGTACAATGTGTCCCTTACTGTATCCGGAAAGTACTTCCTCTCAAAGCACTCCAAGAATTGTTCCCAAGTCTGACGCGTACCTAACTGGCGCTCCATTGATTCCCACCAGTGATGCGCGTTGCCTTCTAACTGAGTCCTCACGCCTATCATCCATAGGTCAGAAGGTAATTGTGATGCCTCTAACAACTTCTTGGTATTGGCAATCCAGTTTGTGGTCTCCTCTGGGCTCTCATTACCCTTATATGGCTTAGGGCCCATCTGCACAAAGTCTTTGACTGAACCAACCCGAGCTTGTGGTACTGAAACTAGTGCCTGGGTTGGTTTAGGGGCTAGTGCAGCCATTCTCTCAAGTGCTGCCAGAAATTCTAGCCTCTGCTCTGCTGTTTGCTGCCTCTGCTCTGCTGTTTGCTGCCTCTGTTCTTGCATTATCATCTGGAAGAGTTGGAACAGCTGCGCTTGGCCATCTTGCGGTGCTAGTGGAGCTGGAAATGTCCCATTAGGTATCGTGGAAGGAGTTGATGGGATTTGACTGTTAGTCAGTCCATCCGGTCCGGGAAGAAGAGGTGTCGTTGAGGTCACTCCTAGTGGTTGGTCGTCGTCCCCTGGAGACGTGTTGTCCCCGGTGGCGGCATGCCCGTCATGCAAAGTCATCTCTCTGCAAGAGATGGACGAAGGATTAAGAAGAGTACATGAATCAAGCAGGATGCAAGCACTTAAGCAGGACATATTGGAAGGAAGGTAAGTTAAAGTCAAGTGTGGATGAGATATATAATTCTAATCCTAGGTGCAGGCCCGCTCGGTACAGTTACGTAACCGAAACGGCTAACTTGACCTGCATGGGCCACCACAAAAACATGTCACGTCCCAGTCCCAAAATACGTAGGACTAGGAACACGTAAGCATGCCAGCCGCATGGATATGGCAACTCCAATATATGGAAACCATAACCCATACGTACGCTGTAATATGAATATAAACTCCCATGTGGTATAAATAATGTCACAAGTCACAGATATGCTAATCTCATCCACACAACAAGTCATAGAAAAGAAATACTAAACTAGAATAAGGAGTCTGAAATATCTAAAATAATAGTCGGGTGGAGACAAATCCACTACCAAGACTATATTCAAAACTAAAATGAGAGAGGAGTATAAAATCTCCAATATAAAATAATATGAAGATAGAAGTGTATCAGCTAAAAGAATACATCGCCAGATAATCAACGATGCTCAGAAGGTAAGATCTCCTCGACAGAAAATAATGCGTCAGGTCCAGGCCCGTACTCCTGCAAATACTCAAGAGCAGATACACCTGGCAGGGGACCAGGTCCTCAGAGGGACATAACAAGATACACAAAACACATGCCAATTTGAATACAGTGAACATGCATATAATTTGAAAATAAATAAGTACGCTGTACACGACCATCTATATGAATGCAAATGAGGACAACTTTTCGACGTATGGGCAAGGGTAGTCTACTTGATCTAAGCCTCACAACTCACACACCCGTCTAGAACATCAGAAATTGACATACCTCTGGGGTAGCGACCAGCGCGACTCTACAGAAATCGACATACCTCTGGGGTAGCGACCAGCGCGACACACGCCCGTAGTGCGAGCTATATACTATGGTTTACCAGAGTGGTTAAAAGCCCATACGCCTAATGATTGTCCTCTATGATACTAGGTGCCATGTGTGTGTCAACATATCTAATACATAGTAATGACTGGAGAAAAACTACACATGCAAGAACTATACAGAAATGAAATAAATGAACAGAAATATAAATAGCATGCAAAGTACTGTAAACAATTTGGCAAGGTATCTTGCCTGGCAAAAGCTGCAAAATGTAGTGTCCCAATGTCAACACCAAGAGTCAGAAGCTACGACCTCAGAATGAACGTCTTCGGATGCTGAAATAAACATCACCAACGTTCCCAGAATGAGCAAAATAGCTAAAAAGCACATCCCTTTCGTCCAATTTGGACACAGGGGCAAAACGGTAATTTCGGGCAAAAGTGGGGTCCACGTGTGGCCCACTTTGCACCGAAAAGCGTGCCAAGGGTAACAGTCTCTAAATGGGACAAACTATAGGTCAAACAACTCTAAATGTCAATACGAACTCAACGGTATGTCCAAATTTGAATTCCGATGAGCCGAACAAAATTTGGTCCAAAAAGTCAACTGTGGGCCCACCAATTGGCGATCTGGTCAACCATCTCAGAATTGCGTGAAAATTGGGTCACAGGACCAGCGCGTTACCACGAGTCCAGTGGCGTAAGTTTCGTCGCAATCTGACAAGCGTGCACAAAATACGTGCGAGTTCCATAAAAGTGGCGACACGAGATGTGTCCGCGGATACGGCCTGATTCCGGCACGCTCACGCGTCCGAATCAGTCCCCACGAATTTTTACGTGTCCCGTTATGCTGTGTGCACCATTTGGTACACTTGGCACACGGCGGGACGGTCCCGTTTGGCGGGGCGCGCTCCGATCTCCAACTTTTGGAAAACCAGAAAAAGTGGGTGCGCACAGTTTTCTGACGAACATAACTATGTCCACAGCAACTATTAGCCTAGGGTTATTTTACAGAAATTAAACTAGGTCATGTATTCTACAGGTATCAAAAAGAATCATTGAATTCGGATCTCTGTGGTGGGAGATACGAACTCGACAATACGGGTGGTCAATCTGGAATTCTGCGATTGCAGAATTCTGCCTGTCCGTCCATTTTGGACGCTGATTTACACCTAGGGGCACACATTTTCTGAGATTGACTATAAAACAAATACTGGAGAGGGTTGAGGGAAGATCATACCTATGAAAATGGATCAGCGTTTGGTCGAGCGAGTCAACGGAAATTCGTGCCGGAGCGAAGGTGCCTCGAGTGGGAGACTGCAGTTCGCGATGTCGGCGTCGACGGGATGGTTGGATGGCTTGGTGGGGCTTCTCTGGTTGCGGTGACGGCTCTAGATGGGAAGAGGAGGTCTGGAGATTTAGGTTAGGGTTTTTGGGATATAACTATATATATATATATATATATTAATATAGGAAGAGAGAGGGGGAAGGAGCGGACGGGTCCGCGTGCATTGGTGAAACTTGGCTGCTGTGGTAATATACTAAGGCCGGTTGCACCTTAGCAATTTGCTAAAAGGGTTGGGTTGCTTAGAATTGCTAGGACGGGCTGCTGCAAATTGAAGAAGTTGGAATTGATTGTAGTAGTAGTATAGTTGTTAGTAGTAGTAGTTATTATTAGTTTATTATTATATTATTCTTTATACTTTCTTTTCTTTTCTTTTCTTTTCCTTTCTTTCTTTATAAAATATATATACATATATATATATATTTGTATATACATATATATATATACTCATAAGAAAATTTATATAATAGGGTATTGCACATCGTTAGGCTAGCAACTGTTCAAGGGGTCTCCTACATGGAATAAATTCCGAAAAATTCCTGATGGTCCCATAAGTCATCTAAGTGCCCGAACACCTAACATAAAAATTATTAAAAATCTATTTCTCCTATTTAGCACATAATTACCATAATTAAATTATTAATTAATAAAAATATAATAAATACAATTTTTTTTTTAAAATAGGGGTTTTACAAGAGCTTCAAGGCTGTTCTGCGTAAAAGGTTGCTATACCTTCCTGCATAAAGTTTTAAACACGTTGTTTTTAATGCAGCATAAAGTTGTACGATGAACTCTTCATATTCCTCGGATGAATTTGTCAGTCAAATCAATGAACCTGACATTTGACAAAAGTACAGCACGATGATCGAGAGAACGACTGTGATGATGATTTTGCACAGAGACCCAGGTTGTTATTTTGTGACATATTTTTTATACAAGTCATTTTTACGCATTCAAAGGAAGAAAAATGGAGTCTTCAGAATACGCTGCCTATTCTACATTGACAGAAATGAGTTTTTACGCTCAAGACAAGACAAAATCAGATGTCACGACAAAAGCTGTTTCTTGTACAGAGCTCGAGGCATATCTCTGCATTTTATGCACGAGATTGAGGCATATCTCTGCATTTAATGCACGAGATTTTGTTCTATTTTAAAATTTATCATGACTGGAAAAG
Organism: Iris macrosiphon; assembly: GCA_036927795.1. NCBI lineage: Eukaryota > Viridiplantae > Streptophyta > Magnoliopsida > Asparagales > Iridaceae > Iris > Iris macrosiphon. The sequence continues at coordinate 209,921,274 of JAYESA010000005.1, read as the reverse complement.
CTAAGACTGTGACTAATATGCTCACATCACCATCCTTGCATTTTATGCCAACCAGACTATTTTCAACTATAGGAGTACGACATATGCTATCTCCTCGAAATATGCCAACTCGACTATATTTTACTACCAGAAAAAGTCAAATTAGCGACGTCTAAAAACGTCGCTAAATGACCAAAAAATGTCGCTAAGTACGTTTAGCGACGTAATTAGCGACATTTTAAAGAAGTCGAAAAAAAGTAAGTCGCTAAAAGAAAAAATGTCGCTAAACATCGTTATGCCGACATTTTTTAGTGACTTTAATGTGTCGCTAAATTTAGCGGACATTTAGCGACGCAGCATCACTAATTAGCGACGTTTATTAAAGTCGCTAAACGTCGCTAATTAGCGACTTATATAGCGACGTTACACTGACGTCTTTAACGACCTGACAATACTGCCATGTCAGCAATTTATGACGTACAACGACGTCTTTAGCGACGTCATTAGCGACGTATAACAACATCGCTAATTAGCGACGCAGTTAGCGACGTATATTAACGTCACTAAACGTCGCTAAAAATGTCGCTAATTTTACAGAAAAATAAAAAAAAGAATACTGAATTGAATTTCTGGGTTTGCCAACCCCCTTGGGTTCATTATCAGGTATATGATGGTAGTAGAAATAATTAAATAAGGGACACAGTAGCAGCAACAAGGGGGGAAATTCTAGTACACTGGGTAAATTTAGGCCAAGTATCAGTCATCAGTTATAAACCAAAATATATTAGGAACTGTGTGAATATCAGTAAATTAAGATGTCACGACCCGCACCCGGTTTAGGGGCACGAGTGCGTGGGTACATCCAGCCTACGCCGCAGCATCGGCGGTAGAACGCTGTCTAGGTCGAGTACTATCTAACAATCTCATGCTAGTATCCAACTCCATAAGGAGATTCGGATAATACTATAAAATTATTCACAACATACTCAATCACAACTACAGCACGATAGGAATTTGAAGAAATAAAAGAATACAACACAAGTCTAGAGACAACATAATCATACCTGCAATCATTAACTTCCAATCCCCAAGTGTGTCGAAACCAGTCTACTAAGGTCACAGTCTGGAAAAATATTTTCCAGTCAGGAAGGAGCAAAGTACATCTCTAAATAGCAGTTCTATATAAATGACATAAACTATGTAGCAGTTCTAGATGGAAATATACCAGATGCATGTATAAGTACGAGAAATGTACAATGAGGGAAGTACTGGAAATACTGTAAGTAAATGCAGGAAAAGAAACAATATGTCCATGAGCAAGAATTCTATGACTAAGTGTGTGAGTACTAGCTTTAACATGTGATCGGCTTGGGAACTTGATCAGGCTGGTTACATGTGATTAGCTATGATTCATGGAAGGTCAGGCTAACCGTTGGTTAGCTATAATGCATGGAGAGGTCAGGCTAATCACACGTAACAGCTATGAGGCATGGAGATGGTCAGGCCGCACCCGACGTGAGATGTGGGGTGAGCTATGATGCATGGATAGTTGGGTATGATCACATATCTACACTAAAATACTCCCCAAACCCCCGACTGGTATAGTAGATCCAATCATGGTACGCTATGACACGGGATTCCCTATGAAGGTAGCAAATCTCCCCGGGAATCAGTGTCTGTACATGCACACGATAACAAGGAAAACAAGTCTTGTACAAGCTACACCATGAATAAGGAATAACATCTCATGACGAGATCCGTATATACCAATCCGTGTAACCAATGTGTCAAGAACATGGATATTTACACTAGATACAGTGAACATAGGAGATATCATCAATTAGAAACTAATCAGAGAATGTACTTGCCTTGGGTCCTTAGCTGTCAATACCAATGTCCTGCCCTTGAAGTCTCGCAGGACGAACCAATAGTCCTATAGATATATGATAAAAATAATATTTGCATCAGATGTTACACTAACATAATCATAAGATACTGAACGCAGGGCACTGGTCAACTAGGGTCATCTAGTATCTATATATACATATATCAATAATTAAATATAATACATATATATGGTTATTCCAAAGTATATACAAATATGTATTAGTGTATATATATTAAATGGAAATATATTATATATATATGTATATAAAATATACATGACACCCATTATTTAGGAATATGTATATATATACATACACTAAATAAATATACATATACCATATATGTATACAAGTATATATATATATATCAAAATACCAAACAATATATATATATATATATACACATCCAATTGGTACTTATATTATATACAAGTATAAATATATTAACATATATAAGCTACGTGTATATATATACACGCCAAATACGTACATATATAAAACATATTACCAAGGTACGTATTTACATACATACCAATAATATTTACATACATATACTGAAAATATATATGAATAGCTATACAAATTAATACATATAATATATATAATCAAAGTACACAATTACTAAACCAATTGAGTTTATACTATATTAAATATACTGTACAAAATAACCAACACACATACATGTACAGATGTATGTATATGAATACTTATATAATAACACAAAATTATGCCAATACATATATATATATATGTATATATATATATGTATACCGACGCGTATTTATACATTAACATACATATATATATAGGGAGAAAATATACGAACTTATATACACACAAATACGCACATACACATAGACGTATACACATACACGATTTCACAAATATACATATACGTATTTATATACATATATGTATATATCTACACATAAATTAATGTATACAAATACATACACAATTACATAGTGAAGGAGGAAGAAGGGGAGGAGCTCACAGTGACTGGAGTCGGAGCTATCGGTTGGTTGCCGGAATACACAGCGGGTCAGAGCTTGGAGAACCGGCAGGCAGTCGGAGCAGCCATCGGAGGGACTCGTGGGCTAGGCCGGGCAGCCAGAAGTGTGGGCAGCGCCGGACTGGACTGTGTATGCCGGAGTTGAACGGTACGTGGGGGCCGCCGGGAATAGTCAGCAGCAGGGTGGAAGAGAGGGCCGCTGGGGTACTCCGCAGGGAGTCGGGGCTCTCGGCCGGATGTATGGAGGTGCAGGGAGCAGTGGGCGGAGCTCGGCGAGCCGCGCCGGAGCTGCTGGACAGGGGGAAAAGCAGCAGGGAGGTAGGGTCGGCCTGGCCGATCTCGGGGATGACCGCCGAGGTTGGCCGGGTCGCCTGATGGCCGGCCGGAGGGCACAGGGAAGGGGCTCGGGTACTGTATAGGTGAAGATGGGATTTCCCCCCCTTTCTTTCTTCTATTTTGAATTTTAAAGCAAAGAAAGAAGAAGAAGGGAAGAAGAAGAAGAAGAAGGGAAGAAGAAATAGAAATGGGGCTACGGTTAGGGGAGGCTTGGGGTGTGTTTTCCTAGGTTAAATTTTTGGGATTAGGGCTTGATAGTACATTAAATAGGAGGGAGGTGTGTAAATGAAAGGTGGGGATTGGCCCATTAATTGTGTGGTCCAGATTGGTCATGGAGAATAATTATTTTCATATAAAGTAGAGTGGGGAAAATGCAATTTGGTCCACAAATAAATAACCTTTCCATTTGGTCTTGGACAATGGGGTGATGACACCTATAATTGAATAATTGCAACTTAGCCCCTTAAATTCGGGAAATTGCACAAACACATGAAATGACAAAAATTTGGCGGGCGATTCGGGGTCCGATGTTTTGTAGGGTCAGGGGGCACTGTAAGACCGGTACGGGCTCAATTAGCAGGGCACTGGAATTAAATTAGGATTTTTAGAATCAGATAAAATAGTATCCTCAATTTAAATAGAAATAAATGCAAGTTGTGTTCAATAATTAATTATGAGTACATGGAGCCAAAATCAGGTCAGGTCATCAATACCAATATTGAAGAAGACTCAGAACAGAATATTACCCTAATTTGGGCCGCACGAAAAATAGGTCAAGATGGCCTCCAATTTTCGATTGGAACGCACAACGATGCAAAATAGGGATTTATTAAATAACGTCCGCGACGAAATTTTGTGCGGCTAGAATTAATGCACAAAGAGCATAATTATGAGTTGCAAAAATAGCAGAATGGAAGGCGGACATGCCTAGGACAAGATTGTGAAATTTATTGGAAGACAAAAGTCAGAATACTGCTCCAAATATCGAAGCAAAGGCAATGCGCAATAATTAAATAAATTACGGTAATTAATTACAAGCTCCAATAAATAAATTCTAAATAAATAATAAAAATCCCGAATTTTATAATTCGGACAGGTGGTCATCTACTGGGCTTCTAGGTCAAGTCTACTAGCTCAACCACAAATATACACTGTATATAATATTATATCTAATTACACATCACATATATTTATTTAAATTAAAATAATTATCATGCAATTAAATAATTATAACTACAATAATATTAAATATTGTAAAAGTCAAAAATACCCCTGTTTTTAGAATGTGGTAGTGACATAAGACAATACTATCTGTGTTGTGTGTTGGTCTTAATGTGCTCAGAGATAGGGAGAGAGTATGTGTATTATAATTCAGTGTGTTTGAGTTTGTTTAGGGACTGTGTATTATATTGCAACTTGTATCATTGAACTAGAAAAAAATAGGGAAAAATAGGCATTGAACACTCAACACCGGTAAAATAACATATTTAATATGAATAATATAATAAAATTTGAAGAAAAGAAAGCATCCAACAAATCTCATCGTAAAGAATATGGCAAATTTATATCCATACAATCGCATCCTAAATAATAATAAAAATATAAATATCCAGCAACTAGCTATACTACTGCAGATCTGCAGGAGGCTGACCATCGGCGCGCCTGAAGGATAAGAACTGCTCATACTCGTCCCGTGGAATCGACACCAATGTCGATAGAGAAGGCAGTGACGTCGGTGGAGTCTGTGTCGATGTAGGCGCACCAGGAGGCCGTACCCACTCCAAGTCTGCGAGTCGCTGGTTGTAAGAATCCATGGTAGATAACAACCTCGTACTGCTATGAACCATTGAATCCTGCATCATCGTCAGCCTCTCGCCCATCGATAGCTGTGATGCATGCAGCTCCATGATGTTGTGGTCTGTCGAGACTCTAATATTATTTGTCAAATCCCGGAGCTCCATCATGCTGCGGTCGAGCATATCGAATCGTGCGATAAGCATCGGATCGTCCGCCTGCGACTGGGATCGGGGCTGCTCCTCCATCCTTCGCAGTAACTCGTCACGGAGAGACGCAATCTGACGGTCAACGACCTCCTGGACGGCCTCATGGACACTAGTCGACGACTGTGAGGGCTGCGACTGCGAGGGCTGTATGGAATGCGCAGATGTCGGAGAGGCCCTAGATGACTGCGTCGCAACCAAGGCACCATAGGACCCCGTACCGTAGTACGTATCCCTCTGGAGAACACCAGCTGCGGTCACCCACAGGTCGTCCGCCGACGGAGCTGGAGCGGGCTGCGACGAAGTACCAACCTTTCCAGGTGTAGGTGCACTAGCAGTCGCCCGCTCACGCAGCAAAGATACTCGGCCTAGAAAGGTTTGTAAACTCGATAATTGCCTAAGTTATATTAAAATTAACACAAAGTAAAGTAATACTTACATAGGTCTGCGAGGCCCTCTCATCAATGAGATTTCCGTGTTTGTATCCTCACCCCTCTGTACATGTTAAAAATATATTATTTAGTACTAAACTTAAACATTTTTCCAAGTACCATTTTATGGTACTTACATTAAAATAGTATATTTTAAAATATACCAAACGACAGAAATATTCCGTCATCGGAATCGAGCCACCACACCACTTGGCAGCATTCTGCCTAGCCGCCTTGGCCTTCTCAGACCTTTCCTTGTAGCTCGGATCGTCGAATCTAGCCCTCATCGTAGTCCACTGCTCAGGCGTGATCCAAACTTGGATCATTTTTCCAGCACGATCATGAGCCTTCTGGTCATCAGAGCATCTCGGATAAGCTTGGCGGCAACGGTAGAAAAGAGCCGCTCGATCAACTCGGCCCAGTGCGGAGGATAGAAATATGATTGCTATAATAAATAATTTAGTAAGTGAGCATCACGAATAAGTTATATAATATGCAGCAGGGAGGTAGGGTCGGCCTGGCCGATCTCGGGAATGACCGCCGAGGTTGGCCGGGTCGCCTGATGGCCGGCCGGAGGGCACAGGGAAGGGGCTCGGGTACTGTATAGGTGAAGATGGGATTTCCCCCCCTTTCTTTCTTCTATTTTGAATTTTAAAGCAAAGAAAGAAGAAGAAGGGAAGAAGAAGAAGAAGAAGGGAAGAAGAAATAGAAATGGGGCTACGGTTAGGGGAGGCTTGGGGTGTGTTTTCCTAGGTTAAATTTTTGGGATTAGGGCTTGATAGTACATTAAATAGGAGGGAGGTGTGTAAATGAAAGGTGGGGATTGGCCCATTAATTGTGTGGTCCAGATTGGTCATGGAGAATAATTGTTTTCATATAAAGTAGAGTGGGGAAAATGCAATTTGGTCCACAAATAAATAACCTTTCCATTTGGTCTTGGACAATGGGGTGATGACACCTATAATTGAATAATTGCAACTTAGCCCCTTAAATTCGGGAAATTGCACAAACACATGAAATGACAAAAATTTGGCGGGCGATTCGGGGTCCGATGTTTTGTAGGGTCAGGGGGCACTGTAAGACCGGTACGGGCTCAATTAGCAGGGCACTGGAATTAAATTAGGATTTTTAGAATCAGATAAAATAGTATCCTCAATTTAAATAGAAATAAATGCAAGTTGTGTTCAATAATTAATTATGAGTACATGGAGCCAAAATCAGGTCAGGTCATCAATACCAATATTGAAGAAGACTCAGAACAGAATATTACCCTAATTTGGGCCGCACGAAAAATAGGTCAAGATGGCCTCCAATTTTCGATTGGAACGCACAACGATGCAAAATAGGGATTTATTAAATAACGTCCGCGACGAAATTTTGTGCGGCTAGAATTAATGCACAAAGAGCATAATTATGAGTTGCAAAAATAGCAGAATGGAAGGCGGACATGCCTAGGACAAGATTGTGAAATTTATTGGAAGACAAAAGTCAGAATACTGCTCCAAATATCGAAGCAAAGGCAATGCGCAATAATTAAATAAATTACGGTAATTAATTACAAGCTCCAATAAATAAATTCTAAATAAATAATAAAAATCCCGAATTTTATAATTCGGACAGGTGGTCATCTACTGGGCTTCTAGGTCAAGTCTACTAGCTCAACCACAAATATACACTGTATATAATATTATATCTAATTACACATCACATATATTTATTTAAATTAAAATAATTATCATGCAATTAAATAATTATAACTACAATAATATTAAATATTGTAAAAGTCAAAAATACCCCTGTTTTTAGAATGTGGTAGTGACATAAGACAATACTATCTGTGTTGTGTGTTGGTCTTAATGTGCTCAGAGATAGGGAGAGAGTATGTGTATTATAATTCAGTGTGTTTGAGTTTGTTTAGGGACTGTGTATTATATTGCAACTTGTATCATTGAACTAGAAAAAAATAGGGAAAAATAGGCATTGAACACTCAACACCGGTAAAATAACATATTTAATATGAATAATATAATAAAATTTGAAGAAAAGAAAGCATCCAACAAATCTCATCGTAAAGAATATGGCAAATTTATATCCATACAATCGCATCCTAAATAATAATAAAAATATAAATATCCAGCAACTAGCTATACTACTGCAGATCTGCAGGAGGCTGACCATCGGCGCGCCTGAAGGATAAGAACTGCTCATACTCGTCCCGTGGAATCGACACCAATGTCGATAGAGAAGGCAGTGACGTCGGTGGAGTCTGTGTCGATGTAGGCGCACCAGGAGGCCGTACCCACTCCAAGTCTGCGAGTCGCTGGTTGTAAGAATCCATGGTAGATAACAACCTCGTACTGCTATGAACCATTGAATCCTGCATCATCGTCAGCCTCTCGCCCATCGATAGCTGTGATGCATGCAGCTCCATGATGTTGTGGTCTGTCGAGACTCTAATATTATTTGTCAAATCCCGGAGCTCCATCATGCTGCGGTCGAGCATATCGAATCGTGCGATAAGCATCGGATCGTCCGCCTGCGACTGGGATCGGGGCTGCTCCTCCATCCTTCGCAGTAACTCGTCACGGAGAGACGCAATCTGACGGTCAACGACCTCCTGGACGGCCTCATGGACACTAGTCGACGACTGTGAGGGCTGCGACTGCGAGGGCTGTATGGAATGCGCAGATGTCGGAGAGGCCCTAGATGACTGCGTCGCAACCAAGGCACCATAGGACCCCGTACCGTAGTACGTATCCCTCTGGAGAACACCAGCTGCGGTCACCCACAGGTCGTCCGCCGACGGAGCTGGAGCGGGCTGCGACGAAGTACCAACCTTTCCAGGTGTAGGTGCACTAGCAGTCGCCCGCTCACGCAGCAAAGATACTCGGCCTAGAAAGGTTTGTAAACTCGATAATTGCCTAAGTTATATTAAAATTAACACAAAGTAAAGTAATACTTACATAGGTCTGCGAGGCCCTCTCATCAATGAGATTTCCGTGTTTGTATCCTCACCCCTCTGTACATGTTAAAAATATATTATTTAGTACTAAACTTAAACATTTTTCCAAGTACCATTTTATGGTACTTACATTAAAATAGTATATTTTAAAATATACCAAACGACAGAAATATTCCGTCATCGGAATCGAGCCACCACACCACTTGGCAGCATTCTGCCTAGCCGCCTTGGCCTTCTCAGACCTTTCCTTGTAGCTCGGATCGTCGAATCTAGCCCTCATCGTAGTCCACTGCTCAGGCGTGATCCAAACTTGGATCATTTTTCCAGCACGATCATGAGCCTTCTGGTCATCAGAGCATCTCGGATAAGCTTGGCGGCAACGGTAGAAAAGAGCCGCTCGATCAACTCGGCCCAGTGCGGAGGATAGAAATATGATTGCTATAATAAATAATTTAGTAAGTGAGCATCACGAATAAGTTATATAATATGCAGCAGGGAGGTAGGGTCGGCCTGGCCGATCTCGGGAATGACCGCCGAGGTTGGCCGGGTCGCCTGATGGCCGGCCGGAGGGCACAGGGAAGGGGCTCGGGTACTGTATAGGTGAAGATGGGATTTCCCCCCCTTTCTTTCTTCTATTTTGAATTTTAAAGCAAAGAAAGAAGAAGAAGGGAAGAAGAAGAAGAAGAAGGGAAGAAGAAATAGAAATGGGGCTACGGTTAGGGGAGGCTTGGGGTGTGTTTTCCTAGGTTAAATTTTTGGGATTAGGGCTTGATAGTACATTAAATAGGAGGGAGGTGTGTAAATGAAAGGTGGGGATTGGCCCATTAATTGTGTGGTCCAGATTGGTCATGGAGAATAATTGTTTTCATATAAAGTAGAGTGGGGAAAATGCAATTTGGTCCACAAATAAATAACCTTTCCATTTGGTCTTGGACAATGGGGTGATGACACCTATAATTGAATAATTGCAACTTAGCCCCTTAAATTCGGGAAATTGCACAAACACATGAAATGACAAAAATTTGGCGGGCGATTCGGGGTCCGATGTTTTGTAGGGTCAGGGGGCACTGTAAGACCGGTACGGGCTCAATTAGCAGGGCACTGGAATTAAATTAGGATTTTTAGAATCAGATAAAATAGTATCCTCAATTTAAATAGAAATAAATGCAAGTTGTGTTCAATAATTAATTATGAGTACATGGAGCCAAAATCAGGTCAGGTCATCAATACCAATATTGAAGAAGACTCAGAACAGAATATTACCCTAATTTGGGCCGCACGAAAAATAGGTCAAGATGGCCTCCAATTTTCGATTGGAACGCACAACGATGCAAAATAGGGATTTATTAAATAACGTCCGCGACGAAATTTTGTGCGGCTAGAATTAATGCACAAAGAGCATAATTATGAGTTGCAAAAATAGCAGAATGGAAGGCGGACATGCCTAGGACAAGATTGTGAAATTTATTGGAAGACAAAAGTCAGAATACTGCTCCAAATATCGAAGCAAAGGCAATGCGCAATAATTAAATAAATTACGGTAATTAATTACAAGCTCCAATAAATAAATTCTAAATAAATAATAAAAATCCCGAATTTTATAATTCGGACAGGTGGTCATCTACTGGGCTTCTAGGTCAAGTCTACTAGCTCAACCACAAATATACACTGTATATAATATTATATCTAATTACACATCACATATATTTATTTAAATTAAAATAATTATCATGCAATTAAATAATTATAACTACAATAATATTAAATATTGTAAAAGTCAAAAATACCCCTGTTTTTAGAATGTGGTAGTGACATAAGACAATACTATCTGTGTTGTGTGTTGGTCTTAATGTGCTCAGAGATAGGGAGAGAGTATGTGTATTATAATTCAGTGTGTTTGAGTTTGTTTAGGGACTGTGTATTATATTGCAACTTGTATCATTGAACTAGAAAAAAATAGGGAAAAATAGGCATTGAACACTCAACACCGGTAAAATAACATATTTAATATGAATAATATAATAAAATTTGAAGAAAAGAAAGCATCCAACAAATCTCATCGTAAAGAATATGGCAAATTTATATCCATACAATCGCATCCTAAATAATAATAAAAATATAAATATCCAGCAACTAGCTATACTACTGCAGATCTGCAGGAGGCTGACCATCGGCGCGCCTGAAGGATAAGAACTGCTCATACTCGTCCCGTGGAATCGACACCAATGTCGATAGAGAAGGCAGTGACGTCGGTGGAGTCTGTGTCGATGTAGGCGCACCAGGAGGCCGTACCCACTCCAAGTCTGCGAGTCGCTGGTTGTAAGAATCCATGGTAGATAACAACCTCGTACTGCTATGAACCATTGAATCCTGCATCATCGTCAGCCTCTCGCCCATCGATAGCTGTGATGCATGCAGCTCCATGATGTTGTGGTCTGTCGAGACTCTAATATTATTTGTCAAATCCCGGAGCTCCATCATGCTGCGGTCGAGCATATCGAATCGTGCGATAAGCATCGGATCGTCCGCCTGCGACTGGGATCGGGGCTGCTCCTCCATCCTTCGCAGTAACTCGTCACGGAGAGACGCAATCTGACGGTCAACGACCTCCTGGACGGCCTCATGGACACTAGTCGACGACTGTGAGGGCTGCGACTGCGAGGGCTGTATGGAATGCGCAGATGTCGGAGAGGCCCTAGATGACTGCGTCGCAACCAAGGCACCATAGGACCCCGTACCGTAGTACGTATCCCTCTGGAGAACACCAGCTGCGGTCACCCACAGGTCGTCCGCCGACGGAGCTGGAGCGGGCTGCGACGAAGTACCAACCTTTCCAGGTGTAGGTGCACTAGCAGTCGCCCGCTCACGCAGCAAAGATACTCGGCCTAGAAAGGTTTGTAAACTCGATAATTGCCTAAGTTATATTAAAATTAACACAAAGTAAAGTAATACTTACATAGGTCTGCGAGGCCCTCTCATCAATGAGATTTCCGTGTTTGTATCCTCACCCCTCTGTACATGTTAAAAATATATTATTTAGTACTAAACTTAAACATTTTTCCAAGTACCATTTTATGGTACTTACATTAAAATAGTATATTTTAAAATATACCAAACGACAGAAATATTCCGTCATCGGAATCGAGCCACCACACCACTTGGCAGCATTCTGCCTAGCCGCCTTGGCCTTCTCAGACCTTTCCTTGTAGCTCGGATCGTCGAATCTAGCCCTCATCGTAGTCCACTGCTCAGGCGTGATCCAAACTTGGATCATTTTTCCAGCACGATCATGAGCCTTCTGGTCATCAGAGCATCTCGGATAAGCTTGGCGGCAACGGTAGAAAAGAGCCGCTCGATCAACTCGGCCCAGTGCGGAGGATAGAAATATGATTGCTATAATAAATAATTTAGTAAGTGAGCATCACGAATAAGTTATATAATATGCATAAATTAGAGGATTTATTTAATATACTTTTACTTGGAAGTACGCAAACCAGAATGCCTTCCTCTCCTCCGGAGCCTCAGAGTAGTTGATCCAAGGGCCACCGTAGTTGTTCCTCAGAAATTGGCCCAGGCGTCTCTGAACCGACGATGGACGATATCTATACAGAGATAATTATTTAGAATACTAAAAAAGTCAATATACGATGAATAAAGAAATACACGATATATATTATACTAAACTATCTAATTGACTTACTTTGTACCGTCGACCCAAATCTCTGTCCTCGTCTCCTCCGGAGGTGCGCATGGAGGATCTTGCTAATGCTGGGACAACGTGGGCACGACCTCCTCGACATGTTCATCTGTCCCCATGGTTCCGTCAGCAGGAGGAACGCTGGACGAGGGTGTACTATCACGCCTGGAACTACTCGTCCCAACAGTCGGAGATGTGAGTGATCGATATACTGGAGTACTGGGCGACGATGATCCGGAACCAACAGTAGGCAGTACCGGAGGAGCACTCTGTCTACCTCGGGACCTGCCGAATCCTCCGCGCCGTCCTGTCATATCTGATAACAACATATGATGATTATAAAGAAACACAAATATATAGTACATTCTACAGTCAAAATGTGATGCATATCTCAAAATATTCTACAGTTAAAATATAATACATATATTCGTTAAAATATTATATTCTACAGTCAAAATATAGTTACATTCTACAGGCAATATATTTTATTTTCAATCATCTTCAGAAAATTCATATTGTTCGCCTTCCTCGTCCTCCTCTTCCTCTTCCTCCTCCTCGTCTTCACTTTCATCTACTTCGTCTTCCTCTTCGAATAATTCTACATCTTCTACATTATTACTCGTGTAATGAGTAACTTTTGTTGGGTCCACATCTATAATATTTGTTACAAGAGGTAGATCGTCCTCCTGATAAGCTATTTCGTCAATGTCAAAGGTATTTCTAGCTTTAGTCTTGCATACTGTCCACCAATCTGACCTCGCTGTCCCCCGTCTAGGATAAGTTGTGAAGTACATGAGCTGAGCCTGACTTGATAGGACAAATGGTTCATAGCCTTGATATCTACGCTTGTAGTTTATATCCACAAGGCCATGCTTGTCAATTTTCTAATCTTGATCTTGAATCGGATCGAACCATTCATACCTGAATAGCACGATATTAGCAGATTCTGTGCCATAATTATATGTCAACTCCACAATCTCTCGTAAGATGCCAAAAAAATCATTGCCTGGATTAACGTCTTTGTAGTTCGAAGATTTGATACACAAACAACTGTTTTTCATGGAATCAAGATCCAGAAATATGTCTCTGATAGGAGCATTTGTTGACTTGAACCTGAACCCATTCACACAGAAACTTGGCCATATTTTTACGGCAGTAATTGGTCCCTTGGCTAGAGTTCTAATAGATTCAGTCTCGGGTGTTATTAGACGATCGACCTAAATACCAAAGTAGCGATAGTAAGTTATTTGTTTTGCAAGTGCAGAAATAAAAAGTAATTACCAAGCATCTTACATATGCACTCAACCAAGAAGGAAAATGGCATCTCATATCTTGTTCTACTTTTTCGTCTGTTATGTAGGGTCTAACCGACCTCAACTCATCATTATATGTGCTGAAAAACAATAAAGCAACTGCTAATTAGTAGCATAATTATATCTTATACTATTACATTGAGATGATGTAAACGTGGATGTATTAATTACTTATCCCTCTAGCTTCTCCACTTTATCCTCGTCGTAATTGAGTAATATATACAATTGAGCAGCCCTTAGCTCGTCGTCAATCAAATATCTCTTCTTCATTTTTCCCGAAGGCTTTCCGGACGCATTGAATACTTTGAGTATTGCATCATTAGATTCCTGATATGCGTCGTCATTTCTCGGAGCTTTCGTCCTATTAGTAGCAACATGCGATTTGAAATACGTCGAGCAAAAGTTTGTAATCTCCTCGAGAACATAAGCTTCACAAATAGAGCCCTCAACCCGTGCCTTATTTTTTACCTTTCTCTTTAGGTGATTCAGATGTCGCTCAAAGGGGTACATCCACCGATAACCGACAAGACCACCAACACGTGCCTCATAGGAAAGATAAATTGGCAAATGCTCCATAGAGTCAAAGAATCCAGGAGGAAATACCTTCTCGAGCTTACATAGTGTTACCGCAATGTCCTTCTCTTGCTTTTTTAGACGATCGACGAGCAACTTAGTACAACAAAGATCTCTGAAGAATATGCTCAGCTCTGTCAATGGGACCCAAACGACCTGCGGTAAGAATTCCCAAAATGCAATCGGAATTAACCTCTCCATGAATACGTGACAATCGTGGCTCTTTATACCCGCCAGTTTGTTCTCCTTGAGGTCGACGCATCTTCTCAAGTTCGATACGTACCCGTTTGGAAACTTTAGACCCTGAATCCACCTACAAAGTCAACATTTATCCACTTTCTCTAGTGAGAAAACTGACTTTTGGTTTAATTTTCCATTCCCCTCCTCTATCAAATGCAATGCAGGACGTCTACATATTTCTTCTAAGTCCAACCTGGCCTTCGGATTATCTTTCGTCTTCCCCTTTACCTCCATTACAGTATTAATTATGTTATCAAACACATTCTTCTTGTAAACCCCCTCGACCAAAAATTTATTTTAATTAACTTAGATAGCATGATTAGGGTTATTTTGGTCCTAATTAGAACTTATTATATAGAGATTTATTGTTTGTGCAATGCTTATAATACTTAGGACACCTTACCGTTGCCCCGATATTTAGGATACTACACTAGCTGTTACCATGAAACAAATTCTATACACTTTGTCTAGACATACCAACCTACCATAATGACCTTTGTGCAACCCCCAGATACTGATTTTTGTGCCTAATTTTAGTCACACAAAAGTCGTTACAAACGTCCGTACGTAAATTCAATTAATTGCATATTTACGTTCGTTGTCCGTTCCAATCGAGATTGAGATCCAACCTCAACCCGTTTTGACCAACCCCGATTATGACATTATTATACTCTAAGCCTACCACGCCCATGACGCTTGAGCCACCCAATTTTGACCCCCGGTTATTTTTATTTAATTAAATAATACCTAGCGTATTAATTTTAATTAAATTAATGTAGTGACCCAACCTCGTTCAAATTAGACCCAACTCCAACCCAAACCCACATACACGCCCACAAGCCTCATACAAAATACCATACACCATTCTAGTCCAATACAAAATACCAAACATGGTGTTTTGTCACATCAAATCCTCAATTTCAGCTTTTGTGCAATTTCCTAATTGTTCAGGGGCTTTTATGCAAATTTGCAGTGAGGTGCCCCCCTCTCATTGGTCCAACCCCATGAAGAATGAGACCCCATTCCCTTGACAGGTCTATCATAGTTTTTCCCCCATTTTTATGTACCTACATTACTTTTTGGGGATATATCTCCACCCTACATTTTGAACCCCTCAATCCTAGCCCTCCCCTCATCATGATGAAGCCTCCCCAACTCCCCAAAAATAACACCCAGCCGACCCTAATCCCAAGGTAGCCCCCCCACTCTATCACCTATATATACTACATGTCACCTCACATTAAATGGCACACAAACCTAGAAAACCATAACCAAAACCCTATTTTCTAAAAAACTACACACACTCAGCCCAACCCCTACCCGAGCTTCATGCCGCCCTCTTCCGGCCAGCCCCCGCCTCCGGCCACCCCCGCAACGACCCTACCCCCTCCGGCGACCTTTCCCCCACCTACTACCGCCGCCCCCGGCCACTGCTCTGCCCACAGCCACCTCCCTCTCCACTGTCCTCACCCACAGCCCTCACCTCCCCCGAGCTCGAGCCGACCACCCGAGCTCCAACCACTCCGCCACCCTAGCTCGCCCGGACGCCGTACTTGGTCGACCTCTTCCCCGTCCGACCTCCTCCGTCTCCGCCGACTCTCAGCCCCGGACGACGCCGCAGCCGGCCGCCCCCGCCCCTGCAGTACCACCTAACTGCAGGTTGCTGTTGTAGCCGCCGACTCCCCTGAGCGCTGCCGGAGCTCCGCCCGGCCACCCAAGCCGTCGACGACCAGTCCGGCGGATCCCCCTCGACCCCTCCTACACTCCTGTACGTATACATATACGAATATAATGTAAATACATGGTATACTTGGGTTTGCATTGTGATATATATATATATATATATATATATATATATATATATATATATATATATATATATATATATATATATATATATATATACTGTATTCAGTTGTATAATAAATAATATATGTATTCTGTAATTTGGGGTATTCATATATATATCACTATATTATATATATACCTTTGTATAAACACAGTATTCTATGTATATATATGCTGTATTTTGTATATGTTATATATATATATATATATATATATATATATATATATATATATATATATATATATATATATATATATGTGTGTGTGTGTGTGTGTGTGTGTGTGTATAGTATATACTATACACTTGTCTTTAAATATCTATTGTGTATGTATGTATATATATATATATATATATATATATATATATATATATATATATATATATATATATATGTATATTTGTAATATATTTGGAATATTATGCAGTTAATATATGGTGTATAAATATATATTCTGTATTTTAGTATATTATATGTAGTATGTTATTTATTGGTATTAAATACATTACACCTATTATTAACATATATGTATATATATATATATATATATATATATATATATATATATATATATATATATATATATATATATTGGTATTTAGTATATATATATATATATATATATATATATATATATATATATATATATATATATATATATATATTGGTATTTAGTATATTAGAGTATTATATATAAATATATGGATATATATACATAAATATACTTTGTGTATATAAATAATATATGTTAGTATATATTATATATGATTACACTTTCTATTTTTGTACATATAAATATATATGTATACTATATATACCTGTTGTATATATGTACTTATATATATATATATATGATATATATATATATATATATATATATATATATATATATATATATATATATATATATATATATATATATATATATATATATATAAATGCTTATATGTCTATGTATTAAATTAATATATGTGGTATAGTGTATTTTAAATATGTTAATATATTTAATGAATATGTGTATATATACATATTATTAGGTAATATGTAAAGATGCTAATTAAATGTACTATTAAACATTACATATTTTTATTATATTTTAATATGTATTAGTGAACACATAAGTATATATGTTATACTATGTATATATATACTATCTTTTATGTATATATTTAATCATGTATTATTTTTATGCAAGTATTTATTTTATGTATTAATGTATTATAGTATATATATTAACTAATGAATATATGTAATTATATATGTATGGTGGTATTGATATAAAATATTTAAATACTATATCTATGTACTATAGTAGTATGTACATATATGTTATTAAATTCCTTATACATAATGAACAATATATATATGTTATATATTATTAATGCATTATGTATATATGTACATATGTCTAAATACAGTTGTATATATAAGTATATAGGTTACTAAATTATCTATAGTATATATGTGTATATGTGTTAGGTATGTATACTTGTACTAGGTTAACATCGATAATTAAGCATGGTGTAAATTAGTCTTTATAATATTGTATTTTATGGATGAGATTAGACATTCCCTGCTATATATTAGCATATTAGACTGGTTAGTATTTTAGGACAGCGTAGCACGCTTCGATAGGATCCATTAAATTGGGATATCCTTCGGAGTCGTGTCAGCTGGCCAATGCCACGTGGCCTGGTCCCGCTTATATTTTTGGGACTGGGGCGTGACATAGTTTTAGTGGCAGCCCATGCAGGTCATGTTTATCGCTTGTGGTATGGTAACATGCCCAGCGAGCCTGCAATAGGATAAAAATTAATACATCTCATCCACTTTCCGCCTTTGAACCTCCTTCACATTTGACAAATATCTGCATCATGCTTGTTATTCCGTACTCTTTTAACGAAGTTATTTTTTTCTTGCAGCAAGATGAACTTGCACAGCAGACGTGAAGCATACGGCGCTATGTGCCATCCACCACCGCACCAAGGGAGGATACACCCCCTAGACCACCCGGAGAGCAGCCTCCACCACAGGCACCGGTGATTCCCCAGGCCCCGATGATACACTGGCACCAGACCTCACACGACGGTGGAACGCAGCAGCCAGAAGGCCAGACTTCTCAGACTGTCCCGCAGTACTTCGAGGGCCAGACGTCCAGAGCTACGCCGATGCCTCAGTCTGAGAGACCGACATCTGAGGAGACTTCTACGACGCAACCAGAGGCCCCATTGCCACCACCTCCGTTCTTTCCACCAAAGATGCCACGTCCAGAGGAACAGCCACAGATGTTCCAACTCTTCCAGACTATGATGCAGGCTCAATGGCATCAAACCGAGACGTTGAGACAGATTTTGATGGCAGTAATGGAGAGGACACCTGTCCTAGCACCCGTACCAGCACCTCCACCAGCTCAGACAGTTGGTACGGTACGATGGTTCCGCCAGATGGGCCTGGATACTTTTTCGGGCAGCGAGACCGCGAAAGAGATCTCCGATTGGGTTGCCAACACGAAGATGCTACTAGAGGCTTCACAGTTACACCCAGACCTCTGGATGACCGCAGTGAGGGCCCAGCTGAAAGGCAATGCCCATCACTGGTGGGACTCCATAGAGTGCAGCATAGGCAAGACGCAGACGTGGGACCAGTTTCTAGAGTACTTCAATGTTAAGTATTTTCCGGCTACGGTCAGGAATGCCCTCTACTCCCAATTCCTGCACCTGGAGCAAGGGAATCTGTCCGTAGACGCCTATGACACAGAGTTTAGTAGGCTTAGCCGATTTGGTGCCGCCCTGATACCCAACGACCTTGAGAAGGCCAGGAGATTCCATCACGGCTACCTTCGAGCTGCAGAGGTACACTACTACTCAGGCGAGGATCTCATACGAGGAAGTTCTGTCAGAGGCCAGGATCCAGGAGGCTATTAGCAGAGGATCGAGATATTCCAGCACGACTGTACCAGCCAGAGCTCAGCCCGGAGCAGGAGGACCGATTCGCCATTCAGGAGTGCAGACGCAACAGAAGATTGTACCATATCAACAGAGAGAGCTACCGACGTGTCACTTTTGCAGAAAGAAGGGACATGTCCAGAAAGATTGCAGAAGAAGACTAGGACTGTGCTTGAGGTACGGATCGACCCAACATCAAGCTCAAGAGTGTTCCCAGTATAGCGATAGAGCCCGGTAGATAGTACAAACGCCAGCCCACCAGCCCTAGGTATGTCCGTAGTATTGCTTGATAATTTATAGCTTATTATGTGTTATTTTAATTTTGAGGACAAAATTCTTATAAGTTGGGTAGATTGTAAACCCCCTCGACCAAAAATTTATTTTAATTAACTTAGATAGCATGATTAGGGTTATTTTGGTCCTAATTAGAACTTATTATACAGAGTTTTATTATTTGTGCAATGCTTATAATACTTAGGACACCTTATCGTTGCCCCGATATTTAGGACACTACACTAGTTGTTACCCTGAAACAAATTTTATACACTTTGTCTAGACATACCAATCTACCATAATGACCTTTGTGCAACCCCCTGATACTGATTTTTGTGCCTAATTTTAGTCGCACAAAAGTCGTTACAAACGTCCGTACGTAAATTCAATTAATTGCATATTTACGTTCGTTGTCCGTTCCAATCGAGATTGAGACCCAACCTCAACCCGTTTTGACCAACCCCGATTATGACATTATTATACTCTAAGCCTACCATGCCCATGACGCTTGAGCCACCCAATTTTGACCCCCGATTATTTTTAATTAATTAAATAACACTTAGCGCATTAATTTTAATTAAATTAATGTAGTGACCTAACCTCGTTCAAATTAAACCCAACTCCAACCCAAACCCACACACACGCCCACAAGCCTCATACAAAATACCATACACCATTCTAGTCTAATACAAAACACCAAACATGGTGTTTTGTCACATCAAATTCTCAATTTCAGCTTTTGTGCAATTTCCTAATTGTTCAGGGGCTTTTATGCAAATTTGCAGTGAGGTGCCCCCCTCTCATTGGTCCAACCCCATGAAGAATGAGACCCCCTTCCCTTGACCGGTCCATTATAGTTTTCCTCCCATTTTTATGTACCTACATTACTTTTTGGGGACATATCTCCACCCTATATTTTGAACCCCTCAATCCTAGCCCTCCCCTCATCATAATGAAGCCTCCCCAACTCCCCAAAAATAACACCCAACCGGCCCTAATCCCAAGGCAGCCCCCCCCCACTCTCTCACCTACATATACTACATGTTACCTCACATTAAATGGCACACAAACCTAGAAAACCATAACCAAAACCCTATTTTCTAAAAACCTACACACACTCAGCCCAACCCCTACCCGAGCTTCCCGCCACCCTCTTCCGGCCAGCCCCCGCCTCCGGCCACCCCCCGCAACGACCCTACCCCCTTCGGCGACCTTTCCCCCACCTACCACCGCCGCCCCCGACCACTGCTCTGCCCACAGCCACCTCCCTCTCCACTGTCCTCACCCACAGCCCTCACCTCTCCCGAGCTCGAGCCGACCACCCGAGCTCCAACCACTCCGCCACCCTAGGTCGCCCGGCCGCCGTACTTGGCCGACCTCTTCCCCGTCCGACCTCCTCCGTCCCTGCCAACTCTCAGCCCCGGACGACGCCGCAGCCGGCCGCAGCCGGCCGCCCCCGCCCCCACAGTACCACCTAGCTGCAGGTTGCTACTGTAGCCGCCGACTCCCTCGAGCGCTGCCGGAGCTCCGCCCGGCCACCCACGTCGTCGACGATCAGTCCGGCGGATCCCCCTCGACCCCTCCTACACTCCTGTACGTATACATATACGAATATTATGTAAATACATGGTATACTTGGGTTTGCATATATATATATATATATATATATATATATATATATATATATATATATATATATATATGTCCTGTATTCTACTTAGTATTTAAATACGTATTCTGTATATTACTGTATTAAATATATATATATATATATATATATATATATATACTGTATTCAGTTGTATAATAAATAATATATGTATTCTGTAATTTGGGGTATTCATATATATATCAGTATATTATATATATACCTCTGTATAAACACAGTATTCTATGTATATATATATTGTATTTTGTATATGTTATATATATACTAGATATATATATATGTGTATAGTATATACTATATACTTGTCTTTAAATACCTATTTATGTATTAAATATGTATTGTGTGTGTGTGTATATATATATATATATATATATATATATATATATATATATATATATATATATATATATATATATATATATATATATATATATATATGTATGTATATTTGGAATATATTTGGAATATTATGTAGTTAATATATGGTGTATAAATATATATTCTGTATTTTAGTATATTATATGTAGTATGTTATTTATTGTTATTAAATACATTACACCTATTATTTACATATATATATATATATATATATATATATATATATATATATATATATATATATATATATATATATATATATATATATATATATATATATATATATATATATATATTGTTATTTAGTATATTAGAGTATTATATATAAATATATGGATATATACATAAATATACTTTGTGTATATAAATAATATATGTTAGTATATATTATATATGATTACACTCTCTATTTTTGTACATATAAATATATATGTATACTATATATACATGTTGTATATATGTACTTATATATATATAAATGCTTATATGTCTATGTATTAAATTAATATATGTGGTATAGTGTATTTTAAATATGTTAATATATTTAATGAATATGTGTATATATACATATTATTAGGTAATATGTAAAGATGCTAATTAAATGTACTATTAAACATTACATATTTTTATTATATTTTAATATGTATTAGTGAACACATAAGTATATATGTTATACTATGTATATATATACTATATTTAATGTATATATTTAATCATGTATTATTTTTATGCAAGTATTTATTTTATGTATTAATGTATTATAGTATATATATTAACTAATGAATATATGTAATTATATATGTATGGTGGTATTGATATAAAATATTTAAATACTATATCTATGTACTATAGTAGTATATACATATATGTTATTAAATTCCTTATACATAATGAATAATATATATATGTTATATATTATTAAAGCATTATGTATATATGTTCATATGTCTAAATGTAGTTGTATATATAAGTATATAGGTTACTAAATTATCTATAGTATATATGTGTATATGTGTTAGGTATGTATACTTGTACTAGGTTAACATAGATAATTAAGCATGGTGTAAATTAGTGATTTATAATTTTGGATTATCTGTTTGTAGGCATCCGAGACGGTGCTACCTTGACTGCTTGTTCCGGAGCATTGCTTGTGCACACCAGAATTCCAGGCAAGTATACCTTGCCTTGTTGATACTGTTTAAATTCAGATGTTTATCTAGTTGCACATCTTATTATTTTAATATTAACTGTGTGCGTCCGAGGAGACTCGAGTGCTGTCAACGAAGGCGTTGACGTTAGGACTTGTGTCTGACCTAGTATCTAGTGGACCCACCTAAAGTTGAGGAGTTATCAATATGACTTCCCAGACCTTGCCACATATCTTAACACGTCACAGAGTGAGTTCATGTAGGGACGCGTGCTTCATGATCGACTGGCCATCAGCATGAGCAGCACGTGTGAGGGCATTTAGCTTAGTTGTTTATTTCTGTAGCGACTTGCATCATAGTATGAGGTGTCCACGTCGCATTCGTGACTTGTACATTGATATTGGGCGGGGAATACAATTAGTAGGCGTGGGACAGACATTTGGCCGTCGTAGTTTCAGAGTAAACTGCGGGACCGTGAGCCTCTGTATTACCCGGTTATGAGCCATGTGTTACCCGATTATGGGCTCAGATTCCCGGTTATGGGCATATATGCTTGTCGATACATCCGGCAGAGGTTACTAGCTGCGCGCTATCATGATCAGTGATGTAGTCAGCATATATACTCCTGGCGTTCAGTTTACAGCTAATGCCAGGTACTTAGCCTCTGGCTCGACGCTATGCTTTATACCTTTCACCTACCCATACGTACCAGGGTTGTCTTCAAAGTGCATTTCACTTAGCTGGTTAGATTACCCTTGATTTTACACAGTCTATACTTTATGGCATACATTTTTGTATCTTGTTATGTCCCTCTGAGGACCTGGTTCTCTTCCAGATCTGGACGAGCACTTGTACCCGACCATCTACGGAGCAGGAGTAGAGACAGGATTCCTGATTGAGGACTACGAGGTATTTCCAGGAGAGTTCCCGTGATTTGAGTACGCAGCTGCATTGGACTAGAGTTTTCATATCTAGCTAGTTGATACTCTAGTCTAGTTATCTTACCTTTTTCTGCACTTTATTTCTATTTCTGTATTTCAGTGGGTTTGTCCCCATTCAGACTATTTTAGATGTATTATGGATATTCAGACTCTTGTATTTTATTTACCAGCATTTATTTCAATCTTTATGATATTGTATTCTGTGGATGAGATTAGACATTGCCTGCTATATATTAGCATATTAGACTTGTTAGTATTTTAGGACAGCGTAGCACGCTTCGATAGGATCCATTAAATTGGGATATCCTTCGGAGTCGTGTCAGCTGGCCAATGCCACGTAGCCTGGTCCCGTGTATTTTGGGAGTGGGGCGTGACACTTCTCGATATGCATGACATCAAGGTTATGTCTGATCAGATTGGTGCTCCAATATGGCAGATCCCAGAATATACTCCTCTTCGTCCAGTTATGGGTGTGACCAAATCCGTCACACTTGTACCCCTTAGCAGGCTCTTCGATAGCACGTGGTAAATCTTTTACCTCTTTCCATATCGTGTATCCGGGCCACCTTGGCGGTGGATTAGCTTTCTCTACAACTCTCGCACGAAAAGCATTCCGGTTCCTCCGGTACGGATAATCCTTCGACAAAAATTATCGATGACAATTGAAGAAGTACGGTTTGCCTCCGTGTTTCAAACGGAAAGCTTGAGTATGGTCCATGCAATACGGACATGAGAGATGACCATGGGTGCTCCATCCCGATAATATTCCATAGGCCAGAAAGTCGTTGATGGTCCACATAAGTGCTGCCCTCATCTGAAAATTCTACTTTCTAGAAACATCGTACGTGTTGGCACCTACTTCCCACAGCTGATTCAACTCATCTATTAAAGGCTGTAAATACACATCGATGTTCCTCTTCGGATTGTTCGGACCTGGGATAATAACGGTTAGGAACATATACGGAGTCTTCATGCACATCCAAGGCGGTAGATTGTACGGAGTGACGATCACAGGCCAACACGAATACTGGGAGCCCGAAAGTCCGAATGGGATAAACCGTCAGAGGAGAGCCCCAATCTGACATTACGCGCTTCCTCGGCAAAATATGGATACTCTCGATCAAAGTGCTTCCATGCTTCTCCATCGGATGGATGATCCAATACTCCTTCGATCTATTTTTTACTGTGCCAACTCATGTTTTCTGCAGTCTCCTTAACCATAAACAACCGCTGCAACCGCGGCGTCAAAGGCAAGTAGTGCATCGAATCGGTAGGCTTCCTTGCACCGACAAACTTTTCTCTAACAGTGTCCTTGTAGTGATCAGCACCACAGAATCTGCACGCATCTTCATCCTTGTCGTCTTTGTAGTACAACATGTACCCGTTGTGACATGCATCAATTTTCTCGTATCCCATCCAAAGCAATCTCACCATCCTCTTAGATCGATAGAAGTCTTTAGGCAACTTTGCACCCTCGGGCAAGATCTCTATAATCAAATCGATCAGTCGATTATAGCATTCTTATGACATGTTAAAATCGGACTTGATGCTCAATAATCTTGTAACCACCTCCAACGGTAAATGATCCTCACAACCAGGATATAGTAGAGTCCTTGCATTCTCCAGCAACTCCATAAACTTTGCAGCATCAGCATTCGGTGCCTCCTCAGCTTCATCATAATTGTCCGGATTAAAACTAGGTCCCGCCGCATCATAATTCTCCGGATTGAAACTAGGCCCCGCCGCATCATAAACTATGTTCACCAACCCGTCGTCGTAAGCATCGTGGTCGTGGACATCCATATACGGCTCCATATAGGGCTCCGACTCCGATGCTAGAGATACAAGTTCTCCATGTGCGGTCCACTGATAGTAATTCGGCGTGAAGCCCTTCGAGTATAAATGATATGTAACTTTCACTTCTGGATGATATTTCCTGTTGCGACATCTCACACACGGACACTTAATTTTGGTATCGTCCATGTACTGAGGGAACGCCTTGGCGAACTGCAGGAACTGTTGTACACCCTCAATGAATTCATCCCGCACACCGCACATGTCATAAGGATGACGGTTGTACATCCACGAACGATGACGCAGATAGTAATTCATATCCATTTTTAGATACTTCTGCAAAAATGACAGTATGTATCATATAAATTATTACATATAGTGTGATTCTCTAAAGAAGAAGCTGATAATTAGTTAGAGGATCAATATAAGTGCCAAACACAGTAGCGTTTGTACCATAGTTTGTGGGTATCGGCCGAAATCAAAACCATCAAAACTGCAAACACAGTAGCGTTTGTACCATAATTATGCGACTCGAATTTGTGACCAAGAATCAAGTCTTGCTTCAACTGCTGATTAATGATGCAGTAGTTTTCTTTTTCTTTTTTACTTTCATATGTACATATCATGATTTCAAATATATATATTAACTGCAGATGTACTATTGAATATGTCAACTAAAAGTGCATTTTCTAATTTCACCTAAAATAAGTGAAGAATATTATGAGACCCCATCCCATGACCCTTCTGTGATTAACAGGCTTATTTGGTCTTTCTTAACAGTGGCAGGTACTGAACCCTAACCTATATTATATTTCTTATGTTTATAAAGCTTGGTCCTTTGCAGCACACATGCACACATATATGATGCCAATTCAAGAAAGGTCAAGATAATTAAGAACGTACAAACAGTATTTCTTCGTATAAAATAGAATATTCTACAATATATACAATAGCTAGATTACAAGGAAGAAGATGATCAGGAATCCGCGTGATGGGACTTAAGACTAGAAACAACGCGGCCGCGAACACTAAAGCCATGACTTGACTTTCTTTCTTGTAGCTATCACTAGATGCATGCAGTACATTTTTAATTTGGCCCACATCGATCCTTCAACAACCTAGAACGAGTTTGCCATGGTTAATTATCCCAAGTCCAAACGCCTAAAGTGTCAGGAGGGGTGTGGCTTTGTATACACTGATATATGTAGTTCACTTCACTAGGCTGGGTTTGGGATTACTTTTTGGAGGTTGCTTCTACTTCTGCTTTTGTCAACAATCTTACACAGCTGTCAAAACTTGCTTCTACTGTGAACTTTTGGCAAACGACAACAATTCCAAACCAAGCCTAGTAACTATAAATTGGATCTAATTATAGTCGTTATCATTGTTACCATCAGTTGTTTAACTTAATTCTTATCAGCTTTCATTTTCATCGATCGGTCATCACCAACAAACACAATATATAGATTCATGTGGACTTTGACGAGAAGCAAAGTATAGCTAGCATCAACGTGTACAAGAACAGGATGATCGATTAACTCTTTTGCAGCTTTGATAAATATTGTAAGTCAAAGATCGTTTGTAGCAATTGGTACTTACTTTAGTACTAATTAAGACTGAAATCTAGCTAGGGCAAAGGAAGATGAACGTGATTGTCTCCCTTTCAATATAGATGTATGTTGAATTATAGGGAAGTAAGAGGAAAATAATTTATACTTTATATTAGGCGTTTAGTAGACCGCGTTGAGCTCATTTAGATCTCGTAACGATGGCGCCTGTGCCAGTGTCAGTGTCAGTGTCTGTGTATATCGTGTCTGTGTCTGTGTCACATGTGTGTCCTATGAGAGAGAGAGAGAGAGAAAGAGTTAGGGTTTACCTAGAGGAGGAGGGGGGAGGACGCGGCCGGAGGGGGGAGGATGCGGCCGGAGGGGGATCGCCGGGAGAGAGGAGGGGCGCCGGAAGGAGGAGGGGAGCCGGAGGGGGAGGACGCGGCCGACGGGGGTCACCGGAGGGAGGAAGGAGGGGCCGGAGGGAGGAAGGAGGAGGGGAGCCTTTGAAATTTGGGAGAGGGAGCGGGATAGATCGAAGGAAATGGGGGGAATCAGCCCTAAGTAAAAAATTTAGCGACGTTTTAACGACGCCAATAATAACATCGCTAATTTAGAATTTAGCGACGTTCTAGCGACGCCAATATTGACGTCGCTAATTTAGTGACGCCTTAAACGTCGCTAAATGTTCAAAATATATACGTCGCAAAATTGAACTTATAGCGACTAATCTTTTAAAAACTGAATAAAAGTCGCTAAACGTCGCTAAATGTCGCCAATTAGCGACGTCTAGCGACGTTTTTACATGGAGTCGCTAAATTAGCGATATTTTTACCTGGAGTCGCTAAAAAATGTCGCTAATCCCGCTTATTCTAGTAGTATTTGCAAAGGTACGTTGATAAGGCTACTTAGCCCAGAATATGCTCAAAACCTCAGTCATGAAGGATAATTGGCTATTTTACGCTGGTTATCTATTATTCATGAATTATCAAGTTTTATGCAGGGGCAGTTACCTACGTGGTTTGCATGCCATGATCTTCGAGAAGCAGTTATATGCGTTACCTTATAAAGGGATACGTGTCATACGCAGATTCAGAAGATTATTTGAACATGGGTAGCAGTTGTCATAACCGCAGAGTAAAGGAGGTAATCTTCTTCATAGTTTGGCCTTTTACGCCAATAAGACAGTCATTTGGCTTTTACGCCAACCAGGCTATTTTTAACTATAGGAGTATGCCGTATGCTATCTTCTCGAAATATGCTAACTAAACTATATTTGTAAAGGGGCAGTTACCTACGTGGCTTGCATGTCATGATCTTCGAGAAGCAGTTATACGCGTTACCTTATAAAGGGATACGTGGCATACGTAGATTCAGAAGATTATTTGAATGTGGGTAGCAGTTGTCATAACCGCAGCGTAAAGGAGGCAATCTTCTTCACAGTTTGGCCTTTTACGCCAATAAGACAGTCATTTGGCTTTTACGCCAACCAGGCAGTTATTTGATTGATCTCTATAAATAGAGACCCCTGGTCATAGGGTAAAAGGGGGACGAATTGGTTTTGGCTGACAACTTTGGCAGGGGGCGGAGAATTGGTTTTGGCTAACAACTTTGGCAACAAGAATTTGATCCTATTTACAACTTTCCTCTGACCGGCTTTTGCCGTCAGTTCAGAGAAAGTTTAAAGCTTCTTCTACAGCACTTCTTCATCATCGTGTAGTCCAAGGAACAAAGTGATCGACTGCAGATCAGACTTCCAAAGCAATACTTCCCCAGAATTATTTTATTGTACTTAATATCCTCGTATAGGATTATTTGTACTTTTCTCTTTTCTCGTTTATAAGCGAAAGTTTCGTATAAACTTTGTTTATCCAAACAATGGTATCTTGCGATACGGTGTGATACGGAGTCAATTTTGGGTGATTTATATGAATTCTTTTCACTATATGTTATAACAATTTTTAATAGTTGTACTTATATATATATATATATATATATATATATATATATATATATATATATATGACTTGTAGGAATGAGTAATTATGGATTATGGGGAGTTTGGCACCTCTTTGGTTTGAGTATCATAGATATCCTAGTATGCACTATAGGTTTTTGTCTTAATGTCTCTCTCTCTCTCTCTCTCTCTCTCTCTCTCTCTATATATATATATATATATATATATATATATATATATATATATGTGTGTGTGTGTGTGTGTGTGTGTGTGTGTGTGTGTGTGTGTGTGTGTGTGTGTGTGTATAGTTATATTTATGTGTGTGTGTGTGTGTGTGTCTAAGTATGGTACATTGGTTATGTTTGTGAGGTGTTAGTGAGTGCAGAGAGTGGTATGTGTGTGAGTGAGTATCGAGCAGTGCAGTATATGTATACACAGTTGGGGGGATCTGGTTTGTTCAGTTTGAAGCTTAGCAGTTGCATTGAGCATTGCAACTACAGCAGAGCAGTTTAGTAGCAATGTGCAGCAGCATGCTCAGGCAGCAAAAAGAGCAGCAACTGTAGCAGTTTGTACTGCAGTGCATTGCACAGCAAATGCAACAGCAAAAGCAGCATTAGCAATGCTGCAGCAGCTAGAGCAGTGCAGTGCTGCAGCAAGCAGTGCAGTAGTAAGCAGCTAGCCCGAGTGCAGCAGCAAACAACAAGGCATCAATAATTGCAACATTATAGCATGCACAGCAGAATGCATAGCAAGTGCAGTACAGTAGCTAAGAGCAGCACCAAGTGAAGAGCAGTATGCACTGCTCCAGTGGAGCATTGCAGCTACAGCAGTGTGCAAGCAGCAATTAACAACAGTATCAGTAAAATATCAGCATTTGCATTAGCACCAAGCTACTGCATCAATAGTGTATCAGCAGCACGTAGCAATGGCTGCAGTAGTGCAGCAACTAAAGCAGCAAGCAGAGCACACAGAAGCATTAGCAGCAGGCACAATAAGAGCAGCAAGAGTAGCAAGTGCAGCAGCAATTGGGGAAACTAACTCACTGCACAAGTGATCAGTTGAGTGGATTGAGTTGTGCATAGGTGTAGGTGTTATCAATTGGTAGGAGTTTGAGTGGTGTGTTGTGATACATGAGTGTGAGATACATCATGTATTAAATGAACTGAACCTTAATAAGCAGGTGAGGGAGGATTGTTCAGAATATGTGTGTTAATATTTACTTTAGTATCTGTATCAGGAAATTTAATTTTGAGATTGGGTTATAGGCTAGATGTTAGTTCATAGAGTATCAGTTAATTATATAGATATTAGTCATTTCAGTAATACCAGTTAGTGTTATATGCATATGTACAAATTAGTGTTATTAGTTAAGATAAGTTAGTTATTTAGCAAGTATTAATTAGTATTGACCAATATAGACCTATTAACCTAGAGAGGACTTAGTTAGCTAGGGTTTGACCTAGAAATAGCTAGTTTGACTAGTTTGGTCTAGAGTTAATCTAGTTTGATAGTTTGGACCTAGATGCATGCATTAGTGTATTTTTAATCCATTACTCCTTTATTACACCATTTAACTTGATAATTTCTAAAATAGGTTTGTGTGACACCAGCTTGAGCATCGAGAGACACACCTTGCTCTGGACCCCAGGCGAGTATATTTCTCTGTTAGTTTTTATTTCATAATAGTGTATATATCTCATGTTCTATAACTGTATACTTGATTCTGACACAGTGGTTTTACGGACTGGTACTACATGGATCCTGTCAGGAGATGTTATCCCTTACCGTATTTAGTGGGTACTCCTTCATATATATTTCATCGTGTGGTCACACATTGCTCGTGTCCAGTGTGCTTATATTCGTGTACACATACTGCTCGTGTTCAGTGTGCCCATA
Source organism: Iris macrosiphon (assembly GCA_036927795.1). Classification (NCBI taxonomy): domain Eukaryota; kingdom Viridiplantae; phylum Streptophyta; class Magnoliopsida; order Asparagales; family Iridaceae; genus Iris; species Iris macrosiphon. The sequence goes on along the minus strand of JAYESA010000005.1, from coordinate 209,890,450 downwards.
TTCGTGTTCGTAACGTGTCGTGATTGGATCTATTGGTATTAGTTGGAGATGAGGGAGTAGGAGTTGATTATGTGATCAAGCCCTAGTGTATTCGTGTACATGTCGATTATATACCACACTTGTAATCAAGTTACCATATTGTATTCATGTTCAACCTAAACCGATCACATAATGAACTTGTATTCTATGGCACATTAGTTATATTTCAGTTATTTCTATTATATTATAGATATTCTATTGCATGTTCTTTATTCCAGTACATTGCATGTTCACTCTAGTTTATTTTATTCTGTTGTTTAGTTATCTTGTATTCTTTTCTATTATCTGTTTTATATGCTCGATTATTATTTGAAACTGCTTTTAGAGGTATGTACTTTGCTCTAATCCTGGCTGGATATATTTTTCAGATGATTGGCTCATAGACCAGTGCCCTATATACTACAGACCGCATGACGACGTACCATTAGATGATACTCTTGTAGATAAGGAGGACTTAGTACCAAAGTCTGGGGAGGTTTAGTTTATTTTTGGTGGACTTGTATTAGACTTTTATTAAGACTTCTGGTATGTATATTATTTTAGTTTTGTGGAATGTATTATGATTCTCTTTCTTTCGTTATTCCATTCGTGATTTATCTTCCTTAGTTTGCATTGTCATTGATTATAGTTATATTTGTGAGATACCATATTGGTCCTCCGTTTGGAGTTGAGATGGTTGACAGGTACCGTATATATATATATATATATATATATATATATATATATATATATATATATATATATACTGTTGAGATGTTTAGTTAGTTAGAGTTGACCCCGACAGCGTCCTACCGTCGATGTTACGGCGTAGGATGGACGTACCCAAGTACTTGTGCCCAAATATCCGGGTACGGATCATGACAGTACGAGCCTGGGGTTGTGCTCGCACAAGGCAACATCGTTAAAGTTGTGGGTATCGTTGAATTGATCAAGTACGCATCGGAGGGACAGTGTTGCAAACAATAATCCATCTGAGTAAATAGGGCAAATCATAAGGCATGAGGTTCTTTAAATATAATAAAATCGTTCCATACATTATGTCCCTCTATAGAAAAGCAGCTCAAACATCGATACGGCTAAAGACATCGAAACCAAATTTTTTGGTCCTGGGGATGAGGCACGGCTATCGCTTCCTCGGACGATCCAGCACCTGCGAACAAGCAAACTGTTGGTGGTTCAGCACTTTGGAGAAAGTACTGGTGAATATAAAATCAACGAACAGAAGCAACATTCACTAAAACCAACACTAAATAATTATGCTATAAAATATTATATTACTAGTGATCTTTCTAGTTTTACCTAGGTTCGTTTCATGCAGTATAGGAACGGAGTCATATTACTTCTTTTGGAAGAATATTTGAAAACATAGTTCATATTCGATATACAAGCAAGCAGGCAAGCAGTTCATCTACGATAAGAAGTTTAATTACTATCTCTGGTGCACAACATGTCTCGTGAGTCATATCATTCTCTGAAGACTATAGCATGCATCTAGTGGACTATCTTCCTAGCATCTCTCTCTTTCTCTTATCAATAATAACATCTTATCGTGTGAACAAGATAAAAGCATATACGAAAATAAGACTTCTCTATGAAAGCATTCAATATAAGAGAGCATGTTCGATAGCATGAATATCACTTATTCAGTGATTCTTACCCCTTCATCGAACGGTTATTCCTGCAACAGATATACAAGTTAGCAACATTTGCATATATATGAATAAGGTTCTCTTAAGCAAGAATGCTGAATCCTAGCATGCGAACTAACTATATGATGGTCCACGGGAAACCCATGAATAGCAGCTGGAACTATAAGCACAGACTAACTATTAGCAGGACACCCCCTAATCGCGAGGACTGCAAGCCTCATGGTGTTTGTGAGGTGTTAGTGAGTGCAGGGAGTGGTATGTGTGTGAGTGCGTATCGAGCAGTGCAGTGTATGTATACACAGTTGAGGGGGATCGGGTTTCTTCAGTTTGAAGCTTAGCAGTTGCATTGAGCATTGCAACTGCAGCAGAGCAGTTTAGTAGCAATGTGCAGCAGCATGCTCAGGCAGCAAAAAGAGCAGCAACTGCAGCAGTTTGTACTGCAGTGCATTGCATAGCAAATACAACATCAAGAGCAGCATTAGCAATGATGCTGCAGCAAGCAGTGCAGTAGCAATCAGCTAGCCCGAGTGCAGCAGCAAACAACAAGGCATCAACAATTGCAACATTATAGCATGCACAGCAGAATGCATAGCAAGTGCAGTATAGTAGCTAAGAGCAGCAGCAAGTGCAGAGCAGTATGCGCTGCTCCAGTGGAGCATTGCAGCTGCAGCAATTACGCAAGCAGCAATTAGCATCAGTATCAGTATAATATCAGCATTTGCATTAGCAGCAAGCTACTGCATCAACAGTGTATCAGCAGCACGTAGCAATGGCTGTAGTAGTGCAGCAACTGAAGCTGCAAGCAGAGCACACAGCAGCATTAGCAGCAGGCACAATAAGAGCAGCAAGAGTAGCAAGTGCAGCAGCAATTGGGGAAACTAACTCACTGCACAAGTGATCAGTTGAGTGGATTGAGTTGTGCATAGGTGTAGGTGTTATCAATTGGTGGAAGTTTGAGTGGTGTGTTGTGATACATGAGTGTGAGATACATCATGTATTAAATGAACTGAACCTTAATGAGCAGGTGAGGGAGGAGTGTTCAGAATATGTGTGTTAATATTTACTTTAGTATCTGTATCAGGAACTTTAATTTTGAGATTGGGTTATAGGCTAGATGTTAGTTCATAGAGTATCAGTTAATTATATAGATGTTAGTCATTTCAGTGTTACCAGTTAGTGTTATATGCATATGTACAAATTAGTGTTATTAGTTAAGGTAAGTTAGTTATTTAGCAAGTATTAATTAGTATTTACCAATATAGACCTATTAACCTAGAGAGGACTTAGTTAGCTAGGGTTTGACCTAGAAATAGTTAGTTTGACTAGTTTGGTCTAGAGTTGATCTAGTTTGACAGTTTGGACCTAGATGCATGCATTAGTGTATTTTTAATCCATTACTCCTTTATTACACCATTTAACTTGATAATTTCTAAAATAGGTTTGTGTGACACCAGCTTGAGCATCGAGAGACACACCTTGCTCAGGACTCCAGGCGAGTATATTTCTCTGTTAGTTTTTATTTCATAATTGTGTATATATCTCATGTTCTATAACTGTATACTTGATTCCGACACAGTGGTTTTACGGACTGGTACTACATGGATCCTGTTAGGAGATGTTATCCCTTACCGTATTTAGCGGGTACTCCTTCACATATATTTCATCGTGTGGTCACGCATTGCTCGTGTCCAGTGTGCTTATATTCGTGTACACACACTGCTCGTGTTCAGTGTGCCCATATTCGTGTTCGTAACGTGTCATGATTGGATCCATTAGTATTAGTTGGAGATGAGGGAGTAGGAGTTGATTATGTGATCAAGCCCTAGTGTATTCATGTACATGTCGATTATATACTACACTTGTAATCGAGTTACCATATTGTATTCGTGTTCAACCTAAACCGATCACATAATGAACTTGTATTCCATGGCACATTAGTTAGATTTCAGTTATTTCTATTATATTGCAGATATTCTATTGTATGTTCTTCATTCCAGTACATTGCATGTTCACTCTAGTTCATTTCATTCTGTTGTTTAGTTATCTTGTATTCTTTTCTATTATCTGTTTTATATGCTCGATTATGTATTTAAAACTGCTTTCAGAGGTATATACTTTGCTCTAATCCTGACTGGATATATTTTTTAGATGATTGGCTCATAGACCAGTACCCTACATACTACAGACCGCATGACGACGTACCATTAGAGGATACTCTTGTAGAGCAGGAGGACTTAGTACCAAAGCCTGGGGAGGTTTAGTTTATTTTTGGTGGACTTGTATTAGACTTTTATTGAGACTTCTGGTATGTATATTATTTCATTTTTGTGGATTGTATTATGATTCTCTTTCTTTCGTTATTCCATTCGTGATTTATCTTCCTTAGTTTGCATTGTTATTGATTATAGTTATATTTATGAGATACCATATTGGTCCTCCGTTTGGAGTTAAGACGATTGACATGTACCATATATATATATATATATATATATATATATATATATATATATATATATATATATATATATATATATATATATATACTGTTGAGATGTTTAGTTAGTTAGAGTTGACCCCAACAGCGTCCTACTACCGATGCAGCGGCGTAGGTTGGCCGTACCCACGTACTCGTATCCAAATATTGGGGTACGGGTTATGACAGTATGAGCCTGGGATTGCGCCCGCACAAGACAACATCGTTAAAGTTGTGGCTATCGTCGAATTGATCAAGTACGCATCGGAGGGACAATATTGCAAACAATAATCCATCTGAGTAAACAGGGAAAATCACAAGACATGAGGTTCTCTAAATATAATGATATCGTTCCATACATTATGTCTCTCTATACAAAAGCAGCTCAAACATCGATACGACTCAAGACATCGAAACCAGATTTTTGGGTCCTGGGGATGAGGCACGGCTATCGCTTCCTCGGACGATCCAGCACCTGCGAACAAGCAAACTGTTGGTGGTTCAGCACTTTAGAGAAAGTACTGGTGAATATAAAATCAACGAATAAAAGTAACATTCACTAAAACCAACAATAAATAATTATATTATAAAATATTATATTACTAGTGATCTTTCTAGTTTTACCTAGGTTCGTTTCATGCAGTATAGGAACAGAGTCATATTACTTCTTTTGGAAGCATATTTGAAATCATAGTTCATATTCGATATACAAGCAAGCAGGCAAGCAGTTCATCTACGATAAGAAGTTTAATTACTATCTCTGGTGCACAACATGTCTCATGAGTCATATCATTCTCTAAAGACTATAGCATGCATCTAGTAGACTATCTTCTTAGCATCTCTCTCTTTCTCTTATCATCAATAATATCTTATCGTGTGAACGAGATAGAAGCATATACGAAAACAAGGCTTCTCTATGAAAGCATTCAATATAAGAGAGCATGTTTGATAGGATGAATATCACTTATTCAGTGATTCTTACCCTTTCACCGAATGGTTATTCCTGCAACAGACATACAAGTTAGCAACATTTGTATATATATGAATAAGATTCTCTTAAGCAAGAATGCTGAATCCTAGCATGCGACCTAACTATATGATGGTCCACGGAAAACCCATGAATAGTAGCTGGAACTATAAGCCCAGACTAACTATTAGCAGGACACCCCATAATCGCGAGGACTACAAGCCTCATGGTGTTTCGATTATCTCCCACAGGATGAACGATTTCTAATACCCCAGGAAACGATCGAGAGACAATACCTTGTGCACAAGTTGTCCAAAGACCGATGCGATGAATATGATTCAATCAGATAAAGACTATATGGTGCACATGTCCGTGACAAGCAAACATGATATCAAGCGATAGAGCCAGAGCCCTCAATTCTCTTCTTTCAATCAAGTCGATAGGTTCGATAAGTTTAATCAATTCGATAAGTTCAATCATTTTGATAGATTCAATCTTCTTTCTTTTAATCAATCGATATGTTCAATAGCATAATATACAAGTTATTCAAACAGTTCTATCTTTCAAGCATCAATGACAAGCAAAACGTGGCACAATTCTTCTCTCTCTTTTAGCTAAGCATGCAGTTCTACTTTTGTTTAGCATACGAAGAAAATATATGAACATTCTTTTACCCTTGTTTATTAGTATGGCAGCGGTTCGTTCGATAGCGGTGTCCGTGTAACTAAGCATGCAATATTCAATTCTTTAACTTAGCATGACAATGGTTCTATCTCTTTTAGACAAGCATAGAAGTTATCTGGTTAAGCAAGCATGTTCTCGTTCTATCATTCTCAATGAGAACATTATCTTATTAAGCAAACAAGCATTTCAAAAACTCAGATTCATTATTAAGGTGTGCAAGAATCAGAGAATAAAGTTCTGCCCACTCACCTAGATCAGTCATCTCCTGGTTCAACAAGGAGCTCTTCAAGAAGGTTTTCTTTTTTGAGTCAGCAAACCGATATCTCTATGCAATATTCAATTCTTTAACTTAGCATGGCAATTGTTCTATCTCTTTTAGACAAGCATAGAAGTTATCTAGTTAAACAAGCAGGTTCTCGTTCTATCATTCTCAAAGAGAACATTATCTTATTAAGCAAACAAGCATTTCAAAAACTCAGATTCATTATTAAGGCGTGCAAGAATCAGAGCTCACATAGATCAGTCATCTCCCGGTTCAATAAGAAGCTCTTCAAGAAGGTTTTCTTTTTTGAATCAGCAAACCGATATCTCTATGCAATATTCAATTCTTTAACTTAGCATGGCAATTGTTCTATCTCTTTTAGACAAGCATAAAAGTTATCTAGTTAAGCAAGTAGGTTCTCGTTCTATCATTTTCAATGCGAATATTATATTATTAAGCAAACAAGTATTTCAAAAACTCAGATTCATTATTAAGGCGTGTAAGAATTAGAGAATAAAGTTTTGCCCACTCACCTAGATCAGTCATCTCCTGGTTCAACAAGGAGCTCTTTAATAAGGTTTCTTTTTTTGAGTCAGCAAACCGATATCTCTTGTATATAGTGCCAACGCGGAGCGGGGCACTACAGATTCTAGGCCGCCTAGCCCATTACACACCTTGATATAGGGTTCATGTAATGGTAACCTCACCACTTTCTAAAGTGGTGATCATATCATAAGCTATTTGACTTCTTGCCATGCTAGCAAAATAGGGAAAAGTAAAAATAATTGGATTACATGGTCCTATTTTTCATGTTTCTACTAAACAAAGTAATTAAAAATTGAGCTATTTTCAATCACAAAGACCACAATTACCAAACGATTTTAGGTAACTCCAAATTCAGAAAGTGGTTCAGAATTCCAACCAAGAATTTGGACTTACCAAAGGCAAATTCAATTCCAAGTTACCAAACGGATCCAAACACTATGTTTGGGAAGGAGGAAAAATAGAGGGAAGGAACAAATTGAGAGAAAAAATGGAGAGAAAATTAGAAGGTATGAAGTTTGGAGGGGGGATGAGGAGAGAGTAATCTGGGAGAATTTTTTTGGTAGGTCCCACTAAAAACTTTCCTTCCAAAACCAGGAGGATAATGAACGTGCGTGAGAGGATTGGGTAAAATTGACCCAATTACCCCTCAATTAATTCCTTCTCTTTTCCTATGTTGACGGTTCGTATTCATATTTTCCTCTGATGGTATATATATTTCTCTTCTTCTAAACCAAGAAATTGTTACATGTTGAATCAAACTATCTATCTCTATTATTTTATTTTAAATTTGGTAATGATATAATTTTATTTAGATAATTATCGTGAAGTAGTTTTATTTTAAATTTGACAATGATGTAGTTTTATTTAGATAATCATAGTAATATAATTTTATTTAGATAATGATGTAGTTTTATTTTAAATTTGATAATGATGTAGTTTTATTTAGATAATTATAATGATGTAGTTTTAAATGAGTAATGCTATTCGTACCTCCAAAATATTCCTCCAAACCATCCCTCCTTATGTGGCTGCTGAAGTGGCATGCTAAATAGCATTATGTGATAGCTGACATGACAGCTAACATGAAAAAATTTAACCCAAAATATTAATCACCAAAAAATTTCAATGTTAATATTAATGTGAATTTTAATTTTAATATTAATTTTAATGTTAATGTTAATGTTAATATTAATTTACTGTTAATATTAATATTAATTTTAATGTTAATTTATAATTTGTCATGTCAGCTACCACATTAATCGCCATGTCATCTGCATGGATGGTTTGGAGGGATACTTTGGAGGTAAAAATAGCATTATTTGTTTTAAATTTGATAATGATATAGTTTTATTTTAAAATAAAGTATCATGAAACTATTATGGTATTCCTATATTGACATGGCTAGAAATTGGTACCGGTCTATATATTTCTCTCCACTAATAATGATGTAATTTTATTTAGATAATCATAGTGATGTAGTTTTATTTATATAATTATGTAGTTTTATTTTAAATCATTGTTAATGATGTAGTTTTATTTAGATAATTATAGTGGTGTAGTTTTAAATTTGATAATGTAGTACAAGCGGTATATACAAGCGGTATATACAAGCCGTATAAAATTTTCTTTATCAAGATTAACCAAATAACTTTGTATAAAAATTAAAATAAAATTTATGTAGGTAGGGAAAGATACATACCTAATATAGATATACATGTAGGTTGATTTTTCCAACGTGAAAGATAGATAAGTACCGGCTCCGTGTATAAAATAAAATAACTTATGTTTATTAAGGGTTTTTTTTTGTATAAAAAAAAAATATATAAATATAACATTTTGTATACAATAAAATAACATTTTGAATAAAATAAAATTTTGTGTATAAAGTAAAATAAATATAAACAAAAGGTAAAATGTTAAAGACAATGTAAATCTTTATACATTACAGTATTATCTTTATAAAATTACTACTTTAAGAAAGCCGAAAACTAATTAGTAATTTTATTTATGTTCCACAAACAAACAAATAATTTTTTTTTTTTTTTTTTTTTGTCATCAAAACAAAGATAGGTAAAATTGATTTTTCTTTTCCTCTATTTTCTTTAGTCTTAAATTTTCTACTTCTTTTCCCACAAACTTTCCAAACATAATGTAAAGCACTAAAAAAAGGAGGAAAACTGGTCCTTGGTTTCAAATAAAATCAAAATATTCGTTTCAAATTAAGTCAAAATAGATCTACCCAAAAATCAAATAAGATTAGTCTCGATTCAAACACAAAACAACAATGCCCTAAAATCTCTATCAAATTCCAGCCGTAGCCCGCAGATCTAAGGGCCGGAAGAATCAGAACGTATGCTCTTTCTTTTTCTTCTTCCCTCTATAATTTGCTGAAGAAGTTCTTGATTCCCCAAATCAAAACCCTGACCATAAAACTTCGCAAATCTGCAGCCTTTCCTTTCTTCTCGGCTTTTTCTAGAGTTTTGTGATCGAGAATGGACTCGGACCACGACAGCCACACCAAAGAAGCCGACGACAATGCCGCAGGCCCCGGCGGCGGCGATGAGTCGTCTGGAGACGACAGCAACGACACCGGCAATGTGGAGTACCATTCGGACGCCGACAGCAGCGGCGGCTGCAGCGACAGCAGCAGCAGCCGAAGCGGTAGCAAGTACGCCGTGCTGAGCGAAGACGACGTCCGGGGGATCCAGGAGGAGGAGACTGTTTGGGTTTCGAGCGTTCTCTCCGTCTCGAGAGCCGAGTCGACCCTCCTCCTGGTGCACTACAACTGGGACTCGGAAAAGGTTCAAGAAGAGTGGTTCACGGACCAAGATCGTGTCCGGAAGGCCGTCGGCTTGCTTCCGTCATCGACGGAGACGCGGAGCGCTGGAGAGACCATTCCCTGCGGAGCGTGTTCGGGGGAACGTGCGTGTCGTGTTACGAGCGCCACGTTCTGCGGACACTTGTTCTGCGACAAATGCTGGGTGGATCACATAGCCAAGTCATGCACTGGCCAGGAATGCTTGACGATGCGGTGCCTCCAACCGTGCTGCGGTGCCGCGGTCGGCCAGGACTTGGTTGAGCGTTTTGGTTCCAATGGAGACAACGAGAGGTATCGGCACTTTCTTGTGATGTCGTACGTCGAGGGCAATTCTAAAAGGAAATGGTGCCCCGCTCCCGGTTGCAAGTTCGCGGTCGAGTTCAAATCGCGCGTCGAGGGCGGTGCGAGCCGTGGCGTCCGCTGCAATTGCGGACACAGATTCTGCTGGAACTGCATCGAGGAGGTTCACTGGCCGTTGGGCTGCGAGGCATTCGCTAACTGGATGGCGATCAACGCAGCGGAATCCGAAAGCACCTACTGGATCTTGACCAACTGTAAGCCCTGCCCGAATTGCAAGCGCCCGATCGAGAAGGACCAAGGCTTTACGAAGATGACGTGTGCGCCCCCCTGCGGATTCGGGTTCTGCTGGCTATGCCTCGGTGCATGGTCTGACGACTTTCTACTACATTCTTGCAATGGCTACGCGGAGGAGATGGACGAGACGGTTTGGAGAAGGAAGATGGCTAAGATGTACATGGACAGGTACGTTCACTATTTCGAGCGCTGGGCTGCCAATCGCTCGTCGAAAGAGAAGGCCTCCGAATGTCTCCAGATCATGAAGAGAGAGAGCCCCAGCAGAATAGGCGGATGGACTCTTGGAGCCGTAATTGAAGCCTGGGAGGAGGTCGTGGAATGGCGGAGAATATTAACGTGGGCGTACGCCTATGGCTACTTCCTACCGGAGCACGAGCGGCCGAAGATTCGCTTCTTCGAGTGTCTACAAGGGCAGGCGGAACGTAGTCTCGAGGAGCTCCAGCAATGTGCGGAAAGAGAGTTCAGCTCTCTCCTTGGGGCCTCCGTAGATAGGTTAAATGACTTCCGCACAAAGCTGTCTGGGCTGACCGTTGCCACGGGAAAATTCTTCAAGAGCCTTGTTCAGGCTCTCGAGAGAGGGCTGCAGGAGATTGATTGCGCCTATGACGACGACGGTGAGCAGCAGGCCGCAGGCGGAGGCTTTCTGCATGATATCGAGTACTGGCCGTGCAATGTGTGCACCTTTGCGAATTTTGGGGATACTGAAGTATGCGAAGTGTGCAAGCACTGCCGATGGGGCTAGTTCTCTCCTTCCAAGCCGAAAGAAAGGTGGTAGACATCGGTACTCATCTACTCTTTTTTTCTCTTTTGGGACAAGGGGAAGTAGGAATGCTTATGTGGTGGTCTTTCTTTTCAGGTTCAAATGCATGTCAGAGAAAAAACAAACAGAGCTATGACAAGTTATTGAAGCAGCTTCCGCTGGGTTATACTTAGTTTCCTGGAGGTTTTATCATTTTAATTGCTCACCTTCCATTAATTGCTTTTGACTTTAGTTTTCTTCTTACTAGTTTGTTGGACTTACTTTGGCGTAGGTTCATTACACAATACTTTCTGAATCTCTTAAGTTTGTTGGACTTACTTTGGCATAGATTCATTACACAATACTTTCTGAATCTCTTAATTAAGTTTGGCTGAGCTCTCCTGTTATTGAACTTTATCAGCTTTTTATTTCAAAATGGTTCTTAAAACGTCATTTGTTGTGTTCTGTTAACGTGAGAGTACAAGCCAGTATGATTTTCCCTGTATTATCTGATGCTAATGTTGTAGCAGGCACCGATCTCAGCAATGCTAATATGTTTCAATCTGCTTGATTTATTCTTTAGCAAAAGGAACAAAGGACTTTAGCAAGGGTTTAGATTTTGCGAGAAGGGTGAAGATGAGATCCTCATTTTACTTATTCATAAATATCATAAGTATATATATTCTATATACAGCCAATGTATGATCCTAATTAAAGTTATAAGTAGACTACGTGGTTTTTTCAGTCTATTAGATAATCTTAGGATTTTGAATTCGGATAATTATGTCATTTGTGTTTCTTGCAACCTATTACAATTGTTTGTTCAATATTAATTATATTTAATTTTATCAATTTGACTATGTATAATAGCCATGCACATCATAAAAAACAGCAATGCTACCGTTATCACTTGACATATGTACACTTAAGTGAGCAGTTTTTTTTTTTTTGGTGTCATTATGGACAAATTTAAGATTTAGGTTATAAAATTTTATTCCCTTGTTAGGGAGCGTTTGGTATACGGAAAAAACAACACGAAGTCTATTTCCATGTTTGATTTAGATTATAAAATTTATTTTTAAAATTATAAATATCTGGATAAACAATTTGTCCAGAAAATTTTATCCCTCAAGAATATGTGAGTATTTTTTTTATCCGAATAAAAAAAAAGTTGTTGTTGCTTTTGCAGTTTTTCTACTCTTTTTAGTTTTTTTTTTCTTTATCTGTTTTCATTTTTTTAGAATTTTTCTTTCGTTTTTTTTCCCTTTTTTTTTCATTTTTAAGAATTTTTTTGGCATTTTTTAAGAATTTTTTTTATTTTGAGAAATTCTTTTATTTTTCAGTTTTTAATTTTTTTTCACTTTAAATTTTATTTATCATTTTTTTCTAGTTTTTTTTTTTTGAAATTTTTATTATTCACCAAACATTAGAATATAATTTATCAATTAATTTCAGAGAATTTGATTTCTGAAAATATAAAGTATATAATATTTCACGTACCAAACGTTCGCTTAGTGATACATATCTCCCATAGGTGAATAGTATTAATGTAATCCTATCATTATGGAGAGAAAAGGGAGTTAGGAGTTTAGCAAATGGTTTGAAGCTTAAGATGATGGTACACTGTGAAGTTAAGATTCCATTGACAACTCACATAAATTGAATCATTATTTAAGGTTTTCATAAATTGATTCGTAATCTTGATGCCAGATTCATGTCAAATGTATTCCATATATGACACAGAATTGATTTAATGTTGTAAAGTGAATAATTGAATTGTTAAATCTACAAATGTTATAAATGAGTTTCGTAAGGTTTGCTATATAGATTTATGTGTTTATTGTGTTATAGAATAGATTATAGAATGAAGAAAAACAAGATAGAAAATATAAAAAAAAAAAAAATTTATTTTCAACACTCAACTAGAATGGTCCTTTTATAGGCTCTTACAATAGAATGCCAAAGGCCATAGGTTATAGAAGCCAAAGGCCATAAGTTACATAAGTTATAGAAAATCTTTGGACATCTATATTTACAACACTCCCCCTTGGATGTCCCATATGTATGGGATAGCCTCGTTAAAACCTTGTCAAGAAAAATTCAATGGGATAAAAACTTGGACGAAGAAAAAAGAGAACATATTCATATAAAATGCGTAAGCGTGATAAACTGTCTCGTTAAAACCTTGCCAAGAAAAATTCAGTGGAATAAACCCTTGGTCGAAGGAAAAAGAGTACAATGTGAGAATTAGTGATCATGTTTCCCATGATACTAACAAGAGATTCTTTAGTTGACGCATCCCAATATTCTGAATCATCTTTCTGAAAGTTGTGGTTGTCAATGCTTTCGTGAATAAATCAGCGAAATTTTTACTCGATTGTATCTGCCGAACGTCAATATCTCCATTCTTCTGTAGCTCGTGAGTGTAGAGAATTTTCGGTGATATATGCTTCGTTCTGTCGCCTTTGATGTAGTCATTTCTGATTTGTGTAATACAAGCAACATTGCCTTCATATAATATCGTCGGAGTATTTTTTGTTGAAGATAACCCACATGATTCTCGGATATGCTGAACCATCGTTCTCAACCATATGCACTCTCGACTTGTTTCATGCAATGCCAGAATTTCTGAGTGATTAGAAGAAGTAGCTGCTAATATTTGCTTCAAAGAACGCCATGATATTGCAACACTACCACAAGTAAACATATATCCACTTTGAGATCTTCCTTTATCTGGGTCAGATAGATAACCAGTATCAGCATAACCCACAACTTGTGATTCTGAATTTTTTGAGTAAAACAAGCCCATGTCGGTTGTTCCACAAAGATAACGCAATATATGTTTAATACCATTCCAATGACGTTTTGTTGGTGCCAAGGTATATCTTGCCAATAAGTTTACTGAGAATACTATATCAGATCTTGTACAATTTGCAAGATACATCAAAGTTCCAATAGCACTAAGGTATGATACTTCTGGACCTAATGATTCTTCATTATCCTCTCGAGGACGAAATTGATCTTTCTTTTCATCTAACGATCGAACAACCATGGAGCTACTCGACGGATGAGCTTTATCCATATAAAAAATTTTCAAAATCTTTTTTGTATAGGTTGATTGATGGATAAAAATTACATTATATAAATGCTCGATCTGCAAGCCGAGACAATTTTATTTTTTCAAGATTTTTTATCTCAAATTCTTTCATCAGATAATTGGAGATTTTTGTGAGCTCTTCGGGAGTTCCTACAAGATTTAAGTCATCAACATATACTGCAATAATGGAAAATCCATTTTTAGATCTTTTTATAAAAACACATGGGCAAATTGGATTAATTATATATCCTTATCTAACAAGGTATTCACTAAGACGGTTAGACCACATTCTTCCAGATTGTTTTAATCCGTATAGGGATCGTTGTAATTTGATTAAGTATAACCTATGAGACATTTGTTTATTTACTGCAGACAATTTGAATCTTCTGGGATTTTCATATAAATGTCATTATCCAACGTCCCATATAAATATGCGGTAACAACATTCATAAGCCGTATACCAAGTTTTTTTGTGACTGCTAAACTGATCAAGTATCGTAATGTGATTGCGTCGATCACAGGAGAATATGTTTCGTCATAATCGATTCTAAGTCTCTGTGAAAAATCTTGTGCTACAAGTCGTGCCTTGTATCTCACAATTTTATTTTTCTCGTTACGTTTTCTTACGAATACCCATTTGTATCTAATAGGTTTCATACCTTCGGGAGTTTGGACTACTGGTCCAAATACTTTGCAACTTTCTAGGAATTTTAATTCAGCTTTCTTTCGCATCTTTCTATTTTGGCCAATCATTTCTATGTCGATATTGATCAATATATTTTGGTTTAGGATTCTCACTAACAATATCAAATGCGACACTATAAGCAAAAATATTGTCTATAGTAATTTTCGTTCTATCCCAGCTTTCTCTTGTACTCATATAATTTAAAGAGATCTCTTTTGAAATTTGTTCATTATCATGTGTCTCTTCAGGAGCTACTTTATACTGATCAGTTAAATTTTTGTTAATTTTAAGTTCGAAAAGTATTTTCGATCTTGAAGAATTGTGTGTTGATCCACTGTCAACCAGACATATATCTCCACCGTTGAAGTTGTTCACTGCATCATTATTTTTCATATTTATTTTTTCTAGAGCAATTTGGTGCTGATAACGTGTTACAGAATAGAGAAGAACAAGATAGAAAATGTAAAAAGAATAATTTTTTTTCATTTTTAACACTCAACTAGAATGGTCCTTTTATAGGTTTACAAAGAATGCCAAAGGTCATAGGTTATAGAAGCCAAAGACCATAAGTTACATAAGTTATGGAAGACCTTTAGACATCCATATTTATAACATGTTGAATAATTTTCCAATTATTCTGACGTATATTTACCTGCAGTATATATGTACGTTTGCGCAATATACACCCTTTGTTTATTCCATGTTTCTTATACATAATTTCGTTATCTAAAAACTTTTAAGTGCCTTATTAATGTATCTTTTGTTGGATAAATTCCTAAAGAATGCAGCAAATTGGAAGACGTAAAATTAAAGACAGAAAATGGTAGAGGATTCGAGGCACGTTACATGTTGTTCTTAGAATATAATTTTGTCCCACGAACAGTGCAGCGGGTTCCTGACGATCTATCCCCGAGATACAACGAATCCTTCGATCCACTTCACCGTGCACCCAGTGGCGAATCCCACGAACGATCACAACCTTGTCCGAAGAAAAGAGATTGGACGGAGGAGTTTTTGGAGGAATTTATGTTCTGGTGTTTTTCTTTTTCGTCTCTGTACGATTTCTTTCGTTCCGAACAGAGAGCGAGAGAGAGAAGGAAAAACTGATTTCTGTTCTTAGATCTCAGGATCGTATCCTGAATATATCTCTCACGTAACCTTTTCCATTCTTTCCGTAACGGGATTACGTGAAAATGGTTCCGCGGAAAACCAACAACCCACCAGACCAAATCAACGAAAATAAAAAATAAAATAAAATAAGTTATGAAATTACCTTTGTACCCATGTCCGTTCCGCGGCGCGCAAGTGTGCTAAGTGCGCGACTAATAAACGCGTAAAAATGCGCATTAAATCGCGCACCCGCTCGCGGGTTGGATGAGATCTAGTCCATCCTATACAAAGCCCACTTACCCACTAAGAGGGGTAAAGCAATATATAAAAAGGAGAATGACTTCTTCTTTTTCATGTGAAACTAAACAAAAGAGTTGCCTTTATTGAATCATATGAATAAACAAATCTAACATCTTTCTTCATATGTTTAGATTTATATTGCTCTATATTAAGATTTCTTCAAAGTTATGATTATCGTTATAGATCCTCTTTTGAGGTTGGTTCTATGTCACTCTTTTTATCTTGTGCTAGAGTATGTCGTGAAAGATGGTTCGGCTGTTCTTACTTCAATTTTGGTTCTAACACCCTAAATCTCTAAGGAGTTCGTTTGGTACGCGAAATACTATATAATAAAAAATTATATATTTTTAAAAATTAAATTTTAAGTAACTAAATTTAAAAAAAAAAATTATATTTTCATGTTCTGTAACTATACAAATATTTTGGAAAAAAATTGAAAAAAATTTTTGAAAAAAAAAGGAAAATGAAAAAAAATCCCAAAAAAAAAAACCAAGAAAAAAAAATAAAATAAAAAAAATAAAAAAAAGATAAAACGACCAAAAAATAATTAAAAACGATTGAAAAAAAAACAAAAACGACAAAAAAAAAATCAAACATGAAAAAAACAAAAAACAAAAAAAAGGACAAAAAAAATGACAAAACCAAAAAAATGATTGAAAACGAAATAATTACAAAAAAGATCTAAAACGAAAAAAAGAAAGAAAAAAAAAATCATAAAAACGAACAAAAACAAAAACAAAAGACAAAAGACAAAAAAAAGAAGAAAAACGATCAAAAATGAAAAAAATATCAAAAAAAAAAAAAAAAAACCCAAAAACGCCGTCTCTTCACCTTCCCTGGAATCGTTCTTTACAAGTACTGAAAATGGGAAGAAAGAAGAAGACGAAGAGAGTTCAAACTTAGTTCTGAGGATCCAACGAGTTCTTTTTAGAGAAAGGGAAAAGCAAAGGCCGGGACAAAGGATCGCGATCTCGTATGCGCGTGCGTAATAAGAACAGGTGCACATGCATGCGGTCGCACGTTTAAAGAACGCGTATGCACTTGCGTGCGATTAAAGAACATGCGCACTCGTCTAGACGCTCGCACGTTAATAGAACAGACGTACCTAGCGCGCTATCTGTGTAAAAAAAAACGACCAAAAAAAAACAAAAACAAAAATCGGACATTAAAAAAAAAACCAAAAAAAAATGACAAAAAAATGAAAAAAATGATTGAAAACGAAAAAATCACAAAAAAAAGATCTAAAACAAAAACAAAAACAAAAGATAAAAGAAAGAAAAAAAAGATCAAAAACAGAAAAAAATATAAAAAACGACCAAAACGGAAAAACGACAAAAAAAAAAAAAATCAAACACGAAAAAAGCAAAAACAAAAAAAAAGACAAAAAAATGACTAAAAATGAAAAAAAAAAGATTGAAAACGAAAAAATAGCCAAAAAAAAAGACCTAAAACGAAAAAAAAAAATGATAAAAACGAACAGAAACGAAAAAAAAAAATCAAAAACCAAAGAAAAAAAACCAAATCGACATAAACGACTAAAAGCGATAAAAAAAACCAAAAAGGATAAAAAACAAAAAAATAAAATAAAAAAATAAAAGACGACTTAAAACGATCAAAAAGGACAAAAAAATGATCAAAAATCGAAAAATATGACTAAAAGACAAAAAATGAAAAAAACGTCGACTAAAATAATAAAAATGACCAAAAGCAATAAAAAACAACTAAAAATGACTAAAAACGATAAAAAAAAAGACTAAATACGTTAAAAATTGTAAAAACGATAAAAAAAATGACATAAAATGACATAAAAATGGCTAAAAACGACAAAAATATGACTAAAAACGATGAAAAAGACAAAAAAAATAAAAATAAATCAAAAAGCGACTAAAAATGATAAAAAAATAAAATAAAATAACGACTAAGAAGACCAAAAACGAAAAAAAGAACTAAACATGACTAGAAACGATAAAAAAAAAGTACAAAAAGGACAAACGATTAAAAACGACAAAATATATAAAACGAAAAAAAAAAATAAAAACGACAAATAAGACAAAAAAAAATAAAAACAAAAAAGGAAAAAGGAAAAGAAAAAAAGAAAAAATAAATTTTTTTGGAGAAAATTTGAGTTGCATTCCACTTTATTTACCTATATTCAAGATACACCCCACACGATTACCATAATGTATAATGACCCCCACTTTTAACGGAAACTAACGGTCAACGCCGTTAATTTTTGATCGAAATTTCGTTCCCTCTTCCCAACCTCCCTTTTCCGTCGTGTACGAAGTGTGGGGTATTTTTGTCCAAGAATTATGGTCAAAGAAGTTGATTGTTAGTTGGAGACGATTTTCGTTAAAAGTGAGAGTCGTCGTACATTTTGGTAATCGTGGTACACCTTGAATATGGATAAATAAAGTGGGATGCAACTCAAATTTTCTCATATTTATTTTGTCCGGACATAAGAAATATACCAAATTATTCTTAACGTATAGTATTCCCATGTTTCGTGGATAAATTATCTATCCGGATATTCATAATTTTTGAAAATAATTTTTTTATAGCCTAAACTAACATGGTAATATATTTCCATCATAAATTTTCTCGAAAAAAAAAAAATAATTACCACGTACCCAGCTCCCCTAGGAGTTTTTGTTTCTAAGTTAGATTCTAGTTTTCATACACATACCAACACAATTTCAAGTACATGCGTGACACAAATAAATAAATAAATAAATATATATATATATATATATATATATATATATATATATATATATATATATATAAAAGATGAACCTTAGACTCATATTCACATGAACCAATGTACATGTGGATCAATAAAAATGGAGTGTACTAGTGCACATTGCACATAAAATGTAGGAATCTATTTCTATTGATCCATATGTACACGACTCATATAGAAATATGAACCTATGACTCATATCTCGTCATATATATATACTAGTATATATGCACGTGCTTTGCACGTATATTGGAGTGAATGATGTTGATGAGTTAGTTTATTTCTACTGCTTTTAATTATATAGGATAATGGTTCAACCCTTTGAATTCTTTGGTAACAATTTAAAAGACTTAGCAAGTAGCATGAACTCTTTGATTTCCGTAAATGGTTGTCATTATTGTATCTCTTAAATGGTTGTCAGTGGAATTTATTGTAGATATTCTTTTTAATTACTAAATATGTTGAAGGTATTTTTGGAACAAAAAATTTTCACGGTGAAGCCTAGTTTTGGCATTATATAGTAGAATAGATTATTGCATCTCTTAAATGGTTGTCAGTGGAATTTATTGTAGTATTCTTTTTAATTATTATATAGTAAAATAGATATGTTGAAGGGTATTTTTGGAACAAAATTTTTTCACGGTGAAGCCTAGTTTTGGCATTATATAGTAAAATAGATATGTTGAAGGGTATTTTTGGAACAAAATTTTTTCACGGTGAAGCCTAGTTTTGGCATTATATAGTAGAATAGATTATTGTATCTCTTAAATGGTTGTCAGTGAAATTTATTGTAGGTATTCTTTTTAATTACTAAATATGTTGAAGGGTATTTTTGGAACAAAAATTTTTCACGGTGAAGCCTAGTTTTGGCATTATATAGTAGAATAGATTATTGCATCTCTTAAATGGTTGTCAGTGGAATTTATTGTAGGTATTCTTTTTAATTACTAAATATGTTGAAGGGTATTTTTGGAACAAAAATTTTTCACGGTGAAGCCTAGTTTTGACATTATATAGTAGAATATATATATATATATATATATATATATATATATATATATATATATATATATATTCTAGTAATTAATGTCGATCATATTTTGAAACGTTAGGACAGCCAAGTCGATAGGCAGATGGAAAAGCATCTCCGATCACATGAAAATGTACTACTGTTCCATTACCGTTATTCTCGAATCCAAAGTGAAGTCCGAGTGTAAGCTTGATAGCCGAGTTCCGAGTGTAAGCTTGATAGCCGAGTTCCGAGTGTAAGCTTGATAGCCGAGTTCCTGCCAACTGGGCTGCGATTCACAATCTCCATCTATGTGATATGGCTTGGATCTGAGTTTTGTGGGACACCAATATCTGGAGTGATGTGCTTTGATTCGAATCCCAACAACTCATGGTCACTGAGTACTCGAACTGGGAGGTCTGAGAGTTCTTATCGGGGCTTCTTGTGGCACCAATGATCGCATTCTCAGGCACATACTCTAGCGAGATATCGAATTAGTCAGTAATAGCCTTGGCCTCTTCCTTCCGCTCTTGATTCTCGGTGACTTTAATGCTATTATGTATAGCAATGAAAAGAGAGGTGGTAAAGTCGTCCCCGACCCGATTCTTGAAGATTTCCTATCCCGTGTTCTCAGATCCTAACTCTCGTGCCTCCAGCGTTCCGGACATGTATGGTCCTGGAATAATCAGTCAGCGGATAATCGTATAGAATGCCAACTTGACCGCGGGCTCGGAAATGCTCTGTGGTTCGACGTCTTCCCCGAGTCCTGTGTAGAGGCTCTTCCCGCTACGACTGGTGATCATTCTCCTCTCCTCATTCGCCTCTCGTCCGATCAATGCCGCCTGCACCCTTCCTTCAGGTACAATAATTCGTGGTCCCTGAATGTCACAACGCTGGGCATGTAACTCTTCCAGTCTGGAAAACCTTCAATAAATAAAATTCCAGATAATTTCTCCAGTTTAATAAATATAACATTGATCGTAATGATAATAAATGACACCAATCTATACAACCCTAACTAAGTTGAGGATCAAAAAAAAATCTAGAATTAGCCTTATAGGTAAATGCATTGTCTTGCAAATAAGACAATTTATTTTGCAAAACAATGATTGTCTAAATAAGAAGAGCTCCTTCCTCCTCTGCACTCAATTAACCGATCGGCTGTATTCTGGCACAGAGCTTCTTCCTCCTCTTTCCTTTCCCACAAGACTCCAAGAATACCCTAACCACCTGTAACCGTTCTAACCGTCTCAACTAACTTCCTAACCGCCAGGGTCCAGAAACTTCCTCCGAGCCCTATAAATAGAGCCGACCCCTTTCCGATTCCCCAACCGCCTCACTCCGGCGAAGTCCTGCCGAAATCACAACCCCTCCGATCCATTCCTCTTCTTCCTCACCTTGGAACCCTAATTCGAAGCTCTCCGCCATGGCGATCGAGCTTGCCAACGGAGCCGCGGTGGCATAGCGACTTTGTCATGTCCCGCGCTTGCGATATCGGGTACACGTTATGATGCACCCAGCCTACGTTGTTATTAACAACAGTAGTCAGCTGTCTAAACCTCATAAGTCATCAAGTATCAGTATCAATCACTCATCACAGCTACTAGCACGTACTCAGATCGCAATCACCACATCATCACACATTTCACTGAGTACACATTTTACAACAGATGTCTGAAAATAAATCCGGTGTAAAGTAAAGGCAACACTTCCAACTCTCAATATGTACAGTCATTCACACTCAACCCTTACAGTACAACATCAATACAACAACTAAAGTCCTCAAATCTCGGAGTTGAACTCCTCGTCCTGTGTAGCCTCTGTAGCGTCCCGTTCCCCCGGTGCGGGGAGCGCGGCTAAGAAACACAAACGGTATCGTTCGATCGGGATAGATTGAATTAAGAACTCGTCCTCGTTATGGATTTGTTTCTTCGGAATCGATTCCCATATTCAGTGGACCGCGCCCCAAGGATCGGCTTAGCGGCAGAGTCAGGAGGGACCTCTCCGCTGCTATCTTTTATTGCCTCGGTTTTCGATGTCGCTTCTTGCTTTCGTGCTTTGAGTTGGTTTTTGGATTTGCTTGTTTTTCTTGAACGGTTTCGATGGTTTTCATTATTTTCGTTCATTGAACTGCACTTCTATTCCGAGATTGGAAAGAGAGGAAGAAGTATTAATCTAGCTGTTCGTGTGCAGGTGAACGAGCAGTAGGCGGCTTGCGAGCGGAGTCGTGAAGCACCTCTTTCCTTCTCCTTTCCTTCCAACCAAGTGAGTGGCTACCAACCCGATTAGCTAGCCCTGCTTCCAAGCTTCACTCCTTTGCCCCGATCAAACGATACCAAGTTAACAATAAAAGAAACCAAGATAAAAGAGAATAGACTTGGGTATTTATGCTTGTCACTTAACTGGGAAACGGTTACTCAATTTGCATGCTTGTTCATTTTAAATGTTCTATACATGCTTCAAGTTTATTTAGAATGCATCTTCTTCCATAAATTGTGCTAAGTATGGAATACACTTGTTATGGAATACACTGTCAGGAAGACTATGCAAAACGAATCATACAATGTTGCTTATCTTGTTCACGTGCCTCAACGCATCAACGTTAACGTATCACGAACGATTGATCATGGATAACTTGTGCACAAGGTAACGGGTTCCTGCGGACGGTCGCTGGGGCACTGGCACCGATCCGGTCCGGGCGGAACTTCAAGATAGTCTCACGCATCTGGACAAGGATAGTCTGCAGCCACCAACGCATCTTTGCTGCATTCCATCCTCGTTCAAGACTAAACGGTCCATAATGGCTTCTAGCCAGTGATCCCAACGTGTATAATTAAACCTGTTGCAAACTAACTTGTGTCTTCGTGGCAGGGAAGGCATGGTAAGTATTATGCAGGTAATTCAGACGGGCAGGTAAAATCTACCGAACGGTGGCACGTTCATTTCAGTAAATTCTATATGCTGCTTACTTGTAAATGAACTAAGGCAAGATAGAAACCCACAAATATGCATGCTTCATTAAAATAACGTGTTGATTGGTATAGTTCGGCTAGCTCGCCTTCACCAGCATGTTTCGATATGCTGACCCTCATTGAAACAGGTTCTCCGCACTAAGGCAAACCGAGCGAGGAGCCGAAGTCGTCTTCCCGATTCAGTCCAGCTGTTGGCGCATCTTCACCGCGCCCCTTGAAGCATTTTGAAGCCAGAAGCTGCAACTCTTCATACACAAATGCAGCTCCGTGGCAAAGCTATCCTCCAGCCTGGAGGTCTATATCTTTGGAAGTTTAGTAACGGGATATAATGTACAGGACTGCTATCTCATTTTGAGTTATCTCTTTTGTAAGCCGTTCGGCATATTAGCTGACTCGTTCAAGAGTTTGTAATAGATGTTCATTATCAATAAAGAGAACTTTTCCATGTTTCAATCTGTGTTTCAATTTATCTGCGTACTCTGAATATGTGCTTGCTATGCAAATCATTAAAGCCTTGTGCGGGTGCAACCCCAGGCCCGCACGACGGTCACGATTCGGGGGATGCCTCATTTGATTCTACGGAATTGGGTCATGACAGCCTCCAAGCTAGGGTAGAAGTCAAGTCACCTATAACGTATCTTGTCAGAAAAAGAACAAAGTACAACCCTACGAATGAACGCAATACTAAGTAAAACTGAAATACAATGCAACAAGTAAATGATATTACTAACCTGCCATACTGGACAATGGTACAATAACTGAAATAATGGAAGCACAATCATGCAATAATGAATGAAATATCAGTCTAATATGTGACCGGCTGGGAGTACAATAGCACAATAGAATACGGTACGGCTTAACCACACGTGCACGATGTGCGATTAAGCTCGGCACAATATTATACTACGGGAGTTTGGTCACACATAGACTAAATATTTTTTCGTCTCGACAATGCAATCAATATACAATCAAGGTACAATAACTCGTGTCGATCAAGTGTCCAATATAAAGTCAATACAAAACAAACATACAAAGTAAAGGTCAATCGTAGTATACTTGCCTTATCTAACGGCGAGGTCGTACTAAATCAACCTAGAAACAATAGATAGTTGTTAGATTCTAAGTCAAAAATAGGTTCCAAACTAAACTCCTAATTTATTTGGGAAACTTCTAGAACTTTTTGCCTTAATCAACTCTTAATTTCTAACTAATTTCAAACAACCAAATTCTTGATTTCTAAGTAACTACTTCCTTCTTGATTTATAACTAACCACTTTAACTAACAATTAACAAATTCCTACTAACCTATTAATTCTTGATTATAACCACCAATTAATACTAATTAACAGTATAGTCCAAATTGGGCAGTACTTATGAATCAATCTCTATTAAATGAGCCTAGCCCGCTTGGTTTTTATTCAATCATGTCAAACCTCATCCTATGATGTCCTGCAGAGCTAAAGCTCATTCTGTTTTGTTGGTGTTGTTTCCTTTTGACTAAGAAAAATAGTCCCACATTGGCTACACCACCAAGTGTGTATCTCAATATAATACTTTGTATGAGTTGAGGTATGCATATGGGGTGTGGTGGGGCACATGGGTGCCATGCGGGAGTGTTTTATTAGGAGAAAAAAAGAATAACTTATTAATGAAAGCTTTTAAGCTTTTTGTCATGCTCTTGGATATTATTCCATAGGAGCTAAGTCCCAAAGGGGCTTAGCGACTCGGATTCGGACTCGGGCTCAAGGACGCAAAGTGGCACTCTGTTGGCACACTTATGCGCATGTTGTATGAACGGACGCTGAGCGTGTTGGATGAACGGGCACAGAGCGGGTATTGAAGGGGAGCTGAGCAGGTGCTTAGTGGGCATTGAGCGGGCTATGCATTGGGCTACGATTGTGGGATATCAATTTTGTATATTGGATTTTTAGTCCCACATCGGAAAGAAGAGGAGGATGGGCTTCCATCCTTCCCTATATAAAGAGCCCTCTAGCCTCCTTTTGAGGAACACCTAAAAATTGAGAAAGAGGAGTCCAAATGAGTCAGTTCGAGTCACACAAAGAGGTGACTACGAGCGTTCCAGAAGTTCTTTTGTGAACTTGTTGGCTCTTGGGAGTAGATCGTTGATAGAGGACGAATCTTGCTTTGAGCAACGATGGTCTTCACCGTCCCAGCAAGAATAATTTTGTATTCTATCTTCTTCTCTTTTCTTCTAGTTATAAACGTTCTGTCCTAATTGCAACTGCGTTTGCAAGAAAAAATATATTTTTGGTTCTTGAGTTCAGTAATCTAGAAGAAGTTGTAATCAGCTACTATATTATATAATTATATAGTTCTTCGTTGGATCGAGGTATATCAGAGAAGAAACTTTTGTGTGAACTCCTGATCTCGACTTCAACTTCTTGTTTTACCATCTTTGATTAAGCCTCGGGACTAACAATCTCAAAGCAAGATCCGAGTAAGATGGAGAACAACCGTGCAAGTCTTCTCGACATAAGTTTTTACAAACTTAAGAAGATTGACAGGCTACACTTCAATCATTTGGATGAGAAAGGAGTCCTTTGTCAAATGTTAGACGTGTGTAGAGAGATCCAGGATCTACCATTCATGTGGATGAAAGTAAACTTGATCTGGCGTCGCTGGAGACGCATATTCCAAAAGAAAGAAAGTTGACTTTTGATGCAAGTTGAGGCATGGAGATGTCTGAAGCTAGTAGCCTCATGGAGAAGTCTACTGCGGTTGCCAAAGAGAGACTGACACTATGCATCTACGCATGTCAATAATTAAAACATGGAAGAACTCGACACATAAGCAGTCTCGACACAGGGCACTCACTCCGCATGGCGAGTACATGACGTTCTTTCGGTACATGGCAGGACGACGCTTGGAAGCGTCTATGTGGCTAGCTCTAAGCAAGGTCTATGTGCAACCAGGTTATGCGCATAGGGCTATGAGCACCTTGGCGCATGTCTCTTCAAGCATAAAGGAACACGAGAATGAGGATTGCAGATCCAATTTCAAATCAAAATAGCAAGGTAAAATCTTAACTTTGTTACTTTGATTACTTAACTTAGTTGCTATGATTCCGCATATTAAGTTATCTAGTATGGTTGCTGACTGGTAAATGGACACTAGTGCATCTAGCCATAGGAGCTCTAGGAAGAGCAGTTCACCGAGGTCAAGCCTATCACCGAAGAAGGTAGAAGATCTCGATAGCGAAAGGGATCAAGTAGAGGATCTGGGGATCGGGACAATAGTTTTGGACTTTGAGAAGTTACAGTCAAAGAAGTATGTGTAGCAAAGTACTAGTGATTACCAAGGAACTGATCTCATGAAGTCTATTGCAGACTTAAGGGTGAACATCCATGGTTGTCAGATGGTGATATCTTGGCAGGAGGCATACTTTGAAACAAGGCTTCAGTATCAGATGGATGTTCGAGCTTCTGCTTGTGAGTAGAGTCTCATTACAAGAGTTATGGGACACCAAGAATAGGACATGTACTCTGTACTGCAAGATGTCTAGTCTATGACTTATCTTCAAATGTGGGGGTAAGAAGGTGGAGAAGTGTGAGGTATATGCGCAGACAAAGATTCCAAGAAAACTGTTCAAACGGGTAAATTGAAGTACATATTTTCTAGAGTTGGTACACTCAGATATCTGTGACTTCATGTCACGCCCAGTCCCAAAATACCGAGGGACTAGCCACGTTGCAATGGCCAGCAGCACAACTCCAATGGAAAAACCCAATTTAATGGACCCGTTAGAGTGCACTTAAGCTGTAATAAAAATACAATCTACACCATCTATCTCAGAATAATTCTAATCTCATCCGTAGAAAGAAACATAACTAAATATGACAGACTAATCAAGATAATAGATAAAGAAAATAATCCATCATTAAGTCAACATTTGTAGTGTCTCAAAAAACAACCCAATAAAATAAGTCAATACATAAGTCCATGAGTCAAGATATGAAATAACTAGAAGCATAAATAACTGAGTATGTAACAGAATACTCAGGAGAAATCCTCTGGCATAACCTCGTCCTCTAGTGCCAATACTGCTCCAGCATCAGCTCATGTCTCGTATATTTTGGGGTAATCCTCCTCTGCTATACTTGGGGTCATAATCCAGATCCAGTTTGTAAGCCCCCTGATTTTTTAAAATTTTTAAAATACATTTTCTCACAGTTTTCTGTAATTTTTAGAATTTAAAACTAAGATATTTTATGATTAAAAGATTTTTAGATGATGCTAATTAATATTAAAATAATATAAAAATAATATTTTATGGTGTAAAATAAAAAACCGGACATAGGATAATTTTTTGTGAATTTATTGGACTCCGAAAACATTTTTAAGGCCCTAGAAACTAATGTACATTTAAACCGAATTAAACCCGTGCCAAACACCCAACATCCCCATGAGAGCCGAAGCCAAGCCCAAGGAGCATTGACCCAGCCCAAATCCTAGGTCTAACCCAAGCCCAAATCCTACATGTATAAATATACAATTATATTCTTTTCCTTTTTCTAGGTGAAACCAAAAATCCCAAAACCTAAAATAGAGTTCAGCCGACTCCTATTCTTCTTCCCTGGCCGCCCCCCTCTCTCTCTCCTCCCTCCTTCTCCATTCATACGTAACCTCCTTCCCATTTTCTCTTCTTCTTTCCTTCTTTTTCTCCTTCTTCCTTCCTTCATCTTCTTCTTAAGAGAGCTTCACCTCCGGCTGAGATCCCATCAGTCGAACCCGGCCAACTCCTTGCCCTCGTCTCCGGCGGCCGAGCCTCTCCAGCCATGAGGCATCCTGTAGCACTTCCAGCCCTCCCCAGACCGAGCTCCGGCGGCTGCTGGCACCGCCGTATTTCGCTGCTCCCCTGACCGCGGCAGTTCGACAGCAGCCCCCGCATCCGTCCGGCGTCTGACTGCACAGCGCGGTTGTGCAGTTCTTTCCATCCCTACGGCGGCTCCGGCTCCGGCTCCGACGGAGCGCCCGTCCCGGCTACAGCCCGTCCAGCCCCGACTACACAGCAGCTCCCCGACCCGTTCCGCCGACTGTGCAGCCCGCCCGACAGTGTGGTTCCGGTCCCGACTCCACGGGACAGCCACCCCCGTCCGGCCCGACTCTCCCCCGTCCGGCTTCAGACTCTCCTCCGACCCAGCTGTGCAGACTCCGACCACAGACTCCGGCCAACTGTGCAGACTTCGACTTATTCGCTCCGGCCGACTCCCACGTCGGCCTACTCCACCACCATCCTGTCATCATCATCACCACCACCCGAGCGCCGCCCGCTGCCCTAGTCCCGGACACGGCCAACCCGGACACAGCAGCGTCCCTGTGACCCGGATACGGCAGATTCGAACCAGGACACGAACCAACATCCCGGACACGAGAATTCTCGGTTCACGGAGCCCTGTTCAGGTAACCCGTTCTCCCTCCTCGTTATTCCGTTTTTCGTTTCGTCAGTTGTGTCGCGTAGACTGTATAACCATCTCGATGCCCGTGCAACCCGCTCGGTACGTCGCGTCCTGTGGTGATCGTAAACCGCGATCCAAAAATAGGAAAACTAACGCCCTATTTTATCCCGGAACTGAGTGTGCCCCGCCAAACGGGACGACTTGGTCGCACGCGGTCTTTACCGAAATATGCGCTCCATTGATACGGACGTGCGGGATTTTGCAGAAGTTGATTTGGATGTGCGAAAACCGGAATCAACGCGTATCCGCCGACAACGCCCCGTATCCGCCTATTCTGGAACACTTCGTAACTTTGTGTACACACGTCGGATCGAGACGAAACTTGCGCCATCGGACTCGTAGCAATACGTTGGTCCTGTGACCCAAGTTTGGTTCAATTCTGAGAACGTTGACAAAATTGCGTATCGTGGGCCCCACCGGTTCCACTTGACGGGCGATTTTGTGATCGGCTCATCGGAATCCAATTCTGGAAGTTCCGTTGGATTCGTATCATCGTTCCTGACTTGTTGACACTAAGTTAGACGAAATTGGAGACCTTTGACCCTGACACATTTTTCGGTGCAAAGTGGCCCACATGTGGACCCCGCTTGACCCGAAAATATTATTTTTGCCCTTGTGTCCAAAATTGGACTTAAGGACAGACGTTTCTAGCTATTTGATACTTTCTGAGACTATTGGTGTTGTTTATTTCAGCTTTTGGAGGAGTACCTACATGATCCACTGATACAGGGACAGCTGTTGGTATTCAAACCCCAAGCAAGTGCACCTTGCCAACTTTGCAGTCTTGTTACATATTTTCTTTGATTCATTTATGTTGTTGTGCATGCTTGACCTAGGATTGTGTGACTTACTCAGCGTCCGATTAATAGTCGGATGCCAACACCGTACGCAGAGTTGTGTAACGTCACCAAGAGATGGACATCGTGACCCTTTACATTCTCGTACTTGTCTTATCAAGTACATAGACCCAGGACACTTGACACTATTCATGAGATAGAATCTTTCTGAGATATTCATGATGATTCTGTGTAGGATACAGGTTTTATGACATAGACATTTTATTCATAGACATTATATGACTTGCTGCATTAGTTTTGATCCTGCGTGTCATGGACATGAGACGTGAGATTACATTGGGTGGGGAAAGATTTACCATACATAAGGCTGATTATATATATATATATTATTTTAATGGATGTGCCTTAGACTCTGGCAACAGAGCTATGGTACCGTACTGGCCCTTCGAGAGAATACTGCTATGGGTTTCTCCGACACTGATCCTGTAGTAGTCTCAGCCCGAGTATGACTAAAACTCTCACTTGCATATCACTTAGCTGGTTATATAGTTACCCTATTATTTCATTTATTTCTGCACTGCATTTATTTTGACTTGTATTATCTGTACCTTGCTATGTCCCCTGAGGACCTGAATCCGGATTATGTCTCCAGGATTAGCATATGAGATCTATCCCGAAGTATACGGAGCAGGAGCATTATCAGGAGCAGGCACTGGAGCAGTACCAGATCCAGTAGATGAGTGATCACCGAGGGTATCTTCTGAGTATATACTGTTTCCATACTCAGTAATTGCTGTGGTTATCTTCATTCTTGTATCTTGACAGATGTATCAGACTCATTATCGGGCTATTTTCCCGAGTTTATATTTTATTGAGATTGATCTTGCTTTATGATTCTGATATTGTGGTATTCATATCTGTGGATGAGATTAGTATATTTAGACCCTTATTATTGTAATACAGCTTAAGTACGCCCCGATGGATCCATTAAATTGGGTTTGTCCATCGGTGTGTGCTGCTGGCCATTGCCACGTGTCTAGTCCCTCGATATTTTAGGACTGGGGCGTGACACAGGTCCTCAGGGAACATAGCAAGGTACAATAAACCCTCAAGCCAAATAAAATACAGTAAATAAAAATAGATCCTCAGGGCAAGCTATGAAACCAGCTATATGAAATACAAATGAGAGCATTACTCATACTCTGGCTGAAACTACTACAGACTCTGTGACAGGGAGCCCATAGCAGCATGTAATATCTCGAAGGGCTAGTAAATATGCCAAAGACAGAGTCTAAGGCACAACCAGTAATATAGTGTATATATATATATATATATATATATATATATATATATATATATATATATATATATAATCAGCTATAATATGGTGAGACTCTCCCTTCCCATGTAATCTCACGTATCACATAGTAACACGCAGGGCCAAGACCTCTATCTATCACCATGAGTCATAAGTACAAGTATATAAGTATGTCTGTAAACGTCATGAAGCCTATAGTCCTACACAAAATCCTGGAACCAAGAAATACATCAAGATGAACTTTGTCTCATGTAATCAGTGTCAGGTGTCGTATGGCCTGTCGTGCTAGTAGTACAAGCATGTAAAAATGGGATCGTGGTATCAACTCTCTAAGTGACGTTACACGACTCCGCGTACGGCCTCGACACCCGAATCTCGTTCGGACACTAAGTAATGTCTCATGGTCCTAGGGTGAACAAGTAAATCACAGAAGTAAAAAGAAAGAACACAAGAAATTAATATCACAGGATTTACTGCAAGTTGGCAAGGTACATGGCAATGTACACTTGCCTGGGTTCTAAGCTCCGTTAGTTTCTCCGATATAAGTAGAATATCCAGCTACGCCTCCGGATGCTGAAACAAACATCGCCATTGTTCTAAGAAAACTTGAAATATCTAGGATTGACTATCCATAAGTCCAATTTGGATACATGGGCAGAATTGACAGTTTTTGGTCAAAGCGGGGTCAACATTTGGCCCACTTCGCACCAAAAAATGTGCCAGAGATAAAATTCTCCAAATTCGTCAAACTTAGTGTCTACGAATTTAGAACGATGATACGAACCCAACGGAATATCTAGAACTGGATTCCGATGAGCCGGTCAGGAAATCGCTCGTCAATTAGAACCGTGGGGCCTACGAAAAATGAGATTTCGTCAAAGTTCTTAGAATCGAACTAAACTTAGGTCACAGGACTAACATAATGTTGTGAATCCGATGGCATAAGTTTTGTTGCGAAATGACAAGCACATACAAAATTATGACAAGTGTCATAACAGGCAGATACAGAATTTTTCGACGGATACGCATTGATTCCAGTGTGCACAGACATCCAAATCAACTTTCGCAAAATCTCACACGTCCGCGTAGACGATACGCGCCTTTTGGTGCAATTCACACATGACAAAGTTGCCTCGTTTAGCGGGACGTACCCTATTTCAAAAAAATTCGGGTTTAGAAAACTAAGTTTTCGGTCAAATTTAATAGCGAATAAATCACAGCATACAACGAATTAAAATAAACTAATTGAAGAGATTAAAACTTATTTATGTTGTTTAAATTACTGTTCAAGTGGAATTTAAAAATATTAATTAGGTTGGAAGAAAAACAGACATGAACATGGGTGGTTGGGATAATTTCTGAACTACAAAATTAGTTATTTTTTTTCTGTTTTACATCACGAATTACGACCGACACAGGACACGATACACCAAACTAATTACACAGGATTCAAGAGGGTCATGTGGTCTTCTCATAGGATTCGACGGGTCTATATTTTGATTACTGTGCAGGGAGATACAAGGGCTAAAAAATGGGTACCTTGTTGTGTTGTTTGCTAAGAATTTTGGGCGGCAGCGCGGTGACTTCTTGCTTGCAGCGGCGACTATCCGGAGGTAGTCGGCGGCTGAGGTTGGTCGGGGTGGTAGAGGAGATGATGGTGGTGGTGGTTGGCTAGGCTAGGGTTTAAATAGGGGTGAGGGGAGGGAGTTACAAGGAGACGAAGGGAGGGGGTCGGGCAATTTCAGGAGGGGAAACGAAGGGGTTCATTTCTGTTACAGTAGATGGGGGGGGTTAGTGGGTTGCGGGTTGGTGGGTTGCGGGTTAGTAGGTACGGGTTAGGATCCAGGTTTGTTATTTTGGTTTGGGTTGGTTCAGTTTAGTTCGGTTTGGTTCGGTTTTGGTTGGTTTGGGTTGGTTTAATATATATATTGTCATTAAAAATAGTTTTGGACCCCAATAAATTCCAAAAAAATTACACAAACTTTATTATTAATTTTACACCAAAAAATATATTTTATGCACAATTTTAATAATTAATTTAATTCACAAAAATACAAATCCATGGACGAACATTTATTATAATTAACTCAAAATAATAAATATTTTTACAATAATAATTAATAAAATTTTTAAAATAAATTCTAAAAAATTAGGGTGTGCTTAAAAGAATTGCACCCTCGCAATTAAGAAAATGAAACGTAACCGATCAAGAAAGTTTTGCTCCAGAAGAGATGACGCGGTTGCAAGACATGTTTGTTGATGCACGACACAAAGGATAAGGAGCCATGAACAAGGAAAAATTGAGAGGAATGGTGAGGGTTTTGTTCAAGAAGAACACGTAGGGAAGAAATAAAAACTTGGGTAGCATTGACATATTACTAATCTAGACTAACAAGTTCATGCTAACATAATACTAGGTTTAGGCTAGGGAATAGAAGTAACAGGCACATGCTAAAGTATTACTAGGAATATTCGCTATTATAGCTAGCTATGATAAAACTAAATCTTACTCATATTCGCTACTCCTCTAGTCTGTGCCTCCTCTACTGTCATCGCAAAAGCCTGTCTACGTCCTTGTGGTGGTGCCCTCTGCTGTTGCTGGGCCTGCTGGAAGAGTGCTGCTCGTGGTGCCTCGGCTGGCCTCGGCTGATATCCTTCCGGTGCTGGTAAAGCTTATCGGTTTACTATCGGTGCTCCTTCTCGACGCTCAGGGCAATCCCTTACTGATATCCTTCCGGATACGGTATCGAGGATAAGGTTGTAAGTATTTTATCTGACACAGACACACGTATACATTAGTTATCAATCATGTATGGTTATAAGCATTATTGTTGTTTTAGGCAACTATGTAGGAAGACTAAGTGACTTGATTAGGTGTGGTTAAAGAAATTCCTATAATCATGTATTCTAGTTTAGAGCTATGCAAGATGACCCAAATAAAAGAGATAGTGTTTATGTGTATGATGTGTGTGCTAAGGGGGGAGTGTATCTCAATACTGCAGCAAGGGATTATAGGTGCATAAGAGTACATTGTAATGCACTTGGGGAGGAGATCGGGTGATATCAAGTGAGGTGTTACGCAGTGCACACTTGTGCACAGTGCAGTGAGGGTGTGTGCGTGTATCAGTGAGTGTCAACTCTGTGTATGTGATAGTTAAGTAGCAAAGAACTTGAGTATGTGTTTTAGTTAAGATATTATATTTTGGCCCACACTTAACATTTATAATGTTAATATAAATAATTTCTACCGATGTAAATTTTAAGTGGGTAATACCTAGAGTGTCTATGTGCGAAAGGTAAATGTCAAGTTTGGATATCCAGGATAGAAGTGAGTATCTTTAAGTAAGTGTTGGTATATGGTTATAAATTTTAGGGGTTGTTTGGATGTAATTTTTAACTCAACATACCCTACAATAGTTTGGAGCATTCTTTTGTATGTGTAGACGAGTAGATGTATACCATAATTAGGTATTCCTAAGTATCAATGCTAGAACTAGGAGTATCAATGCATTACCCTTCCACATCCATTTGGATAATATACTTGAATGATATTTATTCATCTTTGCATAAGTATCTAAAAATAGATCTGAATTACTTCATGTGTCATTATTCGTGGATGTACAACCATCATCCTGATGACATGTGCGGTGTGTGGGATAAATTCATACAGGGGTTGGAGCAGTTTTTGCAGTTCGCTAAGGTATTCCCTCAGTACATGGACGACACCAAAATTAAGTGTCCGTGTGTGAGATGTCGTAACTCAAAATATCACCCAGAAGTGGATGTAACATATCATTTGTACTCGAGGGATTTCATGCCGAATTACTATCAGTGGACCTCACACGGAGAACTTGTGTCTTTAGCATTAGATCCAGAGTCTTATGTGGAGCCGTATATGGATGTCCATGACCACGCTGATTACGACAACGGCCAGGTAAACATAGTTTTTGATGCTGCCAAAACTAGTTTTGATCCGGACAATCATGATGCAGTTGAGGAGGCACCGAATGCCCATACTGCAAAGTTTATAGAGTTACTTGAGAATGCAAGGACTCCATTATATCCTGGTATTGAGGATCATTCACTATTGGAGATGGTTACAAGACTATTGAGTATCAAGTCTGATTTTAACATGTCGCAAGAATGCTTCAACCGACTGATGGAGTTGATTATAGAGATATTGCCGGTGGGTGCTAAGTTACCTAAAGGCTTCTACCGGTCTAAGAGGATGGTTAGATCGCTCTGGATGGGATACGAAAAAATTGATGCATGTCGCAATGGGTGCATGTTGTACTACAAAGATGACAAGGATAAAGACGTATACAAAGTTTGAGGTATTGATCGCTACAAGGCAACTGGTACAAGAAGGTCTGTCGGTATAAGAAAGCCGACCAATTTGATGCACTATATGCCTTTAACGTCGCGGTTGTGGAAGTTATTTAAGGTGAAAGGGACTGCCGAAAACATGAGTTGGCACAGGCGAGAACAGATTGAAGGAGTGTTGGATCACCCATCCGATGGAGAAGCCTGAAAGTACTTCGATCGAGAGTATCCTAATTTTGCTTCAGATTCGCGTAATGTAAGATTGGGGCTCTTCTCCGACAGTTTTACCCCATTCGGACTTTAGGGCTCCCAGTATTCGTGTTGGCCTGTAATCGTCACCCCGTACAATCTACCTCCTTGGATGTGAATGAAGACTCCGATTATGTTCTTAAACGTCATTATCCTGGGTCTGAACAATCCGAAGAGGAATATCGATGTATACTTGTAACCGTTGATAGATGAGTTGAATCAGCTGTGGGAAATAGGCGCCAACACGTACGATGTTTTAAAAAAGCAAAATTTTCAGATAATGACAACACTTATGTGGACCATCAAATTCTTTTTAGCTTATGGCATGTTATCATGATGGAGCACTCATGGTCATCTCTCATGTATGTATTGCATGGACCGTACTAAGATTTTTTGTTTAAAGCACAAAGTAAAATCGTACTTCTTCGACTGTAATCAACAATTTCTGCCTTCGGATCATCCATTCCGGAGGAACTGGAATGCATTCTATACCGGCGTTGTGGAAAAGGAAAATTTACCTCCAAGATAGCCCGGAGACACGATAAGGGAAGAGATTAAAGATTTACCAAGTGCTATCGAAGAGCCTACTAAGAGGTACAATTGCGATGGATTTGGTCACACTCATAACTGGACGAAGAGAAGCATATTCTAGGACCTGCCATATTGGAGTACCAAACTGATCAGACATAACATTTATGTCATACATATCGAGAAGAATATGTTTGATGGCATAATTAATACTGTAATGGACGTAAAGGGGAAGACGAAAGACAATCCCAAGTCCATGTTGGAATTGGAAGAAATATGCAGATGCCCTGCATTGCATTTGATAGAGGAAGGGAATGGGAAGTATAAGCAGCCTAAAGAAAAAAATTTTACTGGAAAAGGAGGATAAATGGAGACTTTGTAGGTGGATTCAGGGGGTAAAATTTTCAGATGGGTACGTTTCAAATCTGAGAAGATGCGTCGACCCGAAGAAGAACAAACTAATAGGTATGAAGAGCCACGACTTTCATGTATTCATGGAGAGGTTAATTTTGATTGAATTTCGGGAATTTTTATCGCAAGTAGTTTGGGATCCATTGACAAAGCTTAGCATATTCTTCAAAGATCTTTGTTCTACTAAGTTGCTCATCGATCACCTAGAAAAGTAAGAGAAGGACATTGCTATAACACTATACAAGCTCAAGCGGGTGTTTCCTTCTGGCTTTTTCGACTCCATAAAATATTTGCCAATTTATCTTTCCTATGAGGCCCGTGTCGGTGGACCTGAAGGTTATCGGTTGATGTATCTGTTCGAGCGGCAATTGAACTACATAAAGAGAGAGGTAAAAAATAAGGCACGGATCGAGGGTTCTATTTGTGAAGCATATGTTCTCGAGGAGATTATAAAATTTTGTTCAATGTATTTCAAGGCTCATGTTGCTACTAATCGAACGAGAGCCCCGAGAAACGACGACGGGTACCGGGAGTCTAATGTTGTAATACTGAAAGTATTCTATACTTTCGGTAAGCCTTCGGATAAAATAAAGAAGAGATATCTGAATGACGATGAGCTAAGGGCTGCTCAGTAGTATATATTACTCAACTGCGATGAGGATGAAGTGGAGAAGCTCGAGGGGTAAGTAATTAATACGTCCACGTTTAAGTTATCTCAATATAATAGTATACGCTAATATTGTTACACTAATTAGGCGATGTTATGTTATTTTTTGGCATATTTAATAATAAGGCGAGATCGATGAGACCATACATAACAGATAAAGAAGTATAAGAGGAAATGAGACATCATTTTCCTTCTTGGTTGAGTGCATATGTAAGGAGCTCACTAATTTTTTTTGTATATGCACTTTACAAAATAATTAACAGAACGTTGAACTTAATTTTTTATCTTGTGGTATTTAGGTTGATCGTCCAGAAGCAACACTTGAGAATAAATTTATTGAAACTCTAGCTAAGGGGCCAATTTATGCTGTTAAAATCTGGCCAAGCTATTGTGTAAATGGATTTAGGTTCAAGTCAATAACTGTTTCGATCAGAGACAACTTTCTAGATCTCGATTCCACGAAAAATAGTTGTTTGTGTATCAGATCTTCGAACTACAAATATGTCAATACATGCAATGATTTCTATGGCATCTTACAGAAGATTGTGTAGTTGACATATAATTATGGAATAGAGCCTGCTAAGATCATGTTATTCAGGTGTGATTGGTTCGATCCGATCGATGATCAAGATTGAAAAATAGACAAGCATGATCTTGTGGATATAAACTATCGGCGTCGATATCAAGGCTATGAACTGTTTATCCTATCAAGTCAGACTCAACTCGTGTACTTCATAACTTATCCTAAATAGGGAACAACGAGGTCAAACTTATGACACTACTAGAAAAAGCGGGATTAGCGACGTATTTTAGCAACGTCAAAGGAAACGTCACTAATAATATATAAATTAGCCACTCCATGTAAAAACGTCGCTAGACGTCGCTAAATGGCGACATTTAGCGACGTTTAGCGACTTTTATTAAGATTTTCAAAGATTAGTCGCTATAAGTTCAATTAAGGTCGCTAAACGTCGCTAATATGTCTAATATAGCGACGTTTAGCGACGTATATATCGACGTTTATATTAAAAATATTTAGCAACGTGTTTAGCGACGTCTATGACGTTGCTAAAATTTAATTTAGCGACGTTTTTATTTGACATCGCTAAACGTCGCTAAAATTTGGTTAATTAGGGTTCGGTTTCGTTTTTTCCCATCTGTCGAAATTTTTTCGATTTAAAAAATTTTTTTTCCCCCGCCCCCCTCGCTCCGGCGACCGGCTCTCCATAGCGGCTACTCCGGCATCCCCCTCCTCCTCCTCGAGCTCTAGGTAAACCCTAACTCTCTCTCTCTCTCTCTCTCTCTCTTATAGGACACACATGTGACATTGTCACAGACATGACACACACACACACACATAGACACTAACACTGACACAGACATGACACACACACACACACACACTGACACAGACACTGATCAGGACCTAGGATTAGGGTTAGGGTTAGGTTTTTTGACCTGGGGTTAGGGTTAGGATTTTTTATCAGGATTGATTCCTAACACCTACCTATCCCCCCAGATCACACCCTGATACTACACTCGACACACACATGCACACTAAAATGTGTGTGCACTAAACGTCGAAAAAGCAACATGAGCAATGACTATTGGCACCAAATGCCAGTGCGTATAGTGTCTGTATTGTTAGTATTATTTGTGTGGTTGGTATTGATACTTTTATATTAGTTAGAGTGTGTGTGAGAGTGTTATTGAAGTATGCAGGGAGGGTATATCAAAGTTGAGGGTATCATAGTGGTGTCCTATGTTAGCAGCAAATGAGTGAGAAGATGGTGTATACTGATACAAGTGTATCAGTGAGCGTGACTCAAGTTGGGTTTTAGATGTGCAATGGTGAATATGTGAGGGGCTCGGGTTTGAGTGACCACAAGCACATAGATTGAGGTACACATGTAAGCATGGCAAGTAGAGGTAACAGCAGCAGTGAGCACTTTTACTAGCAGTGAGCTGGATGAAACTTGAGGCACATCAGCCCAATGTACATTGGACCATGCTGAGGTAAGTCAGTGAGGTAGGAGTGTGGTTGGAGGCAGTTACAGTTCTGTAGTATGGCACACTATCTGTAGTGTGTTGACTGCACACTTATCAGTTCATAGTGCTATGGGGGGAGAGGTTGTCAGATAGTCCACCGTAGAAAGAACTGCAGTAAGCATCAATGTGGAGGAATCAGGTTGAGGTTTAGGTGTAGTTCAGTGGGTGTTGTGTTCAGATTTGAATACAGTTAAGTCCAGGGCAGGAAGTTGATTGTGGAACTTGAAGATGATGACTGTTAGTTCAGTGGCACACTGTCTGTAGTTAGATGATTGATGATAGTTAGTATATGGTGAAGGTTAGTGTCAGGTAGTTGTAGGACTATGATAATTAGATATGACTTTTAATTTGGTATTCGAATTAGAGGCCATGATGTAGTGTCAATTATTAGTAAATGTTAAGTTATATGTTAAAGGGTGGTTAGTGTTACATGTTAGTTGGGTATTGTTCTCAGTTTGTAGGTAAGTTAATACTTGATGACTGTTAATTGATAGGTGTATGTGTTAGTTTAAATGGTTAGTTGTTTTGAATATTGCTTATTTTAGTCTTTGATAAATGAAAGTATGTATTATATCAGTTATGATTTTATAGTACGGTTAAATTATGAAGTTAGGTGATAAACCACTGTATGTAATAATTTATATGATACATACTGTCATTTTTGCAGAAATATCTAGAAATGGATATGAATTACTATCTGCGTTATCGTTCGTGGATGTACAACAGTCATCTGATAACATGTGCGGTGTACGGGATAAATTTATTGAGGGTGTACAACAGTTCCTGCAGTTCGCTAAGGCGTTCCCTTAGTACATGGACGGTACCAAAATTAAGTGTCTGTGTATGAGATGTCGCAATAGGAAATATCATCCAGAAGTGGAAGTCACATATCATTTGTACTCGAAGGGCTTCACGCCGAATTACTATCAGTGGACCGCGCACGGAGAACTTGTGTCTCTAGCATCGGAGTCGGAGCCTTATATGGAGCCGTATATGGATGTCCATGACCACGATGCTTACGACGACGGGTGGATGAACATGGTTTATGATGCGGCGGGGCCTAGTTTTAATCCTAACAATTATGATGCGACGGGACCTAGTTGCAATTCGGACAATTATGATGCAGCTGAGGAGGCGCCAAATGCCGATGCTGCAAAGTTTATGGAGTTGCTGGAGAATGCAAGGACTCCACTATATCCTGGTTGTGAGGATCATTCACCGTTGGAGGTAGTTACAAGATTATTGAGCATCAAGTCCGATTTTAACATGTCGTAAGAATGCTATAATTGAATGATCAATTTGATTATAGAGATCTTGCCCGAGGGTGCAAAGTTGCCTAAAGATCTAAGAGGATGGTGAGATCGCTCTGGATGAGATACGAGAAAATCGATGCATGTCGCAACGGGTGCATGTTGTACTACAAAGACGACAAGGATGAAGATGCGTGCAAATTCTGTGGTGCTGATCGCTACAAGGCCACTGTTAGAGAAAAGTCTGTCGGTGCAAGGAAGCCTACCGATTCGATGCACTACTTGCCTTTGACGCCGCGGTTGCAGCGGTTGTTTATGTTTAAGGAGATTGCAGAAAATATGAGTTGGCACAGGCAAAAATAGATCGAAGGAGTATTGGATCATCCATCCGATGGAGAAGCATGGAAGCACTTTGATCGAGAGTATCCAGATTTTGCTTTGGATCCGCGTAATGTCAGATTGGGGCTCTCCTCTGACGGTTTTACCCCATTCGGACTTTCGGGCTCCCAGTATTCGTGTTGGCCTGTGATCGTCACTCCGTACAATCTACTGTCTTGAATGTGCATGAAGACTCCGTATATGTTCCTAACCATTATTATCCCGGGTCCGAACAATCCGAAGAGGAACATCGATGTGTATTTACAGCCTTTGATAGATGAGTTGAATCAGCTGTGGGAAGTAGGTGCCAATACGTACGATGTTTCTAGAAAGCAGAATTTTCAGATGAGGGCATCACTTATGTGGACCATTAACAACTTTCCGGTCTATGGAATGTTATCAGGATGGAGCACCCATGGTCGTCTCTCATGTCCGTATTGCATGGACCGTACTAAGGCTTTTCGTTTGAAACACAAAGGCAAACCGGATTCTTCGATTGTCATTGACAATTTCTGCCGAAGGATCATCCGTACCGGAGGAACATGAATGCTTTTCGTACGGGAGTTATGGAGAAGGCCAATCCACAGCCAAGGTGGCCCGGATACACGATATGGGAAGAGATAAAAGATTTACCAAGTGCTATCAAAGAGCCTGCTAAGGGTTACAAGTGTGACGGATTTGGTCGCACCCATAACTGGACGAAGAGGAGTATATTTTGGGATCTGCCATATTGGAGCACCAATATGATCAGACATAACCTTGATGTCATGCATATCGAGAAGAATGTGTTTGATAACATAATTAATACTGTAATGGAGGTAAAGGAAAAGATGAAAGATAATCCGAAGGCCAGGTTGGACTTAGAAGAAATATGTAGACGTCCTGCATTGCATTTGATAGAGGAGGGGAATAGAAAGTTAAAGTAACCTAAGTTTGTTTTCTCACTGGAGAAAGAGGATAAAGGGAGATTTTGTAGGTGGATTCAAGGTCTAAAGTTTTCAGACGGGTATGTGTCGAATTTGAGAAGATGCGTCAACCTCAAGGAGAATAAACTGGCGGATATAAAGAGCCACGATTGTCACGTATTCATGGAGAGGTTAATTTCGATTGCATTTTGGAAATTCTTACCACAGGTCATTTGGGATCCATTGACAGAGCTCAGCATATTCTTCAGAGATCTTTGTTGTACTAAGTTGCTCGTCGATCGTCTAGAAAAGCAAGAGAAGGACATTACGGTAACACTATGTAAGCTCGAGAAGGTGTTTTCTCCTGGATTCTTCGACTCTATGGAGCATTTGCCAATTTATCTTTCCTATGAGGCACGTGTTGGTGGTCCTGTCGGTTATCGGTGGATGTACCCCTTCGAGCGGCATCTGAATCACCTAAAAAGAAAGGTAAAAAACAAGGCACGGGTTTAGGGCTCTATTTGTGAAGCTTATGTTCTCGAGGAGATTACAAACTTTTGCTCGACGTATTTCAAACCGCATGTTGCTACTAATAGAACGAAAGCTCCAAGAAACGACGACGCATATCAGGAATCTAATGATGCAATAATCAAAGTATTCAATGCGTCCGGAAAGCTTTCGGGAAAAATGAAGAAGAGATATTTGAATGACGACGAGCTAAGGACTGCTCAGTTGTATATATTACTCAATTGCGACGAGGATGAAGTAGAGAAGCTAGAGGGGTAAGTAATTAATACGTCTACGTTTACATCATCTCAATACAATAGTATAAGATACTATTATGCTACTAATCAGCAGTTGCTTCATTATTTTTCAGCACATATAATGATGAGTTGAGGTCGGTTAGATCCTACATAACAGACGAAGAAGTAGAACAAGAAATGAGATACCATTTTCTTTCTTGGTTGAGCGCATATGTAAGATGCTTGGTAATTACTTTTTAATTATGCACTTGCAAAATATATAAGTTACTATCGCTACTTTGATATTTAGGTCGATCGTCTAATAACACCCGAGACTGAATCTATTAGAACTCTAGCCAAGGGACCAATTACTGCCGTTAAAATATGGCCAAGTTTCTGTGTGAATGGGTTCAGGTTCAAGTCAACAAATGCTCCTATCAGAGACATCTTTATGGATCTTGATTCCACGAAAAATAGTTGTTTGTGTATCAAATCTTCGAACTACAAAGACGTCGATCCAGGCAATGATTTCTTTGGCATCTTACGAGAGGTTATGGAGTTGACATATAAATATGGCACAGAACCTGCTAATATCGTGCTATTCAAGTGTGAATGGTTCGATCTAATTCAAGATCAAGGTTGGAAAATTGACAAGCATGGCCTTGTGGATATAAACTACAAGTATATATATCAAGGCTACGAACCATTTGTCCTATCAAGTCAGGCTCAGCTCGTGTACTTCTTCAGCTCATGTACTTCACAACTTATCCTAGATGGGGGACAGCGAGGTTAGATTGGTAGGCAGTATGCAAGACTAAAGCTAGAAATACCTTTGACATTGACGAAATAGCTTATCAGGAGGACGATCTACCTCTTGTAACAAATATTGTAGATGTGGACTCAACGGAAGTTACTTATTACACGAGTAATAATGTAAAAGATGTAAAATTATCCGAAGAGGAAGACGAAGACGAAGACGAAGTAGATAAAAGTGAAGACGAGGAGGAGGAAGAGGAAGAGGAGGACGAGGAAGGCGAACAAGATGAATTTTCTGAAGACGATTGAAAATAAAATATTTTGCCTGTAGAATGTAACTATATTTTGACTGTAGAATGTACTATTTTAACGAATATATGTATTATATTTTGACTGTAGAATGCTTTGAGATATGTATCACATTTTGACTGTAGAATGTACTATATATTTGTGTTTTTCTATATTCATCATATGTTGTTATCAGGTATGACCGGACGACGCGGAGGATTCGGCAGGTCCCGAGGTAGACAGAGTGCTCCTTCGGTACTACCTACTGTTGGTTCCGGATCATCGTCGCCCAGTACTCCAGTATATCGATCACTCACATCTCCGACTGTTGGGACGAGTAGTTTCAGGCATGATAGTACTCCCTCGTCCAGCGTTCCTCCTGCTGACGGAACCATGGGGACAGATGAGCATGTCGAGGAGGTCGTGCCCACGTTGTCCCAGCATCAGCAAGATCCTCCATGCGTACCTCCGGAGGAGACGAGGACAGAGATTTGGGCCGACGGTACAAAGTAAGCCAATTAGATGGTTTAGCATAATATATATCGTGTATTTCTTTATTCATCGTATATTGACTTTTTTGATCAAAATAATTATCTCTGTATAGATATTGTCCATCGTCGGTTCAGAGACGCCTGGGCCAATTTCTGAGGAACAACTACGGTGGCCCTTGGATCAACTACTCTGAGGCTCCAGAGGAGAGAAAGGCATTCTGGTTTGCGCACTTCCAGGCAAAAGTATATTAAATAAATCCTCTAATTTATGCATATTATATAACTTATCCGTGATGCTCACTTACTAAATTATTTATTGTAGCAAATATTTTTCTATCCTCCGTACCGGGCCGAGTTGATCGAGCGGCTCTTTCCTACCGTTGCCGCCAAGCTTATCCGAGATGCTCTGGATGACCAGAAGGCTCGTGATCGTGCTGAAAACCGATCCAAGGTTGGATCACACCTGA
This sequence comes from Iris macrosiphon, assembly GCA_036927795.1. Lineage (NCBI taxonomy): Eukaryota > Viridiplantae > Streptophyta > Magnoliopsida > Asparagales > Iridaceae > Iris > Iris macrosiphon. The sequence continues at coordinate 209,846,666 of JAYESA010000005.1, read as the reverse complement.
GCAGTGGACTGCGATAAGGGCTATATTCGACGATCCGAGCTACAAGGAAAGGTCTGAGAAGGCCAAGGCGGCTAGGCGGAATGCTACCAAGTGGTGTGGTAGCTCGATTCCGATGACGGAATATTTTCGTCGTTTATATATTTTTTCTTTTAAAATATATTATTTTAATGTAAGTACCATAAAATGGTAGTAGGAAAAAATGTTTAAGTTTAGTACTAAATAATATATTTTTAACAGGTACAGAGGGGTGAGTATGTAAACATGGTGACCGTCTTCTTGGCCACCCATCGCAAGGACGGAAATCTCATTGATGAGAGGGCCTCGCAGACCTATGTAAGTATTACTTTACTTTGTGTTAATTTTAATATAACTTAGGCAATTATCGAGTTTCCAAACCTTTCTAGGCCGAGTATCTTAGGCTGCGTGAGCGGACGACTGCTAGTGCACCTACACCTGGAGAGGCTGGTACTTCCTCGCAGCCCGCTCCAGCTCCGTCGGCAAACGACCTGTGGGTGACCACAGCTGGTGGTCTCCAGAGGGGTATGCACTACGATACGGAATCCTATGGCGCCCTGATTGCGAAGCAGTCATCTAGGGCCTCCCCGACAATTGTGTATTCCATATAGCCCTCGCAGTCGTCAGCCAGAGTCCAGAAGGCCGTTGACCGTCAGATTGTGTCTCTCCGTGACGAGTTGCTACGAAGGATGGAGGAGCAGCCCCAGTCCCAGCCGCAGGCGGACGATCCGACGCTCATCGCACGATTCGATATGCTCGACCGCAGCATCACGGAGCTCCAGGATTTGACAAATGATCTTAGAGCCTCGACAGACCGCAACATCACGGAGCGGTAGGCATCACAGCTATCGATGGGCGAGAGGGTGATGATGATGCAGGATTCAATGGTTCATAGCAGTACGAGGCTGTTATCTACCATAGATTCTTACAACCAGCGACTCGTAGACTTAGAGCAGGTACGGCCTCCTGGTGCGCCTACATCGACACAGACTCCACCGACGTCACTGCCTTCTCTATCGACATCGGTGTCGATTCTACGGGAGCAGTATGAGCTGTTCTTATCCTTTATGCGCGCCGGTGGTCAGCCTCCTGCAGATCTGCAGTAGTATAGCTAGTTGTTGGATATTTGTATTTTTTATATTATTTAGGATGAGATTGTATGGATATATATTTGTCGTATTCTTTACGATGAGATTTGCTGGATGCTTTCTTTTCTTCAAATTTTATTATATTATTTATATTAAATATGTTATTTTATCGGTATTGAGTGTTCAACCCAAGGGGGTTGGCAAACCCAGAAATTTAACGTAGGGTTGCTCCGGGTCTATTTGTACAGATTGTGATCTAATAAACTGCAGGAATAATAGTTTGGAAATAATTCAGTATTTTTTTTATTTTTTCTGTTAAATTAGCGACGTTTTTAGCGACGTTTAGCGACGTCGCTAAATACGTCGCTAATTAGCAACGTTAATATACGTCGCTAATGACGTCGCTAAACATGTCGCTAAAAATGTCGCTGTACGTCACAAATTGCTGATGTTGCAGTATTGCCAGGTCATTAAAGACGTCACTGTAATATCGCTATATAAGTCGCTAATTAGCGACGTTTAACGACGTTAATCAACGTCGCTAATTAGTGATGCTGCGTCGCTAAATGTCGCTAATTTAGCGACACATTTAAGTCGCTAAAAAATGTCGGCATAGCGACGTTTAGCGACGTTTTTTCTTTCAGCGACGTGCTTTATTCCGACTTCTTAAAAACGTCGCTAATTACGTCGCTAAAAGTGATTAGCGATATTTTTTGGTCATTTAGCGACATTTTTTAGCGTTGCTAATTTGACTTTTTCTGGTAGTATGGGAAGTATGCAATACCAATGCTCGAAACACTTTTGACGTTGACGAAATAGCTTATCAGGACGATGAGCTACCTCTTGTAACAAATATTATAGATGTGGACTCAATAAAACTTTCCTATTACACGTCTAATCGTGTAGAAGAGGTATAATTATCCGAAGATGAAGGTGAAGTAGATGAAAGTGAAGATGAGGAGGAAGAGGAAGTAGAGGACGAGGAAAACAAAGAAGATGAATTTTCAGAAGAGGATTGAAAATAAAATAAAATCTATTTAGTCTTTTGACATGCCCAGATTTGTCTCCATTAGACTTATCGTTGTATTATCTTTCTGGATTGAACTTCTTAGATGTATTATCTTTCTGGCTGTATTATATTTCTGGATTAGACTTATGTTTATTATCTAGAATTATTTACGACTTAAGAAATTGGATTTTCTTCTCTATATATCAGATTGTGCTTATCATACTTAGCATTTGATTTAGTATTATTTTGTGATGTTATTGTATTTTAGTTGTGGAATGTAAAATCTATTTAGTGACATGTACTTATGGTTACGTACTATATTTTTCTTCTTCTTTTTATTTAGTGACATGTACTGTATTTAAACTATTTTCTTGTAACTTTTATTTGTTTATCATAAGTCAGGTATAACAGGACGGCGAGGATCGTTCGGTCAGTCTAGAGGTAGAGTATCTAAATGATATGCTACTCTGACTGGAAGTTCTCCTTCGGGACATGGTACTGGGTCCGGACCCTCGTCTCCCATTACACCAGTCTTTCGACCACTATCTCCTTTAGGCAGTACTCCTGGGACGAGCAGTAATGGACCTGAGACTACCCCTACGTCCACCGTTCCTTCTGCTGACGGTACCATGGGGACCGAGAAGAAAAATGACGAGGCCCAGCCGACCGCGCCTTCATTTTCTTACATGTTTCAGAGCGATCCTCCGTGTGCTCCTCCAGACAAGACAATGACGAAGATTTGGGCCGATGGGCCTACAAAGTAAGTTAATTAGTTTTAGTTTTCTTACGCATATATAAATATATATTCACTTTTTCTTTAATATAATTATCTATGTATAGATATCTTCCCTCGTCGCTATAGAGATCATTGGAGAATTTTTTGAGGTACAACTATGGTGGCCCTTGGATCAACTACTCGGATGCCCCAGACGAGAGAAAGGCATTCTGGTTTGCGAACTTCAAGATAAAAGTAAATTTGGTTTTAATATTATTCATCTAATTTGGTCTTTTTCTTTATAACTTTCTATATTACTTCTTGTAGAAAACGTATTTCTATCTGCCACATGTGGATGAGATGATCGAGCAACACTTTTCTGCTGTCGTCGCCAAACTTATCCTTGATGCTATCTACGGCCAGAAGGGTCATGATAGTTTGGGACAAGCAATCTAAGGTTGGATCATGCCTGAGCAGTGGACTGCGATGACGGTTGTATTTAACGATCCTAGGTACAAGAAGAAGTAGGAGAAGGCAAAGATGACCGAAAAGAAGGTAGAAAAGTGGTGTGGTGGGTCAATTTCGATGACGAAATATTTCTATGGCATGATATGTATTTTATTGTATAGATAGTATTTTAATCAAAGTAGGATAAAATATTTAATTTAAGTAACATATAATTTATTTTTTAACAGGTTCAGAGGGGTGAGGATGCTAACATGGTGAGAGTCTTCCTCGCCACCCATAGGAAGGGCGGACAACTCATCGATGAGAGGGCCACACAGAGCTATGTAAGTATTACAAGCATGGTTTTGTTAATTTTAATATAACTTAGAAAATATACAAATAAATATTCATGTAGTTAGTAATAAGTACCTTAGATATATATTAATAATTGTGCATGTCAATTGGATAGTAAGTAGTATGCTTATCGAGATGCGTATTTTTTAGGATGAGTATCATAGGCTTCGTGAGATGTCGACTCAGCCCACACAGGGAGAGGCCGGTAGTTCCTCGCAATCTTCCGCCCACCCAGCTCCTTCGGTTGAAGAGATATGGATGGCAGTCGTTGGTGATTTGCAGAGGGGTACGTACTACGGCATGGGATCCTACACCGCGTATGTTGTGTCGCCGTCCTATAGGACCCCCTCTGCCAGTGTACATACCACACTGCCTTCCCAGGAGTCGGTACGAGCCCAGCAGGAGATGGTTGACCATCAGATTGGGTATCTGCATGACAAGTTGGTGCAAAGGATTATGTCACAGGGCACGTCATAGACGGACGATACAACGATCGTAGCACGTTATTATTCGCTTGAGCATAGCATCGCGGAGCTAAGGGATCTGGCCACATCGATATAGCGCAATATGACGATGCTACAGGGGTCGCATGTAGCTATTGGCGATGCACTGGGGAGGCTGCAGACGTCATATATTCAAATGAGCCAGTCAGTGGAGCAGAGTACTGTAAGGATGTTATCTGTCATGGATACTTGCAAAGCTTGACTGACAGCGTTGGAGCATATACGTCCTCCTGGTCCGCCGGCATCGATATCTATATCGACTACACAGATTTCTCCATTGGGTGCCATGATAATTTTACCGGAGCAGTGGGCCTCGCAGATATCCCATATTCGTAGTGGTGCTCCTTCTCATCCTCCTGATCAGCAGTAGTTATTATTTGGACATGCTCATCTCCTAGGCTCACCGTGGTGCTCCTCCTCCTCCGGATTAGCAGTAATCCTAGTTAGGACAGTTTTTTTGTATTTAAACTTTTGGCCCGTGATATTAGGTCATTTATGTATTGAGATAGTGTTTCAGACTTTATTTGTTCACATCCAGTACCATTTGTGATGTTTACTGGATTTTTTGTAGACTTAGTTTGTCATGCCCCAGTCCCAAAATAGGTAGGACCAGGAATACGTGACACGCCAGCTACGCATTCGACCAGACTCTGGTCTGACTCGAATACGTATAAGATATAATATAAAGGGCACAATCTAGATATCCCATAAATGTAAACCTCTATGTCTCAATCCACAATGTACAACAGTATACAAGAAAGAGCTATATGTGCTAGAGTCGGCCGCCTAATAACACACTAACTCGAATAGACTTGAGAAAAAGTATGAGACTATAAAAACTAGGCTACAACAGCAGATGAATAATCAATGTAAAATAACCATAATGCCGGTAGATAGGATGTGAGTACCTTATACCATGCTCGCAAGACATGCAACTACAACAGCCACTCCAAATGCTCCGTAATCATCTATGCTGCAAAATTGACAGGGAACCAGGTCCTCAGAGGGACGTAACAAGGTACAGAAATACAGCATGCCAAGTAAACAGAAAGTACAAGTGCAACGACAGGGTACTCTATCATAACCAAACAAGTGTGACACAGTTTAAAGACAATGTTCGACGCGTGGGCTTTCTAAAATAAAACCGTAGCTCCGGACACGAAAACACATGGCACGTACCGCAGCTCCGGGCAAAGAGTCACACGGGTAAAACCACTATACTAGATACAGGATCACAATATAAAAACTACATAAATATATAAGTGCGTGTAGAGGAGCCCAAGCGTCCAGTAACTGTCTTCCCCTTCCCAAGCGGTCAACGATTGTGCGTTGAACCTGAACCTCTAACTACAGTCTCGACACACAATATTAACTCAACAGATGCGACCCTAAGGTCGTTCCAGTCTCTGGTCATAATGTCAGTATCAGGATACATGAATCTGGCACGATCACAGTGTGTAAGTGTGTCCTGGGGTGTCGATGTACTAAGGTACGTGCATCGAGGTGCTATGAAGCATCTATCAATTATTCTAAGACGTTACGTCGAATGTCAGCACCCGGTTGTGATCCGGACGCAAAGTATCGAATGTCAACAAAATTATGCTTACAATGTACATAAAGAACAACAAATATCTGTAGACTGAAATACAGGGTGACAATGTACACTTGCCTGCGTCCGGCTACTGATGACGGGGATCCGGTACCACGTCCAAGTCCTCAGGTCCCGCAGTACCTAGAGATAGATACAAACCAAAATAAATAATCTATTCCACGTCAAGCAGGGATGCGAAACACATCTACACCTAGACTCAGTCTCAAACTCAAATAGTTAATTACTAATTTTACAGTCTTCAATCTCTGATACTTGATCCGAATAATACCTATCTCAAAATCAATCACCTGTATAATATCATCAGGCCCAATCCTCAATTACGATAATCGATTAATCACAGTCTGATCCTATCCTCAGTTTCCACAGATGTTTACTTGTACGTTGATGTCTCAAACTGAAACAATAATTAATATTTACTGTCCTCAGTCCCTCTATCCACAGCTTCCAATATTTACCCAAGGGTCGATATCCCTCCATCATTTTATTAAATTAAATCTGCTCCTTGTTTTAAATCAATGAGTCACTATCACCATTCCACCTCAGTGTTTAAATGCAAGCACAACAACCATAGTCAATAATGCATATATTAATTGATAATCCTAACATCACAACCTAGCATCTCTACTTAGTGTATATCCATAATTCTATTTCAAGACTTATGAAAATAAACCCTACCCACATATTAATAACACAACCCTAACTAACTACAACAATCCTAATCACACCTCCTTAACCACAAGTTTCATATGTACAATACTAATATTACACATAAACCTTTATATGTAAGTACAGAGAGAGGGAGAGATGTACCTAGGCGACCGGAGCGAGGTGGTGGTAGTGTGATAACAGGGAAGAGACGGGGAAGTCGGCCGGACGGGGATGCACGGCCGGGCCGGAGTCGTGGAAAGAACCGCACAGTTGGCCGCTGCGGGGTGGAGATAAAGTCAACCGGAGTCGGGAAGGAAACGCTGGATCGGAGCGGGGTGGCACTGGATCGGAGCGGGGGAGGATGGTGACGTGCGATGGCTCGTCTGGAAGTGGCCGAGGTGTGGGTGGTCGATCGGCTGCGGGAGTAGATGCAAGGAGGAGAGGTGGTGGTAATGGAGTTGGCCCACCGGAGTGAGCAGCATGGTCAGGGGAGAGCTCGTGCAGCCGGCGGTACAGTGGGGAATGGGTGACCGGAGGGCTCGCGGCTGCGTCGGAGGGTTCACGGCTGCACCGGACTGAAGGGGGTGGCAGGGTGGATCACCGTCGGGTGGGAAACGCAGGGATGCTCGTGGCGGTGAAGACTCGATCGGTCGCCGGAGCTCGTGGAGCAGTTGGAATCCGCGGGGAGTAGAAAGGAACGGCCCGCCGGAGTGGCTTGTTGCTGCGCCGGAGCAGTAACAGTGGTCGAAGCAACGGGAAGACATCAGGCCGGAGCTGCCAGGCCGCTGGCCGAAGTGATGGCAGTTCTCGGGTAGGATTCTTCAAAGAAGAAGGAAGGAAGAAGGAGAAGAAGAAAGGAAGAAGAAGAAGAAGAAAGGAAATATGGAGGAAGGGTTCGGTTCTTGATGTAGAATATGGAGGAGAGAGAGGGGGGGTGGTTTTCTAGGCTCTTAGGATTAGGGCCTGCTTGGGGAGTTGTGAGGGTGATGGTGATGGTTTTATAGGGAGAGGTGCATTGGATGTGTGGTGGAGATTAGCCCATTCAAAATGGAGGGCTTAGATATGTCATAAAGAAAATCATTTCTTCATGAGAAGTGGAGTGGGGATTATGTGTAATTCGGTCCACATAAGTAACCTCTATATTTGGTTTTGGCCAATGGGGTGAGGGCACCTAAAATCACTAAATTGTAACTTAGCCCCTTAAATTCAGGAAATTGCACGAACACATAAAATGATGCAAAAATTATGGAGAAAATTGCTGTTGATGATTTACATGGCGAGGGGGTGTTGGGGGTTTGGCACGGATTTAATTTAATGGCCATCAGGATTAATTAAGGATTAAAATAGGATTAGGCAAAATTGGTATCCCCGCTTTAAATAGAATTAAAGTGTCCCGCGCTTTTAAATTAAATGGGGGCACTTGAACTTAAAATTCAAAAATGACGCAAAGGTCAAAAATGGTGGGGGCTTGGAGTCAGTCTTGGACCCTTTAGTTGGTCCGGCTCAACGGGTTAAGTTGGTATCTCAAAATTGAGGATTACGACACAGGTGTCCGATACGAAATTAAATATGGATTACGGTTTCGGAAAATTGTGCAATTAATTTAGAGCACAACAAAATCTGATTTTGAGTGACGGAAAAGTCCAGTGCCTAATTCGGCGGGTCAAGTCAGAAGTACAATAATCTGATGGAATTTATGGGCTGATATTGGGCTCCGAATAATTAAGCAATGATAGGGCGCGCCAGGGGTTTTAATTTAATGAATTAAAATACCAGGCAAACTTAACTCCCCTCTAAACCTCAACATCTGCTGCTAAATCCAAAATTTTCCAAATCCAAACCTGACTATCTATAGAATAAATCGAGGGAGTTTATATTCTTCCCAACTTAGAAAAATTTTGTCCCAGAAGTTAAAATGTAAAGCACGATAATAGCTAAAAGAATTTTAAAAAAAACTAGTAGTCAAATTTCGTATGTAAATTCGTACCTTGCTCCTCAAATAAGTACGGGAACCGCTACCTAATACAATCCTCGCGCTCCCAAGTAGACTCACCTGGTGAATGGTGCTTCCATGCCACTCTGACTAGTCGAATCGTCTGCCCTCTCAAAGTCTTCTGGCTGCGATCGAGGATCTCAACTGGCTGCTCTACGTAAGATAGGCTGGGCCCGACTGTAATCTCCGAATGATCAAGCACGTGGCTAGGGTCTGCGACATATCTCCTCAGCTGCGATACGTAAAATACGTCATGTACTCCCTCCAATGATGGAGGTAATGCAAGGCGGTAAGCCACTTTGCCAACTCGTTCCAAGATGTCAAAAGGTCCGATGTACCTCGGACTCAGCTTGCCTTTGCCTCCGAATCTGATGGTACCACGAGTGGGCGATATCCTCAAAAATACATGGTCACCCTCCTTGAACTCCAATGGTCTACGGTGCGCATCTGCCCAGTATTTCTGTCTGTCCGGTGCTGCACGCAGGTGGCTCTGAATCTGCTTAACCTTCTCCGCTGTCTGTGTCACCAAATCTGGACCAAGTATCTGACGCTCTCCTATGTCGCTCCAACAAACTGGCGACCTACACTTCCTGTCGTACAGTGCCTCATAAGGTGCCATCTGTATACTGGCCTGGTAACTGTTATTGTAGGAGAATTCCACCAAGTGTAGGTGGTCCTCCCAAGATCCTCCAAAATCAATCATGCACGCTCTCAACATATCCTCTAATATCTTTATCGTGCGCTCTGACTGACCATCAGTCTATGGATGATAGGTAGTGCTGAACTTGAGACAAGTTCCTAGGCTCTCCTGTATACTCCGCCAAAATACGACATAAATTTGGAATCACGATCCGATACGATGCTGACAGGCACTCCATGTAATCGTACTATCTGCCTCATATACATATCAGCTAAAATCTTCGTGGATTACCCAACTCTGAGGGGCAAGAAATGCGCAGACTTGGTGAGTCTGTCTACGACAACCCAAACTGCATCCTTCCCGCTAGGGCTCCGCGGGAATCCTGTGACGAAGTCCATGGTAATGTGTTCCTACTTCCACTCGGCAATGGAAAGCGGCTGCAATAGTCCTGCAGTTCTCAGCTATTCAGCCTTGACTCGTTGATATACCAAGCATCTTGCCACGAATATCGTAATCTCTCTTTTCATCCCATGTCCCCAGAATTGCTGCCTCAAGTTTCGGTACATCCTCGTACTCCAAGATGAATGGAATAAATCGAGCTATGCGCCTCGGTCATCAACTCCTGGCGTAGCTCGCCACTCGGAACGTATAGGCGATCTCCATACCTCAATGTTCTTTCTCCATGAATCCTGAGTCATGTTTGTATGCCGGCCTCTGTCCTCTCTCGTAGACGTCAAAATCTCGCATCTGTAGGCAGGGCTGTCATGATCCTCTTAATCAGGGTAGACTGAACCTCGAGGCTGGCCATCTGTCCATCCATACCTGGCAATACAATTTTAATCCTGAGTTCCTGAAAATCCTCTAACAACTGGCGATGAGTCGTAAAAATATGCCATAGGCTCCCTGCTCAAGGCATCTGCTACTACATTTGTATTGCCAGGGTGGTACTGCAACTCGATATTATAATCTGTCATAAGTTCTAGCCAACGCCTCTATCTCATTTTGAGCTCCTTTTTCGTGTAGGCATACTTCAGACTTTTATGATCTGTATAAATTTTAATACGCTCTCCATAAAGGTAGTGTCACCATAGCTTTAGTACAATTATCACTACAGTTAGTTCCAGGTCAGGCGTCTTATAGTTCTTCTTATGAACCCTTAGTCGTCCTGATGCGTAGACTATCTATTCTATCTAATCATAACTCATATTTGCTGAGCTTGGCATACAGTCTCTCCTATCTCAGCGTCTCCAACACGATCCTGAGATGTCTTTCATGCTCCTCCTGGCTCTTGGAATAAACCAAGATGTCGTCAATAATTACCACCACGAACTTATCAGAGTACTGGTGGAAAATATTGTTCCTCGAACTCATAAATACTGTCGGCATGTTGGTTAAGCCAAACGGCATGACTAGAGACTCATAGTATCCATACTACATCCGAAAAGCCGTCTTCGGAAGTCCTTTCTCCGTTCCTTGATCTGATGATAGTCTGATCTGAGATCGATCTTCGAGAATACATATGCGCCGCTAAGATAATCAAATAAATCATCGATGTGCGACATAGGGTACTTGTTCTTTATCGTTACAGCCCTTAACGCCCTGAAATCGTTATGCCACGTACCGTCCCGTCCTTCTTCGGTATACTAAGATGGGTACTCCCCATAGAGAAACACTAGCCCGACTGTAAACCTTGTCTAAGAGATCCTCTACTATGGACCTTCAACTCAACCAACTCTATCGGTGCTAGTCTGAAGACGGGAACATAACCGGCTCAACTCTTAGAGTCAACTCTATAGCAAATTCTATCTCTCTGTCAGGTGGCAGGCCTAAAAGATTCTCTAGAAACACATCTTCAAACCTTGATATAATATGGCGGTATACTGGTTCACCTCCTGCGTTGTATACCCCTAAGGTAGATGGGCACCATGCTCCTAGGCTCTCTGAAGAAACTCAAACTCAGGGTAATCCGGTGGTCTAAGGATGACACAACCACGACGGTAATCTAGCATTTCGTGGTATTGGTTCAACCAATCCATGTCTAGGATAATGTCATAGTCTAGACTTTAACCTCAAGATAAATTCTCCTATTCTATTTTTAACATCAATCCTCAAAAAAAAATATTTCCTTGCCTAATGTATAATTTCTCTTCTCCTCAAGGTTTTTCCTAAAATTTTATTCCTCGAATTTCTTCTTTTCGTTATTCATCTCTCCAAGTCACAAGTACAATAATGGTATCACTCAAGCACATCCTAGAATTCCTGTAATCCGATCATTATCTTCCAAGTGAGACCCTAACATTTCATCTCCTCTATCTCATAATCATCGTTCCTAGCATTGCTATCATATGCAACCACTAGTTTCCATCATCAGGCTATGCATTTCCCTAAATTATTCTAGGTCATGATCAACAATCCTTCTAGCTCTTAGTACTTCCAAGATCACTGCTACCTCAAGCACGGGTAGGGTACTATTGGGTCTAACTCTCTTGCCAACCTTCCACACTAGTTCTAGAATCCAAAGAACCTATCAATCTATCCTAATAAGGTAACAATCTTCTCCGAGAAAGGTATACAAATTCTGTCTTCTGTCGTCTGGTCTTCATCTTCTTCTGGAGGGAAATCATCAATCACAAGCATTCGTCTCCCTGAACAATAGGGGACGAGAAACAAGGATAGCGATATTGACGAAGATTAAACGAATGCAAAGTGGAAGTCCTAGGGTGATAATCACAAACAAAGAGTTTTTTTTAAAATCGATTATAGATTGAGATCCTATTCAACAATCATAACATCTATTCCTAATTTGCAGGCTCGCTTGGCACAGTCAGGTGACCAAGACAATTTAAATCGGAGCTGCATGGGCCACCACAAAAATATGTCACGCCCCAGTCCCAAAATACGTAGGACCAGGAATACGTGACACGCCAGCTACGCATTCGACCAGACTCTGGTCTGACTCGAATACGTATAAGCTGTAATATAAAGGGCACAATCTAGATATCCCATAAATGTAAACCTCTATGTCTCAATCCACAATATATAGCAGTATACAAGAAAGAGCTATATGTGCTAGAGTCGGCCGCCCAATAACACACTAACTCGAATAGACTCGAGAAGAAGTATGAGACTATAAAAACTAGGCTACAACAGCAGATGAATAATCAATATAAAATAACCATAATGCCGGTAGATAAGATGTGAGTACCTGGTACCATGCTCATAAGACATGCAACTCCAACAGCCACTCCAAATGTTCCGTAATCGTCTATGCTATAAAACTGGCAGGGAACCAGGTCCTCAGAGGGACGAAACAAGGTACAGAAATATATCATGCCAAGTAAACAGAAAGTATAAGTGCAACGACAGGTTACTCTATCATAACCAAACAAGTGTGACAGAGTTTAAAGACAATGTTCGACGCATGGGCTTTCTAAAATAAAACCGTAGCTCCGGACACGGAAACACACGGCACGTACCGCAGCTCCGGGTAAAGAGTCACACGGGTAAAACTACTACACTAGATACAGGATCATAATATAAATACTACATAAATATATAAGCGCGTGCAGAGGAGCCCAAGCGTCTAGTAACTGTCTTCCCCTTCCCAAGCGGTCAACGATTGTGCGTTGAACCTGAACCTCTAACTACAGTCTCGACACACAGTATTAACTCAACAGACGCGACCCTAAGGTCATCCCAGTCTCTGGTAATGATGTCAATATCAGGATACAGGAATCTGGCACGATCACAGTGTGTAAGTGTGTCCTGGGGTGTCGATGTACTCAGGTACGTGCATCGAGGTGCTATAAAGCATCTATCAATTATTCCAAGATGTTACGTCGAATGTCAACACCCGGTTGTGATCCGGACGTGAAGTATCAAACATTAACAAAATTATGCGCACAATGTACATAAAGAACAACAAATATCTGTAAACTGAAATACAGGGTGGCAAGGTACACTTGCCTGCGTCCGGCTGCTGATGACGGGGATCCGGTACCACGTCCAAGTCCTCAGGTCTCGCAGTACCTAGAGATAGATACAAACCAAAATTAATAATCTATTTTACGTCAAGCAGGGATGCGACACACATCTACACCTAGACTCAATCTCAAACTCAAATAGTTAATTACTAATTTTACAGTCTTCAATCTCTGATCCTTGATCCGAATAGTACCTAGAGATGTATAATATCATCAGGCCCAATCCTCAATTACGATATTCGGTTAATCACAGCCTGATCCTATCCTTAGTTTACACAGATGTTTACATGCACGTTGACGTCTCAAACTCAAACAATAATTAATATTCACTGTCCTCAGTCCCTCTATCCACAGCTTCCAATATTTACCCAAGGGTCGATATCCCTCCATCATTTTATTAAATTAAATCTGCTCCTTGGTTTAAATCAATGAGTCACTATCACCATTCCTCCTCAGTGTTTAAATGCAAGCACAACAACCATAGTCAATAATGCATATATTAATTGATAATCCTAACATCACAACCTAGCATCTCTACTTAGTGTATATCCATAATTCCATTTCAAGACTTATGAAAATAAACCCTACCAACATATCAATAACACAATCCTAACTAACTACAACAATCCTAATCATACCTCCTTAACCACAAGTTTCATATGTACAATACTAATATTACATATAAACCTTTATATATAAGTATAGAGAGAGGGAGAGATGTACCTAGGGGGCCGGAGCGAGGTGGTGGTAGTATGATAATAGGGAGGAGACGGGGAAGTCGGCCAGACGGGGATGCACGGCTGGGCCAGAGTCGTGGGAAGAACCGCATAGTTGGCCGCTGCAGGGTGGAGATGAAGTCAACTGGAGTCGGGGAGGAAACGCTGGATCAAAGCGGGGTGGCACTGGATCGGAGCGGGGTAGAACTGGATCGGAGCGGGGGAGGATGGTGACGTGCGGTGGCTCGTCTGGAAGTGGCCCAGGTGTGGGTGGCCGATCGGCTGCTGGAGTAGATGCAAGGAGGAGAGGTGGTGGTAATGGAGTTGGCCCGCCGGAGCGAGCAGCGTGGTCTGGGGAGAGCTCGTGCAGCCGACGGTGCAGTGGGGAATGGGTGACCGGAGGGCTCGCGGCTGCGCCGGAGGGCTCATGGCTGTGCCGGGCTGGAGGGGGTGGCAGGGTGGATCACCGTCGGGTGGGAAACGCAGGGATGCTCGTGGCGGTGAAGACTCGATCGGTCGCCGGAGCTTGTGGAGCAGTTGGAATCCGCGGGGAGTAGAAAGGAACTACCCGTCGGAGTGGCTCATTGCTGCGCGGGAGCAGTGACAATGGTCGAAGCCACGGGAAGACAGCAGGCCAGAGCTGCCGGGCCGCTGGCCGGAGTGGTGGCAGTTCTCGGGTAGGATTCTTCAAAGAAGAAGGAAGGAAGAAGGAGAAGAAGAAAGGAAGAAGAAGAAGAAAGAAAATATGGAGGAAGGGTTCGGTTCTTGATGTATAATGTGGAGGAGAGAGAGAGGGGGTGGTTTTCTAGGCTCTTGGGATTAGGGCCTGCTTGGGGAGTTGTGAGGGTGATGGCGATAGTTTTATAGGGAGGGGTGCATTGGATGTGTGGTGGGGATTAGCCCATTCAAAATGGAGGGCTTAGATATGTCATGAAGAAAATTATTTCTTCATGAGAAGTGGAGTGGGAATTATGTGTAATTCGGTCCACATAAGTAACCTCTACATTTGGTTTTGGCCAATGGGGTGAGGGCACCTAAAATCACTAAATTGCAACTTAGCCCCTTAAATTCAGGAATTTACACGAACACATAAAATGACACAAAAATTATAGAGAAAATTGCGGTTGATGATTTGCATGGCGAGGGGGTGTTGGGGGTTTGGCACGGATTTAATTTAATGGCCATCGGAATTAATTAAGGATTAAAATAGGATTAGGCAAAATTGGTATTCCCGCTTTAAATAGAATTAAAGTGTCCCGCGCTTTTAAATTAAATGGGGGCACTTAAGGTCAAAATCCAGAAATGACACAAATGTCAAAAATGGTGGGGGCTTGGAGTCAGTCTTGGACCCTTTAGTTGGTCCGGCTCAACGGGTTAAGTTGGTGTCTCAAAATTGAGGGTAACGACACAGGTGTCCGACACGAAATTAAATATGGATTACGGTTTCGGAAAATTGTACAATTAATTTACAGCACAACGAAATCTGATTTTGAGTGACGAGAAAGTCCAGTGCCTAATTCGGCGAGTCAAGTCAGAAGTACAATAATCCGATGGAATTTATGGGCTGATATTGGGCTCCGAATAATTAAGCAATGATAGGGCGCGCCAGGGGTTTTAATTTAATGAATTAAAATACCAGGCAAACTTAACTCCACTCTAAATCTCAACATCTGCTGCTAAATCCAAAATTTTCCAAATCCAAACCTGACTATCTATAGAATAAATCGAGGGGGTTTACATAGTTTGTATGATACATGTAAATTTGCTGGATATTTATTTTTATACTTTATTTATTGAGAATGTGTCTATTTCTTTTAATTTTATTTTATTATTTATATTGAATACATGGGAATTTATCGGTATTGAGTGTTCCACCGAAGGGGTCGACAAAACAAGAAAATTCAACGGAGGGTTTCTCCGGGTATGTCTATTTTTATGAACAATGATATTGCAGAAATATATGACAAACTGCAAGCATACATTTATTCCAGTTTTTTTAAAAAAAATTGCAATTTAGCGACGTTTATGTACGTCGCTAACTGTATCAGAACGTCGCTAATTATGTCGCTAAATTGCTGAAATGACAGTATTTACCAGGTTAGCAGAACGTCGCTAAATGTGTTGCAAAATATCGCTAAATAGAAAAATATTAGCGATATTTAGCGAGACACAACACATCACTAATATAGCTATGTTGCGTCGCTAAACGTTGCTAATATGAAAAATATTAGCGACGCGAATACGTCGATAGAAAACGTCGCTATAGCGACGTTTTACGACATTTTTTCTATCAGCGACTAGCTTAAACGCGACTTCAATGAAATATCGCTAATTACGTCGCTAAATTTTTGTAACGACGTTTTCATTCCATTTAGCGACATTTTTAGACGTCTCTAATTTGACTTATTTTGGTAGTGACTTAATTTTGGTGGCTTGGCAAACTACAGGAATTGGTCTATCCCCTGTATGAATTCATCCCGCACACTGCACATGTCTTCAATATGATGGTTGTACATTCACGAACGATGCCACAAGTTATAATTCATATCTTCTTAGATACTTCTGTAAAGATGGATATACATTGTTCAAGTATATTATTCAAATGGATTGATACATAAAGCTATATCTTACTCGATTTCTTCCAAAACAAATTAATGCAAAATATTAAATGACTAATCAGTTAGCTTCCTTCAACTTGGTAGCCTTGGTTACCAATAATGACTTCCCTTAAGCACTAAAATTTCTACTAGTACGTCTCAGTCCCTTGCCAAATGAACACTAGTCTTCCTAATAGTCACTAGTCTCCTCATAATCGTACACTAAACTTTCCACTAATGTCTCAACCCCTTGTCAAATTAAGACTTGCGTTCCAAATAGTGTTCGTACCCATTTTAATTGAGTACTTAATTTTCTATGGTAACTCAGTCCCTGAGCACTCAATTTTTGCAAGTGACTTAGTTTCTTGCCGAATGGACCAACACTGACTCGTTCCTTTATAAATGAGCACTCGATTTCTCATAAACTTGGTTTTTGATAAGTAACTAAGCTGATATTAGCTCTATGGAAAACGTACCTACTGCTAGGCTCATGCTCAGTATAAGAGGTTGTAGGCTCAATATGGAGCTCAATTAGTATCAGAAGCAACATAATAGCAGATGTATCAGAGGTAGCATAACATAGTAGCAGCTGTATCAGAGGCATTATAACATAGTAGAAGTTGTATCAGAGGCAGCATATTTGAGACCAGTATTATGTCCCCAGATTCTCCAGATACTCTTAAACATCAAAAGCTCACCTCAGTATTATAATAGAGCATATCAAAGCATTATAGTGTATCAAACCACTTAGTATCAGAACAATTTAGTATCAGAGTTCATGTGCTAACATCCAACCTTTGTGTTAGTAGCACCAATACTCTTTAGCAAATCCTCCAGGTCATTATTGCCATGTAAGCCACTTATGTCATCATTGTCAAGTCAGCTAAGAACTAGTTTTTCTTTCATCTTAACCATAGAAGGTTAGGGAATAGTGGGAGAGGATAGATGGGGTTGTTCAGATGTAATTTTCCATTCTTTAGTTTGTAATTGTCTTCTTCTTCCTCCTCATATCAATAAAACCCATAGAACTCCTAGATCCCCAATTTTGAATCCAACTACTTCTTTACCTAGTTTTTCTCTCATCTTAAGCATATGAGGATAGGGTTAGGGTTTGTGATTTTTTTAAAGGATTGGGAAATAGCCAAATCAAAGTAGATAGGATTAGGGTTTACCTTTGTCGGAGGAGGCGGAGTGGAGGAGTCGATCATCGTCTAGAGAAGGATCGACATGGGGAGGAGTCGATCATCAGAGAGGGAGGACGCGGAGTTGTAACCATTGAATCCTAATATTCAAATGTAAATTTATTTTCCAAAATTGTTTAGTTTCCTAATCTCTAATAAGTTATATTAGAAATAAATTAAATAATTAATAGTATAAAATTTTAAATGATTTTAAAAAGGATTTTTTTTTGTAATATTAGATATTATTAACATTTTAGTGTTTGATTACTATTTAGATTAGTAATTTAATATTAGATAAGGATTTGGGTTAGTTACCATAACTTAATTAATTAAGGAGTACTTGGTACCAGACTTCAATAAATAATAAGCTTGAACTTTTTGACTTTAAAGAGTTTTAATATTTATAAGTTTAAAAGGAACTTGTGTATAATTAAATAATTAAGTAAAAAATATAGGTAGATTTTAATAGGTTACTTCCTAATCTAAAAGTCAGCATAAAGTCACTCGAACAAGAAGAAGGCAACAGTGGCCCGGCCTCCCCATTTTAAATAAGGAATTCTCAAGTAACATAGACTTGGCTTATGGATTAGAATAAATCCCAGAAAAATCCACAATAAATAGGCCTAGAATAGAATGATTAATGTTAGTATTTGGGGCAGTAGATTTTAAATGGATAGGCTTATTCATTTAAATAGGTAGAAGGATATAGGTATAGTGGGAGAAGTTTTTAGAGGTAGTTAGTCACTCCTAACTTGCTTCTAGATAATTCCAAAATTAGTTAAGCAATGAACCTAGTTAATTAACTAGTCCAGATTAATTATTGGGCCAAACTTGGGGCCCAAGTTTCCTAACCCTATAAATATCCCATATTTGTTAGTTTCTATTCATTCCAAATCTAGCCATTATTTCCAAAGCCTAAGCCCATTCCCAAATAAAACAAATCCATTACCAAACTAATTATTTTTTCAGTGTCCCGATTCGTGTCCAGATCCAAGATTTCCTTGGTAGCCATGTCAGCCTCGAGTTCGACCTCGACGTGTCTACACTGTAAGTTCTTTCCTGACAAAGTTCAATTCCAGAAATACATCATGTTCGACACGACAAAATCTACCAAAAATATAGAAACAACAGAATTACCGTCTCCCCGAGTCCGACCCTGAGGATATGATATAGACAACACAAACCCTAGCTCTAACATTTGTCAGCCATGTTCCCAGATTCTCCAACTATCGCCGCATCCTCGAGCTCCGCTGGAGTCGACGAGAGCCAACGTCGCCTGTGAGTCTCCCACCAAGTCCATTCCTCTGGATTTGCCTCGTTGTCGAGCCATGCTACCGGTCATCGCCATTGAGGATCTTCACCAGCGTTTCTCCTTCCTCCACGACCAGATCAGACCGCCACAGCTCGATCTAGGATCGATTACCCGTGCTAGTTTGTCAGCTCATCTATCCATGTTTCCCCTAGGTCGAATCGATCCCGGTACCCCCCAACAATTATTCGAGGAACCACACCCTTGTGCATAAGTTGTACATGATCATGTAATGTCTAAGAACTAGGTTAATAAATAGAGCATACAAGACAACAAAGATTGAATATAACTATGGAGCAATTTTTGATAGCATAGTTTACCTGCCTCAAGTTATCGCATTGAAAGTATGTACTAGTCATTCCACAAGTATAGATGAATCAATTCTAGCTACAATAGAAACATGATATACATTTGTAGTGAATAAGCATGCAACAATACGATTTATTTTATGTTTCTATGTGACAAGCATCAAGTATTCAAGTATACTCTATTTTTATTTTGATTCTTTTTATTAAGGTATCGTTGATCAGAACATGCAACAAGAGAGTCATTTTGATTAAGTGTGAACACTTGGAAAGAAGGGTCAAAGCCAAATTCACTCACTAGTTGGTAAAATGTTGAGAGAGATATCTTCAACATTACACTTGAGTGTTGCATACACGATCACCTATATTTTCACCAACATAGGATTAATACCTTCTCTTCAATTTCTTCTAGAATTCGATATGAATGCGAAGTTCGAAGAATGCAAGCAATAAAATCTATCGAAAACATTCATGAAAACACATTAATAAAACCAACATCGAAAGCATCAGCAAAATACCAGCAAAAACGATATCGAAAGCCAAGCAGTGAAAAGGTCCCTCGTGACTCTGAAATAGCGTCCTTGTTCGATACACGATCCACTAAATATTGGACCTAATTTCGAAGAAGCCAATCCATAACAAGGAGGAGATCTTGATTCAATCTGTCCTGATCAACCAATAACGACAATATTCCTTAACTGTTCTCCCCGTATGGGGAACATGAGACTACATGAAGGTCATGTAATATTTTGCTTCTGAACATGGCCCAATTTCCAATTATATTATATGATATGTTGGATTTTTATATATTTTATACTGGATTTGGAAATGGAAAGAACGCAAATACGAAGGACATAAATCAATTGATGTCAGAATTAAACTGGAATGATATTTTACATATATGATATACTGCTTTTTTGGTACTATTTTACATTGCTAGTAAAACTAGAATGCTGGAAGAAATCTTGCCCTTACACACTCAGGCATGGCTTGTTTTATGGTACTATTTTGCTATTTTTTTGGTATTGTTTTGTTGTTTTTGCCACTACATACTTAGGCAGAGCTTATTTTATTCCCTAAAAAATATATATGTTTTTTCCCACTCAAGCAAGGTATGTATACTGATTTTGTTAACTATTTTTTCTCTTGTTAACTATTTTTTCCCTACACAAGATATTCTGGAAATAATGGTATGCTGCCAAAATGTTCTATGTGATGTTTTTATTCATATATAGATTTTGTTAGCTATTTTTCCCCTTGTACATTCATGATTTTTAATATCCTATGACATTCTTACTGGATATACAACCTTCAAACTAGAACACCATGCCTTACTATGTTGTCCTGAAGAAAAGAATGCCTAGTGTATATACAAATTGACATGAATTCTATATTCAAGTCCATGGTTTTAAGGGTGCTTGCTACTTCAAGTATCAAGATAGGACGGAGGCTTTTAGATACTTCCAAAATCCAGTATATGCAGAACAATCCTTACATACATTCAAACCACCACTTGTCCATGTGCAGAGCTTCAAAATGTTTCCTATTTGCACTATTTATCTTATTACTTTTCTGATTTTAGTGTTGTATATGTTTGTCTTCTAGATTCTTAAATACGTGACTTTAAATAAATACTAATACCCTGACAAAATTTTGAGCTTTGTTTAACTATATTATTTTATTTTGTCTTACTATGTGAAGTTTGAATCCTCCCTACTTCACAATTTCTTGAACTTTTTTTTTTTTTTTTCTTTTTGTATTTAATTTTCTTTTTTGTGTAGATTATGCAAGAAAAAAATATGAGGATTTTGGTAATTATTCCAAATCTTTATTGGGCATGGTGCATTCCTTGTCGTGTGTGATGGGTTAAAGAGGTATTATCCTTAGTATGATGTATGGGTCAATGCAATACTAAGGCATGATGCATTCCTCATCATGCTTTGATAGGTTTAAGAGGTAAGTAACCATTCTTTCTAAATTATCCATGATAATAAAATCTCAAATTCTGAGCCTTCTCTTCTAATTTTAATACTACTTACTATTTTCTATGTTATCTTTCAATGTTTAACTTTCCATCTTTTTTTATTATACTTTGGAGCATTTTCATGTTCTTTTTTATTTATGAACACAAAAAGTGAATACTTATTTGGGAGTACAATAAGGGCCTGTTTTCTTCCTGCCTCATGCTTGAGACCTGTGATTTTTTTCCTGTCGACTCTATGCTTCATTTTTAATCAGTTTACTGAATGTTTTTTTTATTACTATGACTCTTCTTTTTGAATAAGTTTCTTACTCCATTTTGAGTTTGGAGTCTCTTTATTTTGGATAAGTTTGGAAATAAGTTGGATATTACTGTTTTCAATCATCCTCTGGTCAGATATTACTTTGGTGTATCGGTGGAAAAAATATTTGTTGTACTCTACATTACTGTACTATATTTGGCGTATGTTCTCACCTTCCATTGGGTGGATACTTTTCATACAAGCTAATAGCTGATATTTTGTGTACTATGATTTTTTAGAAGAAATGTCCAATCTATGCATGACATTGATATTCTTCAATTTGTAAAATCTATCTTGGTTTGTTATTAAGACCATGCTATTGTTAATTTTTCTTATTCATCAATGTGTAAATATTATGCTGGTGTTTTGGAAGGGCTCCAAAATCTAAGTTGGTTACTAAATTCTATGTTGGTTTGTTATAGCTATTATTCCAATAAGAATGGGTTACTATATACCTCATGGTGTGTAATTGGCCGGGTTGGCCCATCCCGAGGTCCACGTTGACCGAGTTTGACCGATTTTCGACCGGGCCGAGCTTAAAAAGGGAATGAAAGCGGGCCAGCCAGGCCCGAATCAGAAGGAAGAATGAGAAACCTAGCACAGACCCATGACCTGGTCGGTGGTGGGCCGGGCCGAACCGGGCTGGGTCTGGGCCGGCCCATTTTTTGAAAAAAAACCAAAATTTTGAGAAGGAAAAATTTGGAAATTTTTATAAATTTAATAAAAGTTAAAATTTTGATATAACATTTATGCTTTGAATGTTTTGAATGACTATCAATTAACTGTCATATTCTAAAAATGACCAATGACATGATTTAAATACTACGGATTTAATTATCCAAAGTCTAATTATCATATTACGAATTTGAATATTAAACGAATTTATACAATATATTATTTTTTATAAATGTATTTAATTATTATATAATTTGAATAACTACCATTTACGCTTTGAATGTTTTAAATGACTATTAATTAATTATCATATACTAAAAATGACCAATGACATGATTTGATTATTAAAAGAATTTAATTGTGTCACGATCCGCACCCGGTGTGAGGGTACGAGTACATGGGTACGTCCAGCCTATGTTACTGCATCAGCGGTAGAATATTGTCTAGGTCAACAATACTATCTACACATTCACACATTATATATATAATGAACCTGTCAATTATATCTCAACTCCAAATGGAGGACAATATGATGATATAATGATAATCAATACTCAATCACAATAAAACTAGAGAAAGACATGACACAATATGGAATAGAAGAATAGAGTCACAAAGTCACAAATACAATCCAAATCCAAGTCTAAAGTCTAAGCACAAATAATCATAATATCATATAACATGCCAAATGTCTAATTTAGAGACATATCCAGTACAATAGGGTTAATAGATAAGTCTGCTATACTAACTGCATCTCCTCGGTGGATGGCACTAGATTATACTGCTCTATAGGTGCTATCCCTTCTGGATGGTCATCCTATGGCCCGTAGTAAGTGGAACACATATCCTCTAACCAATTATCTGAAAAATATATCCAGTCAGGATTGGAGCAAAGTACAAAACTCTGAAAGCAATTCCAAATATATGATAGAGAATATATGAAAAGTAATAGATAAAAATACAAGATGTACAAGTAACTAGAAAATAAAAATATAACTGAGATAAATAGATAAATACTGGAAAGTAAAATACAGGCAATATAGAATGAACTACAAATAAGGGAACAAAGATACTGACTATATGCCTTACAGTACAAGTTCGTTATGTGATCGGTTTAGGTTGAACACAAATACACTAAGGTAACTCAATTATACGCGAGGTATATAATCGACATGTACACGAATACACTATGGAATTTTATCATATAACCAACTTCTACTCTTCCACCCCAACCAATACTCATGGATCCGATCATGACATGTTACGTACAAGAATATAATATAAGTACACAGAGAACACGAATGAACACAACACAAGAAATATCCGATGCACACGATAAAGTACATGTGTAAGGAGTACCCTTTTGTACACGATAAAGGGATAATATCTCTTGACGGGATCCATATAGTACCATTCCGTGTAACAATATGTCAGAATCAAGTATAAAAGTTCTAGAGCATGTGATATATACACTATTATGTAATAAAAACTAACAGAGAGATGTACTCGCCTGTGGTCCTAAGAAAATGGTATAACTCGGTGTCCGAGCTGGTGTCACACAGACCTATATATGAAATATCATATCATTTGGGTGTAATAAAGTGATAAATAAACTAAAATAAACTAAATATAATTTCTAGGCCATTTCTAGGTCATACTATTCAAACTAGGTTAAACTAGGTGTTTATCTTGGTTTTGGGTCCATACCTAGCGTCCAGGTTGACTACAAGGCCAAACTAATTAGCACTAGGTGATACTAGGTAGTGGTTAGCTTTCTAGGTCAATACCTTGAGGGTATTATCTAAACTAGCTAATATTATTAAGTATCATATATATAACATATATATACTAGTTAATATTATCAAGTAACTTATATATATAACTTATCTTACCTCTGTACCTATATTACCTTGGTATATGAGTTATTACCCCAATACTTAACTTATAACAATTTTCTAGTTATATAATTACCTTAGCTATATACTTATTACCTATTACCAATACCTTGCTAATATCTTGATACCTTAGCAATACCCCGTATCTCACTACCTTAATATCAATCCAATATCCTATACTATACCATAATACCTTAATCCACATACCTCAAGTTATATCTTTACCTTCACCTACCTGTGCTTGCACACAGTCCTTGTGCATATTTGTTCCAAAATGCACATACTTGTGCACCCTATGTCTGAGCACATAGTGCTCATATCAACTCCACACTCGAGCATCTCTATAGCATCTAATTCCAAACCCCTGTTTTGTACTAAATAGGTATAAAAATACACTATAGTATCCAATGACTGCACTCCCACCTTGCCACTAAACTTGAGCCCTTAGGTCTAAACTACCTTATTGATCACTTGCACTTGGCCTATATCTCTGCCTATCATAGTTGGTACAAAATCCTGAACACAAGACTCTACACTCTCCTCAAATAACCATGCTATCACCAATCACTCCCTACCCCCTTTATTGATATCGCTGTGCTACTAAGGTTGTTGTTGCTACTGCATTACTTAGTTGCTCACCATGTTGCTGCTGCTCACTATTTCTACTGTTACTTTTTATTATTCCTACTGTTGTGAACAACCCCATTACTACCCGACACCCCATATGTCTGTGCTTCTTAAACACTTAGCATACACCACATACTTCCATTCCCCTCACTGCACATTCACAATAATACACTGAAATGTTCCCAAACCTCAAGAAACACACAACCCGACTCCTCCCTTCATGTCTAAACTCATGCACACCCTCTATTCATAAGATCTTTGTTGCTACTACCAAGCAATTGTCACTCCTCATTCCTAGTATACGTATTGGGAGTGTATTATTCTCGTTGGCATGTTATTTATTTGGTTGTATGAGACTAGACTCATTCTTTGGTTTGTCTTGGCTCTTGATTTATGGTTTGGGTTGGTTATGGTCATGAGTTGAATCCATGGTCTAAATCTCAAACCCTAGCTATAAAACTCAACTTCTTTCTCTCTCCCTCTTCATTCTTTCTTTTCCGTCTTTTTAGATTTTTTCCTCCTTCCGTAGGCAAGTACACATTGAATGAGAAATGGAGAAACCCTCCATATTATTGGTCTATTATGTTTATTATATGATTTTGAGCATGTTTAGAACTTGGTATTTTCAGATCTAGTAGATAAAATAGTGTAGATCTGGATTTTTTTTTGAGTGTGGGTGTTCTTGAGTTATTTTCTTTGTTTTGATCTTTAAAAACTTATTATTTTCAAAAACTTATTATTTTATGTGATGGAGCACTTTATTTCGAGCAGTTTAGATTTTGAGCCACTTGATTTGGAGTTTAAGATAAGGATTTTATGACAGATCTAGTCTTTTCGGATTTTTGGAGTTTTTCCATGGCCGAACTTGTTGTTCTGGCAGAGTATCAAAAGTATATGACAGTGATCAGCTAGAGCCTGATTTAATATAAAATATAAGAAGACTAATGTCCAGACGTGCCAGCTAACAGGTGCCGGTGGCAAAATATCCAAAAGAAGTAAATGTATAATGACGAGTAGGAAAGAAGAAGACCTACTCGTTATCCTCTACGACCATGTTTCCGGTATACGCTATGAGTTGGAAGATAGTACGCTGGATCCTCGGTTGCTGGCTTGAAACCTGGCCATACAAAACCAGTGGGGTTAGACCACAAATAGCAAGTACCACAAAGGAAGCACGAAATAGAGAAACAAAAACCTAAAAAATAATTATATAATAATACATAGATTCATTGTCTTAACTTAGGTCCATGACATCTCATAGAGCAAAGGCTCAACCCTACAACCAAATATGGACAAGGGTTGAACCATCACACTATGATAGTCCATTTTCCTAGGCTACTAACCGAATAATACAATCATAACCAAGTCCATTTCTTATATCGACCAATCACTTATACGGCTTACTATTTTGTGAAGTCTGAGGTTATCTCAAAAATAATGCATAATTGGTATCCTCAGATCACGCAAGTGTCGAACATGAGCTAACCGAGCCAAATAAGAAATATACAGGCACTTCAGGACGCATAGTTTCCCGTAGAGTCACTGTGCTAAAAATACGGTATTAGCGGTTATAATGTTCCTATAGTGAAACGGTGGCTCGAAATTATTTATAATAGGTCAGATACTGCATCCTCTAAGGCGGATGATATACAGTATCTGTGGTAGCCAGCCCATAGCACACTTAGAATGAATCTCTGTTAAAAGATTCATTGGCATGATCTCGGGATACCGTTTTTTCCAAATTTTACTACCACTTTTAGATACCTAATTAGCCCTATATTGTGTTCAAAATCTTAAGGCGTAGTCACATGAGAATTTCCCATAAGATTTTATACAATGTACGGGCACGCTAGATACGAATCCATAGAAGTTCAATCTGGATTCACCCGAGCGTGTATGCAATATTCATTCAATCAACGTCCTAGCCATGCTTTGGTAGTTACTCGCATTGTAATGACCCGTTCCACTAAAGCGGAGAGACGATTCAAATGGTGCTAGTGCAACGACCTGATCCATTTTGCTCAGCCAGACAGCTTGCTTGAGGCAAAGGATTTTAGACTTGGCCCTTCAAGAGTTCAGACTTAGACTTTCAAAGGCGCGCTCGAAATATCCCTCGACCGTGGCAAATCATTGCTAAGGTAGGTGGCTACGATGAACCTGTCTTTGCTTAGCCTGCACACTTAAAAATACGGACGAATACATGCTAGTTGCCAGGCGAATCACCCCTTGCATGCTAATAAAGAGTATAATGCACCTAGCTAAAGGAATAATCCCATCATGTATTGCTTGTCTAGAACATGGTAAAGAAGTAATTTGATAGTTTCCTTATGCGTTGTACCATATGCCTCTGCACGGTTTCAATCCTTGCACTAATCATATTAGACTCGTGTTAGCGTAGCGGTTTATGTTTATATGATTTTGATTCTTGCCTACTTCATATGCTAAGTAGTACTCGCTTGTCTTATTTTAATGCTAGTCTCATAGATTCATGCCACAGCCTGGAACACAATATGAAACATGATTCCCTCACCTGAGATAGGAAGACTATCAAAATAGTTATTCCAAGCCAAATAATATAAAACATGGAACGGTTTAGCGACCATTAGGTCGCCAGGGTAACTACAAAGATGATAAGAAAACATAAAAGTAAGATGTAAGTAAAGAATTGCTAAAATGAATGGCACTAAGAGAATGACAATAAAAGAATGGCTCGAGGAGCCCGTAATAAAGAAAGATTCAAAGAACCAATAAGTTAGAAACGACCTGGGATGGCTTGTAGCGAGCCTCATTATCCGCATCTACAACCATTGCCGTTTACTCAGAAGAAGATGATATCAAAAGAAAAAAAAATAATAAATAAAAGAGACACGCTTGGTCGCGGACGCTTGTGCACAAGCTTGATTCCTACGGCCGGGGCACTGAGATCGATCTGACCTAGGAAGAAATTCGGTAGTCGCTCTAGTTGTAGCTAGCACAGATAAGTTTGGTCCGTCGCCGGGGCACCAGGACCACCGTCTTATTGCGACTATATCCATAATGGCGTGTAGGCTAGCGACCCATTCATATAGAATAAGTTAGGCTTTGTTGGGCAATCCGCGTACGAGTCATTATATTGCGTCTAAGAAATCTGAATTTGAGTAACATGAGAAATAAAAAGTAATCAGTGTAACCTGAGTTTTATAATCTTTAGAATAACCTAAATAACACGCCTGAATCTGAGTAACAAAGTAACTTATGTTTCATAATTTAAGCAAACTCAAGCACCTGATTTAGAAACACGCTCATAGTATACATGTGCTCGCTATGCAATTCCTTGGATTTCAATATATGTATATATTCATATTTGGCTAACTTGGTTGTGTCATTGGACAGGGAAGAAAGAATGGTAAGTTGGTAAGTATCGCCGTGTTACTCATATATATCGTACGACATACTGCCATACGAGTTTGGATTTTTATTATGCTATAAAATTGATCCTAAGGCAAGACTAGAAAGATAACTTAATAGATGGTGCACAGAACCTATATAACATGTTTGGATTTATCGAGCAGACGAGAAGCCTCCTCACCAGTGCATTCATATACAGATAAACCACCAAATTACTTGCAGGGTACGAGAGAACCTCGTTCGATGTCGAAACCCCTTCATGCGAGCTAAGACATGGAGTCCGCTCTGAATCCTTGGAGCGTTGCATCCGGACCTGAAGCACATATACAAGACATAATATTAGAACATCACATATGTATCATCCTAAGTTGTAAGCTGCTTGGCACTTCTTTATTGTTTAGAGAGGGAGAGAGAGCTTGAGCGACTTGTAATCTTGACCTAGTGTCATTTGTAATATTTCTTGATTATAAATAAAAAGCTTATTTTTGTACCCATACTTGTGTTCATTCTATGCTTCCTCTATATCGACCTTGAGAACTAGTTATCGAACGACCGTTTACTCATGTTGTTCAAGTATCCGCTGTATTAGAGACTATCTGTATGACTCTGTGGCTTTGCAATTTTTTCGCCTGTTCAAATTCATGGCCATGTACGCATACAGCTTGTGCCTGTGCGGCATAACATACAGATGGAAACGATCGTCTTGCGGGAGCACTGGCACGGTGATTCAGGCCTAGCCGGGATGGCCGATTCCGTGGAAGATCGGGGCGTAACATAATAGTATCAAAGCATCGACTTTACGTATTTGGACTTCGTGTCGATTTTCTCATTTTTGAAAGCTCGTTCGTGGGTTATGTGTATACACTCTCTCTCGTTGACCCGTTGGGATATTCCATACAATGAGTCTAAATAATTTCAAAAGTGCTTGTGAATGGTATGATTGCTTGAACTGGATAGTTATGCGGTGACCCTTGTTCTGACATGGGTTAGACTTTGTGGGATAGACTCATGCTAGAAATTATAAGTTATGTGCGAACCCAAATACTTATGTAAAACCCCTAATCCTAAAAACCATATTTACCTTTTTAATTTATTAATAATTAAATTGTAGTAATTATGAGCTAATTAGAGAAAATAGAATTTATTTAATTTTAATTTTTAGGTGTTTGTGCATTTAGAGATTTTTTGAGCAATTATAATTTTTTTCTAATTTATTTCATGTAGAAGACCCTTTGGACAGTTGCTAGCTTAATGGTATACAATAATATAAATTCTAGAATTTTTTACGTAAATATATATATATATATATATATATATATATATATATATATATATATATATATTAAATAGAAATAGAAATAAGAAAGGAAAAGAAATGAGAAAGAAAAAAAAAAAGAAAGAAAAAAAAAATCTAATGGATCCTACCCGTTAAGAACCCAACTACCCGCACCCCTATAGAATTTGCAAGCACCAGCTGTAAGTTCACCCGACCCCGCGCGTATAATCCCTCCAGCCGCCGCTATATATACATATATATATATATATATATACACAGTAAACTTAAACCCTAACCCTATGATAATCTCTAACCCCTCCAATCCTCTCGACCCAGAGATGCCGCCGCCACCGCAGCAGACCGCCTCGCCGTCGTTCATAGCCGGAGAACCGCCCCCACGGCGTGACGCGCACAACCGCTACCGCGCGCTCCATTTTTAAACAGCAAAGTACCTGTGTTCTCGTATCGTTTTCCGTCACATCGCTCAACCAAACTCTACCCCGTCTTCACTGGTACGCTCACCACTTAACCCCCTTCCATATATGTATGATAGTTAACCTCGAACATCACGTAATCCTAGGCGAAAATAACGTCCAAGTTGACAAAAAAAGATAACTTTTGGGTATCGCAGAAAACTGTGGTAAACTACCTATGTTCCCGGATTCGTATCTCCCACCACAGAGATCCGAATTCAATTTTTCTGTTTGGTATGCGGAGACCACTTGAACTAGTTTAATTTATGTTATTTATATTAATCTAATTGCTGCTGTATGTTAAATTAAACCCGTTAGAAAATCCCGAAAATATACTTTTTGGCAATTTCCAGAAATTGCGATACGGAGCGCGCCCCGTCAAACGGGATCGCCCCGTCGGGTACCAAGTGTACCAAAAGGTGCACGCAGTATACTCGGACATGTGAGATTTTGCAAAAATTGATTTGGACCCGTGTGCGCGTCGGAATCAGCCCGTATCCGTAGAAAATCTTCTGTGTCGTAACTTTTGTAAAAGCCCTGCGTATTTAGTGCACGCTCGTCAGAATATGATAAAACTTATGCCACTGGACTCGTGGTATCGCGCTGGTCCTGTGACCCAATTTTCACGCAATTCTGAGATAGTTGACCAAGTCACCAATTGGCGGGCCCTACGGTTGACTTTTTGGACAAAATTGTGTTCGGCTCACCGGAATCCACATCTAGACATACCGTTGAGTTCGTACTGACATTTAGAATGTGTTTGACCTATAATTTGTTCTATACAGAGACCTTTACTCCTGGCACACTTTTTGGTGCATGGTGGCCTACATGTGGAGCTCGCTTTGACCCAAAATTATCGTTTTGCCCCTGTATCCAAATTCGACGAAAGGGTAGTGTTTTTTAGCTATCTCGCTTATTCTGGAAATGTTGGTGATATTTATTTCAGCATCCGAAGATGTTCATTCTGAGGCCGTAGCTTCTGATCCTGTGTGTTTGACTTTTGGACGTTACACTTTGCAGCTTTCTTACCAGGCAAGATACCTTGCCAAATTGCTTACAGTATTTTGCATGCTTATTATATTTCTCTATATTTATTGTATTTCTGTATATTCATTGCATGTGTAGTTTCTTTCAGTCATTATTATATATTAGATATGTTGACACACACTTGACACCTAGTATCATGAGAGGACAATCATTAGGCGTATGAGGTTTTAACCACTCTGGTAAACCGTAGTATATAGCTTGCACTACGGGCATGTGTCACGCTGGTCGCTACCCCCGATGTATGTCAATTTTTTTAGAGTCGCGCTGGTCGCTACCCCCGAGGTATGTCAATTTCTGATGTCCACTAGAGTGTATGTGAGTTGTGAGGCTTAGATCGAGTAGCCTACCCTTGCCCATACGTCAAAAAGTTGTCCTCATTTGTATTTATATAGATTGTCTTGCACAGCGTACTTATATATTTTTAAATATTATGCATGTTTACTGTATTCAAATTGGCTTGCTTCTATGTATTTTGTTATGTCCCTCTGAGGATCTGGTCCCTTTCCAGGTGTAGATGTTCTTGATTATTCACAGGAGCGCATATCCGGACTTGCTACTGATCGTTGAGAAGGTTTACTCTTTGGGCCTAGTGATTATTGGTGATGTACCTATATTGTGTTGCTTTTATATTCGAATTGGTAGTGGATTTATTTCCATCCGACTGTCATCTTTAGATACTTCTTATTGAGATCTAGTTATATAAATATTGGTTTTTTTTTGTATTAATTTTCTGTGGATGAGATTTAGATTATTCCCTTTGACTTGTGATAAATTTTATACCACTTATGAATTGTCATTCATATTACAACGTACGTGTGTTATGGTATCCATATATTGGAGTTGCCATATACATACGGTTGACATGCTTACGTGTCCTAGTCCTACGTAATTTGGGACTGGGGCATGACATATTTTTGTGGTGGCCCATACAGGTCGAGAGCATATTTTCTCGGTTACGTTACTGTACCGAATAAGCCTGCACCTAGGATTAGAGTATAGGATCTCATCCATAATTGACTATGATTCACATTTCTTTCTATCTGTTCTATTTAAACTATTGCATCATGCTTGATTCATGTGCTTCCCTAATTCCTTGAGTATAGCCCCCTCATAGAATATAAGAGTCCTTGTTGATAGATAATAAGTAGGATAACCTTCCTATTAAGAATACAACTGGAGTATCGACACACCACTAAGATCCGAATACCTAATGAACCCTAGCGTCCCTTATTTATAGATTGGTTTACCATTACCCCTTGATGTATTTATGAAGACTTGAGAGTAGTATAAACACTACTCGGATTAGTTTGGAATTTGATCATAGTGTTTGACCCTAATATTGAGTAACCAATAGAAATCCATGGTTCAGTATTAGGACTAATCTAGCTTTTAGTGGTGAGATAGTACTAGAGAACTATAAATTTAGCTTTTGTCTTAATAGTAGCAGACAGTACCTTAGAAAGCCAAGAACAATGCATAGAATATTTTCTTGATCATACCTCAAACACAGAGATTAGCATTGCATCTTTCCTTAGAAAATCATGACATTATCTAGAGTCTTTCTATTTAGTTTTATGACTTGTTCCTCTGAACCCTTAGCACTCGCTATTAGTGAGACGACTAAATTTCTTTCCTTCATCTTTCAATTCGTGCCACCTAAACCTCTCTGATTATAGACCAAGTAATTTTATTCTATGTTAGGATATATAGCTTGCTAGGATTATAGTTGTAAACTTGAATTTTGAATTCCTGTGCTTAGTAGTTCAAACTTGATGGTTTAAGTTATTCTTGTAGATTATGACATGATGATTATCCCTTAGTTTTTAATTGCGTAACTTGTACCACACCTCGATACGAGTTATATCCCCTTCTTCCCTTGAAGGCCAGTAACTTTTTTATTCATACTATTGACACATGTCCTATGAGCACTATGACTAAGACTTAAAGATAATCGCTACCTATATAATACAATAGGAGACTCTAATAAGTACCAAGATCTTTTTCACATGTACCCCAATAAGAGTTTATACCTTACAAGGACCATGTTATTCTGCAGAATCCTCTCAAGACAGCTACATCATTAGTTTAATTCTTATAAGTTGGGTAGTATGCCTCATAACCTAGTAACACATAGTCCTTTTGACCCATTAATAAAGTGTAATGGAATGACACCAACTATAGACTTGCATAAGAAGATAATGTTTAATCAGACTGTAGAACTTAGAAGCCCATACCCCTATTTGGTCGACTATCGACTTAGACAAGGAGTTAGTATGACAACTTTAGAGATTGTAAGAGTCTTATCTTCTTTGTGAACTTGGATTATTTTATAACTTCTCTTATCATAATCTAGCGTACTTATATTTTTTGTACTACCTTGACTTATGCTGCTATTATAGCCTAGTTTTTGCAAGCTTATTCTTTTATCGAGCTTGCTCATGACATATGTATTATTGGGTGCACACAATGATACAATTGCCTAATCAGAATCGGTGTATTAAGGTCTAGCTAACCATAGTACGCTTGGTTCGCTCTTCGCATGACTACTTTACGTGGATTGAGATATATGGTAGTAGATGAATATACTTGGCCCTAGACATGTCTGACATATCGTATCGGTTACATAACTGTACTGATACGAGCATGTAAATAGGAAATTATCAAAATAGGGTTTCAATCCACAACTGCCCTGACAACACTCTTTTTGAATTCTTTAATCTCTTTGAACCTCGTACTTGTATTCTATCACCTTCACCTTAAATTCTTTATTATTGCTCTCCGTCTTCCCGTATTTCGGAAAGACGAAACCTCGTGCTTGGTATAAGTTGACATACTGATAGTACTAGATATAGCCCATAAGGCTAATCACATGACTTAGTGACTCTCTTTTATAATTGATTAAGGGCATATCATAGGTGATATGTTTGGTGTTAAAACTTTGAGGATTGAATATCATGATTAAATAATTTGAGGAATAGTTTTCCTAGATGTATAGCCTTAGGTGATAGATGTGTAAATTTTAAGTTCGGTAGATTGTAAACCCCTCACCCAAAATTAGACCTACTTGGCTTAGATAGTGAGACTAAGGCTAGATTGAATCCAATTAGAAATAGAACACGATATTTTTATTTAATTTTACAATAATTGTGTCACTTAGCGCACCTTACCGTTGCTTCAATACTTGGAGCACTACACTAGCCACTGCTTTCCTACAAATTTTACACCCTTGTCCTAGACGTGCCCGCCTTCTATTCTGACCTTTGCGTGACTTATAATTCTGCTCACTTGTGCTACATTTTAGTCGCACAATATTTGTTGTGGACATTATTATTTAATATTAAATAATTCTAACTTGTATCCTTGTGCGTTCCAATCAAAATTGGAGACACAATCTTGACCCGTTTTGTACCACCCAAATTTTGATAATATCCTATCCTGAGCCCTCTATGCCCATGACACTTGTGTCCCACCTAATGTTATCCCCATGTACTTCTAATTAATTCAAGAACACCTTGAGCATTAATTTTAATTAAATTAATCCAATTTTTATCTTTGTGCAATTTTCTAATTGTTGGGCACTTTTATGCAAAAGTGTATTGAGGTGTCCACATCATTGGACATGACACATGAAGAAACCTATTTTTCGTTCATATAGATTTTCTCCATGATCTTTGGAATGTGCTACTCACAACATCGCCCACTCCTTTAAACGTAGCCTTGCATTTTAAACAATGCAAATTATAGCCTCCAAACATCCCCATGATAATTGGACTTAGTTTTAATTTCTAGGACAAATTTTTTATAAGTTAGGTAGAATATAAAACCCCTAATCCTAAAAACCATATTTACCTTTTTAATTTATTAATAATTAAATTGTAGTAATTATGAGCTAATTAGAGAAAATAGAATTTATTTAATTTTTATTTTTAGGTGTTTGTGTATTTAGAGATTTTTGGAGCAATTATAAAATTTTCCTAATTTATTTTATGTAGAAGACCCTTTGGACAGTTGCTAGCTTAATGGTATGCAATAATATAAATTCTAGAATTTTTCTATGTAAATATATGTGTATATATATATATATATATATATATATATATATATATATATATATATAGTAAATAAAAATAGAAATAAGAAAGGAAAAGAAATGAGAAGAAAAAAAAAGAAAAAAAAAGAAAAACCTAATGGATCCTACCCATTAAGAACCCAACTACCCACACCCATATAGAATTTGCAAGCAACAGCTGCAAGTTCACCCGACCCCGCGCGTATAATCCCTCCAGCCGCCGCTATATATACATATATATATACACAGTAAACTTAAACCCTAAACCTAAGATAATCTCTAACCTCTCCAATCCTCTCGACCCAGAGACGCCGCCGCCACCGCAGCAGACCGCCTCACCACCGTTCATAGCCGAAGAACCGCCCCCACGGCGTGACGCGTACAACCGCGATCGCGCGCTGCAGTTTTAAACAGCAAAGTACCTGTGTTCTCGTCTCGTTTCTCGTCACCTTGCTCAACCAAACTCGACCCCGTCTTCACCGGTACGTTCACCACTTAACCCCCTTCCATATCTGTATGATAGTTGACCTCAAATAGCATGTAACCCTAGGCGAAAACAGCGTCCAAGTTGACGGAAAAAGGTAACTTTTCTGTATCGTAGAAAACTGCGGTAAACTACCTATGTTTCCGGATTCGTATCTCCCACCACAGAGATTCGAATTCGACTTTTCTTTTTGGTATACGGAGACCACTTGATCTAGTTTAATTTTTATTATTTACATTAATTTAATTGCTGTTGTATGTTAAATTAAACCATCTAGAAAACCCAAAAAATATACTTTTTGGCAATTTCTAGAAATTGTGATACGGAGCACGTCCCGCCAAACGGGACTGCCACGTCGTATACCAAGTATAACAAAAGGTACATGCAGTATACCCGGACGTGTGGGATTTCTCGAAAATTGATTTGGACGCGTGTGCGCGTCAAAATCAGCCCGTATCCGTAGAAAATCTCTCGAGTCGTAACTTTTATAAAAGCCCTATGCATTTAGTGCACGCTTGTCAGAATGCGACGAAACTTACGCACTGGGCTCGTGGTATCGCGCTGGTCCTGTGACCCAATTTTTATACAATTCTGAGATAGTTGACCAAATCACCAATTGGCGGGCCCTATGGTTGACTTTTTGGGCAAAATTGTGTTCGGCTCACCGGAATCTACATCTGGACATACCGTTGAGTTTTTACTGACATTTAGAATTGGTTTGACCTATAATTTGTCCTATTCAGAGACCTTTACCTCTGGCACACTTTTCGGTGCAAGGTGGCCCACAAGTGAAGCCCGCTTTGACCCAAAATTGTCGTTTTGCCCCTGTGTCCAAATTGGACGAAAGGGTAGTATTTTCTAGCGATCTCGCTTATTCTGAGAATATTGGTGATATTTATTTCTGCATCCGGAGACGTTCATTCTGAGGCCGTAGCTTCTGATCCTGTGTGCTTGACTTTTGGACGTTACACTTTGCAGCTTTCTTACCAGGCAAGATACCTTGCCAAATTGCTTACAGTATTTTGCATGCTTATTATATTTCTCTATATTTATTGTATTTCTATATATTCATTGTATGTGTAGTTTCTTTCAGTCATTATTATATATTAGATATGTTGACACACACTTGACACATAGTATCATGAGAGGACAATCATTTGGCGTATGGGGTTTTAACCACTCTGGTAAACCGTAGTATATAGCTCACACTACGAGCGTGTGTCGCGCTGGTCGCTACCCCCGAGGTATGTCAATTTCTGATGTCCATTAGCGTGTGTGTGAGTTGTGAGGCTTAGATCGAGTAGCCTACCCTTGCCCATACGTCAAAAAGTTGTCCTTATTTGCATTCATATAGATTGTCTTGTACAGCGTACTTATATATTTTCAAATATTATGCATGTTTACTATATTCAAATTGGCTTGCTTCTATGTATCTTGTTACGTCCCTCTGAGGACCTGGTCCCTTTTCAGGTGTAGATGTTCATGATTATTCACAGGAGCGCAGATCCGGACTTGCTACTGATCGTTGATGAGGTTTACTTTTCGGGCCTAGTGATTATTGGTGATGTACCTATATTGTGTTGCTTTTATATTCGAGTTGGTAGTGGATTTATTTCCATCCGACTGTCATCTTTAGATACTTCTTATTGAGATCTAGTTATATAGATGTTGGTTATTTATTTATATTGATTTTCTGTGGATGAGATTTAGATTATACCCTGTGACTTGTGATAAATTTTATACCACTTATGAATTATCATTCATATTACAGCGTATGTGTGTTATGGTATCCATATATTGGAGTTGCCATATACATACGGCTGGCATGCTTACGTGTCCTAGTCCTACGTATTTTGGGACTGGGGCGTGACAACTTATACATGATTACCCAGCTGTTTAGTGTGAGAGATAGAATACTGTTCGAACGGTTAGCTATGCACACAGTATTTTGGCTAAGTTGTGTTGAGTATTGCTCGCTAAGACCTTTTTTGGTGTGAGCTATTTGCGAGCGACATTGAGATATCGTTCAGATAAGGATAAGTCAGACTTAGAATGCCAACCGATAGAAACGTTATCAGTTTATCGCTAAGGCAAATATAGAAAATCGTTCTTGGATTTTATAAAATAACTCGGACGGTATTTTGTGTCGGTAGATGCAAATCAAATATGGTTTACTTGGATGACTATCTACAAGGGTATATATGAGACTAAGATTTATCGATGCGACGCTTAGGTACCATGCAGGAGTTCTAAGGAACGACTTATTGAATATACTGGCGAGTGATGCGAACGCGATTCCTGAGTGGTGTATAGATTATTTTGGAAATATTCAAGCGAATTCAGAGGTCTCGTACGATAGTTGGTTTGAATGATTGAGAATGTGTTGAACAAGTGATAAGGGTTATAACGAATAGGGACTCAAGGTAATATGATTAATATCTTGGTCGAGAAAACTTGATTGATCGTGCAAGTAATTTCAAATTAAATAATATAGATTAAAACTTGAGTAGGATATCGCTCGATAGAAGTTAGCCTGAGAATGGATATTATGGTTTCAAATTAATAGACTTGGCATGGTATCGAAAATCGGAAGATAGCACAGATTAATACAAGTAAAGGAATATTGTGGTCCGATGAATGAGGTAACAGATAACGGATTTGATCTGGAGTTTGGAAGAATGATCTTGAATCTAGTTCAAAAAATAACCCTCGACAATCAGGCCCGACCGAGAACGATTACCCTGCAGTAGCGCTGGCGTGATAATTTTACGTCCAACGGGGATGATCGAACTCACAGGAACATGCTCGATGATTATTCAAACAAACTCGATAAAACGGTAATATTGAAGTAGGATGATTGGCTAGATGAATTATGATCATGGCATGAACGAACATGACTTAAAGGATATATATCTTGGATGGAGCAAAGTGTAAATGATAAGGTGTCTCGATCGTTTTGATGATAACCATAATGTTCAACGTTCTTGTCTTGTGCGAGCGTAACTCCATGCTCGTATATGCGTCACGCCCGGATTAGGACGATTATCCAGCGGGAGCGTTGGCGTGCTGATCTCACGTCCAGCGAGGATATCAAACTTGCGGGAGACCAGAGCGTGATAATTGAAGGATCATCTTGACTTATGGTTCAACACGATAAGACGAGTTTGGAAATACAAGTGAATCGAAAGTTTTTCAAGGATGAGTTAGTCTAGAACATGTAGTAATACAAGATTGATGGTTTCGTGAACGGATACTTGAATCATATTGGACTACTTAGAGATTATGATTGAGATCGGTGATTGAAAATTTAATCATGGCTTGGTGGTTTAAACTTAGAATGGATATATGGGTTCTATCGAACATGTTTGAGGAGATAGACTATATAAATTGCTAGGCTTGACATATGACATGGATATATCATGGATTTGACTGAACGGACTCGGACTATGTATAAACAAACGTGTTAATGTGAGTAGAATGATCTGTGTTCGATATTTAGAAATCTGAGTAAAATGAGCTTGGGTAGAATATCCTGTGCAAATGAATAATATTTTGACCTTAGAAATTAGGGCGAGCATCTTGCAATAAATCTGCACGATGAGTCGTAAGCATGAACTGTACCTATGACCTTGTGAGATAACCTAGTAATTAGGCAGATGACCCTGTGCCTAGTGAAAGAACTTGTGTAATTGAATTTAGAGTATTGCTTGAGCAAGCCATAGAACTGGGACAACAAGACTTAGAGTTAGACTTGGGATGGTAAGTGTGTGCTTTATTTGATACGAACATAATGAACAATAATATATGGACTCTAGTCGGTAGATCAGATAGATCATGCTTGATGGTAGTTCAATAGTTGATTTGAGTGGGATTTGGAAATGAGTTGAATTTTGGTTGACCCCGTTGGAGGTATCATTGTGATTCGTAAGAGGAGAATCTTTGAGATTTTTGCAAGTAGCTTATCCGACTTTACTATCGCTAAGTTTGGTTGAATACATATGTTTGAGGGACGCCTTGAACGTGTGCATGATCCAAGACTCAGTGATAAGTTAAACTCGAGTGCAGAGTCTTCACTGTTGCTAAGTTGGTTGACATGCATGTGCTTGAGGGATGTCGTAAATATGTGCACGATCCAGACTCGCGATATGTTAATCTCGAATGTGAGTGCAAGTGAATATATTAGATTCGTATGGACGAGTATAACAATTTGAATAAGTTTTCCTCAATCCTTCATCATCATTCAAGATGGATTATAACGTATCCCGCATTAAGCGATATATTCTGTGCTAAGGCGCAGTAGAGACCGAGTCAGAGCTTGGATTAAATGATAGTTTCATTCAACGAGTCAGACCCAACGCACACGTGGCACGAAAAGAGGAACGAGTAGGAAGTTATGTTCGAACGGATACAGTGATACCGATTGTTATGCTTGAGAAAGATTTGATAGTTTGCGATAGAACGGTTTATGCTCAGGAAGTCTCGAGGATGAGGCTTTTTCAGAGTAGTGTATAATATAACGACCCATTCCTCTAAAGTGGAGAGCCGATTCAAACGGTGCTAGAATAATGACCCGACCCATTTTGCTCAGCGAGAAGGCCTGCTTGAGGCAAAGGATTTCAGACTTGGACCTTCAAGAGTTCAGACTTAAACTTTCAAAGGCGAGCTCAGAGTATCCCTCGACCGAGACAAATCATCGCTAAGGTGGGTGGCTACGATAAACCTGTCTTTGCTTAGCCTGCACACTTAAAAATATGAAAAAATACATGCTAGTTTCTAGGCTAATCATCCCTTGCATGCTAATAAAGAGTATAATGCACCTAGATAAGGGAATAATCCCATCATGTATTGCTTGCCTAGAACATGGTAAAAAAGTAAATTGATAGTTTCCTTGTGCGCTGTACCATATGCCTCTACACGGTTTCAATCCTCGCATTAATCCTGTTAGACTCGTGTTAGCGTAGCGGTTTATGTTTATATGATTTTGATTCTTGCCTACTTCATATGCTAAGTAGTACTCGCTTGTCTTATTTTAATGCTAGTCTCATAGATTCATGCCACAGCCTGGAACACAATATGAAACATGATTCCCTCACCTGAGATAGGAAGACTATCAAAATAGTCATTCCAAGCCAAATAATATAAAACATGGAACGGTTTAGCGACCATTGGGTCGCCAGGGTAACTACAAAGATGATAAGAAAACATAAAAGTAAGATGTAAGTAAAGAATTGCTAAAATGAATGGCACTAAGAGAATGACAATAAAAGAATGGCTCGAGGAGCCCGTAATAAAGAAAGATTCAAAGAACCAATAAGTTAGAAACGACCTGGGATGGCTTGTAGCGAGCCTCATTATCCGCATCTACAACCATTGTCGTTTACTCAGAAGAAGATGATATCAAAAGAAAAAAAATAATAAATAAAAGAGACACGCTTGGTCGCGGACGCTTGTGCACAAGCTTGATTCCTACGGCCGGGGCACTGAGATCGATTTGACCTAGGAAGAAATTTGGTAGTCGCGCTAGTTGTAGCTAGCACAGATAAGTTTGGTCCGTCGCCGGGGCACCAGGACCACCGTCTTATTGCGACTATGTCCATAATGGCGTGTAGGCTAGCGACCCATTCATATAGAATAAGTTAGGCTTTGTTGGGCAATCCGCGTACGAGTCATTATATTGCGTCTAAGAAATCTGAATTTGAGTAACATGAGAAATAAACTAGCGTAGCGGTTTATGTTTATATGGTTTCGATGCTTGCCCGCTTCTTGTGCTAACTAGTACTCGCTTGTCTTGTTTTAATTCTAGTCTCATAGATTCATGCCCCAGCCTAGAACACAACATGAAACATGATTCCCTCACCTGAGGAAGAAAGACTATCAAAATAGTCGTTCCGAGATAAGTAATAGAAAACATATAACGGCTTTGGGACCGTTGGGTCGCCAGGGTAGTTCCCATACAGGGAGCTGCAAAGATGATAAGAAAACATAAAAGTAAGATTCAAGTAAAGAATGACTAAAATGAATAGCACTAAGGAATGGCACTAAGAGAATGACACTAAAAGAATGGCTCGAGGAGCCCATAATAAAGAAAGATGCAAAGAACCAATGAGTCAGGAACGACCTTGAATGGCTTGTAACGAGGCTCATTACCTGCATCTACAACCATTGCCATTTACTCAGAAGAAGAAGATATTAAAAGAAAAAGAAAGAACAAATAAAAGAGACTCGCTTGGTCGCAGATGCTTGTGCACAAGCTTGAATTCTACGGACGAGGAGCCGGGGCACCAGGACCGATCCGGCCTAGTGAAAAATTTGGTAGTCGCGCTAGTTGTTGCTAGCACCGATAAGTTCGATCTGTCCTCTAGGCACCAGGACCACCGTCTTATTGTGACTATGTTGATAATGGCGTGTAGGCCAGTGACCCGTTTATATAAATTAAGTCAGGCTCGGTTGCAGCAATCCGCGTGCGAGTCATTGTATTACGTCTAAGAAATCTGAATTTGAGTAACCTAAAAAATGAACAAGTAATCTGTGTAACCTGAGTTTTATAATATTTTGAATAACCTGAGTAACATGCCTGAATCTGAGTAATAAAGTAACTTGTGTTTCATAATTTAAGCAAACTCATACACCTGATTTAGAAATACGCTCATAGTATACATGTCTTCGCTATGTGATTCCTTCGATTTAAATATATGTATATATTCGTGTTTGGCTAACTTGGTTGTTTCATTGGACAGAGAAGGAAGAATGGTAAGTTGGTAAGTATCACCGTGTTACTCATATATATCGCATGGTGCACTGCCACACGAGTTAGGATTTTTATTATGCTATAAAATTGATTCTAAGGCAAGACTAGAAAGATAACTTAATAGATGGTGCACGAAGCCTATATAACATGTTTAAATTTGTCGAGCGGGCGAGAAGCCTCCTCACCAATGTATTTATGTACTGATAAACTACCAGATTGCTTGTGGGGTGCGGGAGAACCTCGTTCGGTGCAAAAATCCCTTCGTGCAAGCTAAGACATGGAGTCCGCTCTGGAGCCTTGGAACATTGCGTTCGAACTTGAAGCACATATACAAGACAAAATATTGGGACATCGCCTATGTATCATCCCAAGTTGTAAGTTGCTTGGCACTCATTTATTGTTTAGAGAGGGAAAGAGAACTTGAGCGACTTGTAATCTCGGCCTAGCGCCACTTGTAATATTTCTTGATTATAAATAAAAAACTTGTTTTTGTACCCATACTTGTGTTCATTCTATGCTTTCGCTATATCAACCTTGAGAACTAGTTATCGAACGGCCGTTTACTTGTGTCGTTCAAGTATTAGCTGCATTGGAGACTATATGTACATCTTTGTGTCTTAGTTATTTCCCCGCCTGTTCGGAATCATGGCCTTGCACGGGCGTATCTTGTGCCCGTGCGGCCTCACGTCCAGATGGGAACGATTATCCCAGGGGAGCACTGCCATGGTGATTCGGGCCTAGCGGGGACGGCCGATTCCGTGGAAGATTTGGGCGTGACATAATGGTATCAGAGCATCGACTTTACGTCTTTGAACTTCGTATCATTTTCTCAGTTTCGAAAGCTCGTTCGTGAGTTATATAGTCTATCCCATACGCCCTCTTTCGTTGACCCGTTGGGATGTTCCATACAATGAGTCTAAATAATTTCAAAAGTGCATGTGAATGGTATGATTGCTTGAACTGGATAGTTATGCGATAACCCTTGTTCCGACATGGGTTAGACTTTATGGGATAGACTCGTACTAGAAATTGCAAGTTAAGTGCGAACGCAAATACCTATACGTGATTACCCAGTTGTTTAGTATGCGAGATAGAATATCGTTCGGACGGTTAGCTATGCACATATTTTTTTGGCTAAGTTGTGTTGAGTATCGTGCGCCAAGACCCTTTTTGGTGTGAGCTGGTTGCAAGCAAGATTAGGATATCGTTCAGATAAGGATAAGTCAGACTTAGAATGCTAACCGATAGAAATGTTATCAGTTTATCGCTAAGGCGAATATAGAAAATCATGCTTGGATTTTGTGAAATAGCTCGGACAGTATTTTGTGTCGGTAGATGCAAATCGAATATAATTTACTTGGATGACTATCAACAAGGGTATATACGAGACTAAGATTTATCGAGGCAAGGCTTAGGTATCGCGCAGGAGTTCTAAGAAATGACTTGGTGAATATGTTGGCGAGTGATGCAAACATGATTGAGGATTTAATTAGATGACTCGATTCCTGAGTGGTTCATGGATTATTTTGGAAATGTTCAAGAGAATTCAGAGGTCTCATGCGATAGTTGGTTTGAACGATTGAGAATGTGTTGAACAAGTGATAAGGCTTATATCGAATAGGGACTCGAGATAATGTGATCAATATATTGGTAGAGAAAACTTGATGGATCGTGCGAGGAATTTCAATTACAAATAGATTAAAACTTGAGTAGGATATCGCTCGATAGAAGTTAGCCTGAGAATGGATATTGTTGTTTCGAATTAATAGACTTGGCATGGTATCAAAAATTGGAAAATAGT
This sequence comes from Iris macrosiphon, assembly GCA_036927795.1. NCBI lineage: Eukaryota > Viridiplantae > Streptophyta > Magnoliopsida > Asparagales > Iridaceae > Iris > Iris macrosiphon. The sequence continues at coordinate 209,802,787 of JAYESA010000005.1, read as the reverse complement.
ATAGATTGATACAAGTAAAGGAATATTGTGGTTCAATAAAAGAGGTAAGAGATAGCGGATTCGATCTGGAGTTTGGAATAACGATCTTGAATCTAGTTCAAAAAATAACCCTTGACAATCAGGCCCGGCCGAGAACGATTATCCTGCGGGAGCGCTGGCGTGGTGATTTCACGTCCGGCGGGGATGATCGAACTCACGGGAACATGCTCGATGATAATTCAAACAAACTCGATAAAATGGAACGTATCAAAAGTGCATAAACTTTGGCTTGAATATTTGAATTTAGTTGTTTGAGGAATGCCAGAAGTAGACTATGGAATTATCGAACGGTAACATTGAAATTGGATGATTGGCTAGACAAATTATGATCACGGCATGAATGGACATAACTTAAAGGATATATATCTTGGATAGAGTAAAGTGTAAATGGTAAGGTGTCTCGATCGTTTCAATGATAAGCATAATGTTCGATGTCCTAGTCTTGTGCGAGCGTAACTCCATGCTCATACATGCGTCATACCCAGATTAGGACGATTATCCAGCGGGAGCGTTGACGTGCTGATCTTACGTCTAGCGAGGATGATCGAACTTGCGGGAGACCAGAGCGTGACAATTGAAGGATCCTCTTGACTTGTTGTTCGACACGATAAGACGAGTTTGGAAATACAAATGAATCAGAAGTATTTCAAGGATGAGTTAGTCTAGAACATGGAGTAAGACAAGCTTGATAGTTTCGTGAACCGATACGTGAATCATGTTGGACGACTTAGAGTTTATGATTGAGATCGGTGATTGAAAATTTAATTATGGCTTGGTGGTCTAGAATTAGAATGGACATATCGGTTATATCAAACATGTTTGAGGAGATAGACTATAAGAATTGCTAGCCTTGACATACGACCTGGATATATCATAGATTTGACTGAACTGACTCGGACCCTGTACAAATGAATGTATCAATGTGAGTAGGATGATATGTGCTCGATATTTAAAAATCTGAGTGAAACGAGCTTGGGTAGAATATTTTGTTCAAATGAATAATGGTTTGACCTTAGGAATTGGGGCATGCATCGTGTGATGAATCTACACGATGAGTCATAGGGAAGCCATAGAACTAGGGTAGCAAGACTTTGAGTTAGAATTAGGATGGTAAGTGTGTGTTATGTTTTATATGAATGGAATGGACAATAAGAAATTGACGCTAGTCGGTAGATTAGATAGATCGTGCTTGACGGTTGTGCAATGCTTGATTTGAGTAGGATTTAGAAATAACTTGGATTTTGGTTGACCCCGTTGGAGGTATCATTGTGATTCGTTAGACGAGAACCCTTACGTTTTTGCAAGTAGCTTGTCCGACTTCACTATCGCTAAGTTTGTTTGAATGCATATATTTGAGGAACGCCTTGAACGTATGCACGATCCATGACTCAACGATATGTTAAACTCGAGTGCAAAGTCTTCACTATTGCTAAGTTGGTTGACATACATGTATTTGAGGGACGCCTTGAATATGTGCATGATCTTGACTCGCGATATGCTGATCTTGAATGCTAGTGCAAGTGAATATGTTATATCTGCATGGACGAGTATAATAATTTAAATAAGTTTGCCTCGGCCCTTGATCATCATTCAAGATGGATTATAGCATCCCCTACGTTAAGTGATATGTTCTGCACTAAGGCACAAGAGATCGAGTCAGAGATTGGATTGAATGATAGAGTCATTCAATGAGTCAGACCCAGCGCACATGTGACACAAAATGAGAAACGAGTAGAAAGTTATGTTCGAACGGATCTAGTGATACCGATTGTTATGCTTGAGATGGATTCGATAGTTTGCGATATAACAGTTTACGCTCAGTAAGTCTCGAGGACGAGTCTTTTTCTGAGTGGTGTATAATGTAATGACCCATTCCGCTAAAGCGGAGAGCCAATTCAAATGGCGCTAGTGCAACGACCCAACCCGTTTTGCTCAACGAAAAGGATTGTTTGAGGCAAAAGATTTCAGTCTTGGCCCTTCAAGAGTTCAGACTTAGACTTTCAAAGACACGCTCGAAGTTTTTCTCGACCGAAGTGAATCATCGCTAAGGTGGGTGGCTACGATGAACCTGTCTTTTTTTAGCATGCACACTTAAAAATATGGGCGAATACATGCTAGATACTAGGCGAATCACCCCTTGCATGCTAATAAAGAGTACAGTGCACCTAGCTAAGGGAATAATCCCATCATGTATTGCTTGCTAACATGGTAAAGAAGTAACTTGATAGTTTCCTTATACGCTACCCCATATGCCTATGCATGGTTTCAATCCTCGTACACCCTATTAGACTCATGCTATCATAGCGGTTTATGTTTATATGGTTTCGATGCTTGCCTGCTTTATGTGCTAACAAGTACTCACTTGTCTTGTTTCAATGCTAGTCTCATATATTCATGCCACGACCTGGAACACAACATAAAACATGATTCCCTTACCTGAGGCAGAAAGGCTATCAAAATAGTCATTATGAGCCAAGTAATAGAAAACATAGAACGACTTTGGGACCGTTGGGTCGCCAGGGTAGTTCCCATACCGAGAGATGCAAAGATAATAAAAAAATATAATAGTAGGATGCAATTAAAGAATGACTAAAATGAATAGCACTAAGGAATGGTACTAAGAGAATGACACTAAAAGAATGCCTCGAGGAGCCCGTAATAAAGAAAGATGCAAAGAACTAATGAGTCAGGAACGACCTAGGATGGCTTGTAGCGAGGATCATTACCTGCGTCTACAACCATTATCGTTTACCCAGAAGAAGAATTTATTAAAAGAAAAAGAAAGAACAAATAAAAGAGACTCACTTAGTCGCGGACGCTTGTGCACAAGCTTGATTCCTACGGCCGGGGCATCGGGGCATCGGGACCGATCCGGCCCTAGGGAAAATCCGGTAGTCGTGCTAGTTATAGCTATCACGTATATGTTCGATTTGTCGTCGGGGCACTGGGACCACCGTCTTATTGCGACTATGTCCATAATGACGTGTAGGCCAGCGACCCATTCTTATATATTAAGTTAGGCTCAGTTGTGGCAATCCGCGTGCGAGTCATTGCATTGCGTCTAAATAATCTTAATTTGAGTAAACTGAGAAATGAACAAGTAATCTTTGTAACCTAAGTTTTATAATCATTTGAATAACCTGAGTAACACGCCTGAATTTGAGTAACAAAGTAACTTGTGTTTCATAATTTAAGCAAACTCGTGCACCTAATTTATAAACACTCTCGTAGTATACATGTGTTCGCTATGCGATTCCTTGGATTTCAATATATGTATATATTCGTGTTTGGCTAACTTGGTTGTTTCATTGGACAGGAAAGGAAGAATGGTAAGTTGGTAAGTATCGCCGTGTTACTCATATATATCGTACGGTATACTGTCACACGAGTTAGGCTTTTCATTATGCCATAAAATTGATCCTAAGGCAAGACTAGAAAGATAATTTAATAGATGGTGCACGAAACCTATATAACGTATTTGTATTTGTCGATCTGGTGAGAAGCTTCTCTACCAGCGCATTCATGTACTGATAACCCATCAGATTGCTTACAGGGTATGGGAGAACCACGTTAGGTGCGAAAACTCCTTCGTGCAAGCTAAGGCGTGGAGTTCGCTCTGAAGCCTTGGAGCATTGCGTCTGGACCTGAAGCATATATACAAGACATAATATTTCAACATCGCCTATGTATCATCCCAAGTTGTAAGCTGCTTGACACGCCTTTATTATTTAGAAAGGGAGAAAGAGCTTGAGTGAATTATAATCTTGGCCTAGCGCCGCTTGTAATATTTTTTGATTATAAATATAGAGCTTGTTTTTGTACCTATACTTGTGTTCATTCTATACTTCCGCTATATTGACCTTGAGAACTAGTTATCAAACGGCCATTTACTCGTGCCTTTCAAGTATCCGCTACATTGGAGACTATCTGTACGACTCTGTGGCTTAGCTATTTTACTGTCTGTTTGGATTCATGGCCTTGCACAGGAGCAACTTGTGCCCATGCGGCATCACGTCCAGATGGGAATGATCGTCCTGCGTGAGCGTTGGTACGGTGATTTGTGCCTAGTGGGACGACCGATTCTGCGGGGGATCGGGGTGTGACACGCATATTATGCCTATGCTAGGAGGAAACTATATATATATATATATATATTTATAATATCATGCGTTCAGAAATTTGGAGGCATTTTCGATGCACAACCCAAATATAAATCACTTAACACATGTCACGGTATATCGCACCTCGGCGCACATCCAATCATATACACTTTCAGGCAATAATTTGTGTCAGCATGGATACAGTATTTGAGTCCAATTACCAATTATATATTGGGTCACATTAATCAAGATCATATTGTAGCACGAAGCTTATGTCATACACATAGCCGGTTAGTCATTATCCACTTAGTCTGGTTCATACTAAAATCTCAGTTCAACTCATGCCATGTTCATAGCCAATCTTAGCTTATGGTCATGTCTAACACGAGATCTGGTTACTAAATCCATTCTTATTTAGAATCATAATACTAGCATTAACCCACATATAAATCATAAAAGAATAATAAAATATTCAATCAAATAATCAAGGCCGCATGAGTCTCTAGGCCACATATGAAGTCAGGGTCACATGAACCACTTGGCTGCATATAAAGTCTAGACAGCATATGAAGTCAGGGTCACATGAACCACTTATCCGCATATGGAGTCAGGGCCGCATGCTAAGGGTTAAAATCTACTCCTTAGGACAAGTGTTGAAGTGACGACCAATAAATAAAGTGTCAGTGATGTGACGTAAAGTGATTGATGTGAATGATGTGACAATTCAATAAAGTGTGCAGAGAGAAAGGACAAAGTTATAGAAATATGTGCCAACGATTCAGAGTCATGCATCCAAGAAAAGTGGCTGCATGCTCTGCTTACCGCATATGGTCAATTGGCCTCATATGAGTGTCTCTTGGACTTAGCGAATTTCTCATTCGTTCTGCGAGTGAAAATATAAGGAGTTCAAAGATTATCTCCAGAACCCTTGTGTGATGGAAGTCATGCATCCAACAAGATGGAGGCATGCTAGTCAGTATGCGGCAAAGTATTTAGGCTATATAAACCTCTCAGGCCTCATAGCACTCTCAACCGCATAAATCGCTGACCGCATGTGAATTTCGTCTTCTCCAATAGCAGGTTCGGCTAAGGCGAAAGCTCCAAAAATTGAAAAAAAATTCTTCATAAAAACTTTATTTTAACTCTGAATCAAGTGAAACAAAAGCCAAAATGCTCAAAATAAAGTGCTCTATCAACCACAAAATTGATTTTTCTAAAATATCATATTTTAGTAGATTAAAACCACAAAAAACACATAGCACCCATGAAAACCCTAACTTAAAAATATAGATCTACTCAAATCCATCCATCAAAACCAAAAACTCCAAGTACTAAAAAGTGCTTAGAAACACATAACAAATATAATGTACTAATAATATGTAGGGTTTCTCTATTTCTCATTCTAGGTGTACTTGCCTATGAAAAATGGGATAGAAAACTAAACAGAGAAGAAGAAATGAAGAAGTGAAGAGAGAGAAAGAGAGAGATAGAGAGAAGGGGTTGGGTTAAATATGGTAGGATTGAGGTTTGTACCAAGGGTTCTCATAACTTGAACCAACCCACAAAATAAACCATGAACTAGATTAAACCAAAGAATGGGTATAGTCTCCATGCACATACAACCATTATAAAATAAAATACGTTCCAAATACGTATATTGAAATGGGGAGTGACATCTATATTCACCTTAGAAAATTTGTATCCTCAAAATTTGAATCCAAGTAAGCTAGAGAAGTCAAGACAAGCATGATATAATCCTACTAGTAAAACTACACATACGAGCAATATCATCACAACACATAGGTGATCACCTGATCACGAAATCTAGATACGATATATAAGGTAAAATATACCTTCTGAATCGAACATGAGCGAGTACCAAGACTGAATATCATCCTTGTGCTCCCATATTGATTCTCAAAGAGTGTGATGTCCCCAGGCAACTCGGACAAAAGAAATAGTTCAGTTCTTGAGTACCTTCGACTAATTTAGAATGATCGAGGATATGTCTCAGATCTGGGACATACCTGAGATACATAAAATACATCGTATACCTCACGTAGTAAAGGTAGAAGAGCAAGACAATATGCCACATCGCCTACCCGATCGAGAATGTCGAACGGCCCAACGTATCGCGGACTAAGTTTCCCGCGAACCCCAAATCTAATGACTCCACGGGTAGGCAAAATTCGTAAAAATATGTGGTCACCAACATGAAACTCTAAAGGTCTACGATGCTGATCTGTCTAATGATGATGTCGATCTTACGCAACCCGAAGTCGCTCTCTAATCTGCATGACAACTTCTACAGTTGTGTGATCATTTCGAGGCTTAACATCTTTCGTGCACTAATGTCGTCATAAGCCAACGGTGATCTACACTTCCTACCGTATAGTACCTCAAAAGGTGATATCTCAATACTGGCCTGATAAATATTATTATACAAAAATTCCACCAAGTGAAAGTAATTTTCCCAAGATCCACCATGGTCTAAGGTACAAGCTCGTAGCATATCCTCCAAGGTCTGGATAGTTCTCTCGGATTGCCCATCTGTTTGGGGGTGGTACGCTGTGCTAAATCTTAACTTGGTACCCAATCTCTCGTGTAAGCTTCTCCAAACATGAGAAGTGAACCTTGTATCTCAGTCTAATACTATGCTTACTGATACTTCATGCTGTCTCATAATCTATCGCATATACAAATCTGCCAACTGCTCTATAAACTGTCCCATTCTGGAGGAGAGAAAATATGCCACTTTCATGAGCCGATCCACTACCACCCAAACTGTATCTCGACTAGTCGGTGATCTCGGTAAACCGGTCACAAAGTTCATCATGATATATTTTGACTTTCACTCTGGAATAGGGAACGACTATAATAATCCTGTCGGTCTCTGTTGTTCTTCTTTCACTTGCTGACATATCAGATATCGCGATAAGAAGCATGCTATTTCGCTCTTCATTTTGTTCCACCAAAAGTGTTGCTTAATATCTTGGTACATCTTCATGCCTCCCGGATGAATGGAATACTGGGAACTGTATGCTTTAGTCATAACTTCTTACTGAATATATTCGTTTGGTACGCATAGACGATCCCCATACCTTAGCGTTCCTTCTGCATGTATTATCAACTCCTTCCGAAGACCCGACTCACATTCTTCTCGTGGCTTTTGAATTTTTTGGTCCTCGTCCTGAGCTAGTTTGATTCTATCTACCAAAGTTGACATGAATCTGTAGGCTAGCCTGAACTCCTATATTCTGTGGAAGTACTATCTCGATATACATCTCTCGTAAGTCCTCTAAAATGTGCTTCTGAGTAGTCAACATAAATTTTTTACCTCTTCTGCTAAGTGCATCACCTACTACATTTGTCTTGCTTGGATGGTACTAAAGTTCTATGTCATAGTCTTTTAACAACTCTAGCCACCTTCTCTGCCTCATATTCAGGTCCTTCTGCATGAATACATACTTCAAACTTTTATGATTCGTGAATATTTCTACTTGATCGCCATATAAGTAGTGCCTCCATAATTTAAGTACGAACACTACTGCTGCTCACTCCAAATCGTGAGTTGGATATTCTTCTCGTGATCCCTGAGCTGCTGAGAAACATACGCTATCACTCTATCTTGTTGCATCAAAACACATCTAAATCCTTTTCCAAATGCATTATAATACACTGTGAATCTTCTGAAGCCTGCCGAAAGAGTAAGGATTGGTGCAGAGATTAACTTCTTCTTCAACTCTTCAAAGGCTATCTAGCATTCCGCTGATCACATAAATTTAACTTCCTTACACATTAACTGAGTCAAAGGTGTCGATATCTAAGAAAAGTTTAGCACAAATCTTCTGTAGTATCCTACCAAGCCTAGGAAACTAAGCACTTCTGCTACTATCTTCGAAACTGGCCAGTTCTCTACTGAATCTATCTTCTTGGGATCAACTGACACTCCTGCTCCAGAAATAATGTGCCCAAGAAAAGATACATGATCCAGCCAAAAATTAAACTTACTAAAATTCACATATATCCCTCAAAGTTTGTAGTACTATCATGAAATATTCTTCATGCTCCTCCTTATTACGAGAATACACAAGAATATCATCGATGAATACTACCACAAATTGGTCTAAGTATGGCATGAAGATACGGTTCATCAAATCTTTGAATACCTCTAGAGCATTAGTCAGTCCGAATGGCATAACTAGGAAATCGTAATACCCATATCGTGACCTAAATGTTGTCTTCGGTATATCCTGCTCTTGAACTCGCACCTAATAATATCCTGATCATAAGTCTATCTTGGAGAAGACTCCTGCTCCTCTTAATTAATCAAACAAATCATCATTCCTGGGTAATGGGTACTTGTTCTTCACGGTCACTACATTCAACCTCTTGTAATCCATACACAACCGCATCAATCCATCCTTCTTATTCAACAATACCACTGGTTCTCCCTTCGGTGATCCACTGGTCCGAATAAACTTCTTTGCCTTCAGTTCTTCCACGTATCGATATAACTGATCAAGCTCTGATAGTGACATTGGCTATACCTTCTGGGATAATGGTTCTGCTCCTGGCATCAACTCTTTACATAACTCTACTTCTTTAACTGGGAGTAATCCCGGAAGCTCGTTGGAAAAGATATCCATAAATTCTTCAACTATCTTGGTTATCGGGTCTTCTTTCTTTACTACTGTTGTGACTCCTCCCTTGTGTTGGTCTCTTGCTATTCTCCTAAGGACAAACTCTTTTAGACCGGAAATTCTAAATAATACTCTACCCTCACGACAGTCTATCATTGCATGACTATCTTTCAACCAGTCCATGCCTAAGATAACGTCAAAGTTATCCATAGAAAACTTGATCAACTTTGCAAGTAATAAATGCCCACATACTATGACTGGACATGCTAGTAACACCCTACTAACTTCTACGATCTCATTGCCATTGAGTATATTCAGCCTATCTGGCAATGCCTCAAACTTCAGTTTAATACATATCACATATTATATAGATATAAATGAGTACAAAGCTCCAGAATCAATTAAAGTTATGGCAGGAAATATTTTAACGAAAATATTACCTGTTACTACGTCGCCCGACGCCATAGCTTCCTTCAAAGACAAAATGAGTGCCTGCCCTTATCCTTGTTGAGCTCCCTGCTGCTGTCTACCTTGCTGCCATAATTGCGGTCCCTGCTGATTCTGCTGTTGTTGCTATCTATAAAACAGGGCCTGCGTCGGTAACGGACGCTGAGCTAAGGGCCGTACTGTTGTTGTTGGTCCTCCTTGCTGCACTGCCCTTGGAGCTGGCAATGAAGGAAACTGTTGTACTGGCCCTCCTGGCCTCTGTATTAATGGGCATATGACAACCTTGTGATTAGGGCTCCCACATCTCAAGCATAGTTTGTTAGCTTTTCGGCAAATATTTCGGGTATGACCTTATTTGCCACAACAGGTACAACATGTTGGCACTCTACGTCGCTGTTGTTGTTGTTGCTGCTGCCGAGTTGGTGCCATCACTGTCGAGGTCACTGTCCTTCTCTGTGTTACGCCATGGATGTGAATGTTAGGGGATGGTGCTGACATTTGCAGTACTGGTCCTCCCTCATTGCTCTGTCTTTTAGGCCTCTTCCGATCTACTCTTCATGATGCCATCCTCTGAGAAGTAAGCTCAACCCTCTTGGGTGCTATCATTACTGCCTCAAAAGTCTGGTAGTCATGAACCTCTACCATGTGTAAGATTTCCATGTGAAGTCCCAACTCTGTTGTCATCATAGTTGGAGCAAACCTGCTTAGTCAGCAAAACTCTGTCGTATAGCCGTCTACTATCTTTCCAGCCTGCTTGAGGTCAATGAACCTTTGCTGCAACTCACACTGAGCCACAATCCTAAAGTACTTCTTCCTGAACCGGGTCCTGAAATCATCCCACAAAACTCTGCCGCATAGTTTTTACCATAGTGGGATGATTTTCTGCTGGAATCTTATTACTCTCTCCAACTCTGTTTTTACCATAGTTGGAGCAAACTTGCTTAGTCAGCAAAACTCTGCCGCATAGCCGTCTACTGTCTATCCAGCCTGCTTGAGGTCAATGAACCTTTGCTGCAACTCACACTGAGCCACAATCCTAAAGTACTTCTTCCTGAACCGGGTCCTGAAATCATCCCACAAAATATGACGTCTTAATCCTACCTCCATTGTGGCCTACCAATCCCTTGCCAGATCTTGGAGTTGTAGGCGAACCAGGTCAACCAGTTCTCAGCCGAAACTTTAGCTGCTGTCAGAATGGTCTTAATATCCTGGAGCCAATCATTTGTCATGATTGCATCCTCTGTTTCATTAAAATATCTGGTATTCAGTCTACAAAATCTAACAGATGCCCATAATATGTTCTTCTGCCACGTTCTAGGGTCGTCTACAACCCTTGGTTCAATAGGATATTTTGTTCCTGCTGCTGAAGTTGTTGTTGCTAGTATTGATGTTGTTGTTGTTGCTACACCTCTATCTGGTATTGTTGGTCAGCCAACAATCCACGGATAATCTTTAACAAGGTTGGGGTATCCAGTATTGCTGACACTGCGGGAGGTACGGGAACACCGGGAGCCTGCTGCTCTGTCCCATTTATCGTGGGCTCAACTCAAATCCTTGGCTGTGGTTCTATATGATCTCATTCTACTAGAAATTTTGCCTCCCTTGTTGCTGCAGCATCGGGGGAAGAAGAATCCCTAAAGAAGAACACAGAAAATAATCAAGTATAGGATGAGAAGGAGCAAGGAAGCAATTAATCTGAAATTTTTTAAGCTGAGTATCGAAGAGGATGAATTCAGAATTTCAAGAAAGATTATGTTTGATTAAGACTCCTATGACCATGACACCCCATAACTCTGAAGAACATACCTGCATGGGCAACCACTAAAACCTTATTACGCCCCAGTACCGGAATATGGAGACGGACATGGCCAACTATCCCGTACAAGGTACTATACATCGTACGACGATCACGGCTGTAATAAGACAAGGGATGCATGCTACAATTAAGTCTCCTATGGTCAAGAACTTCTACGTCTCAATCATTCAAACAAGAAACAGTAAACATAGAGCATATATGATAAAGCAATAAGGCGTCCCAAACGCTTTCTCAAAATATTCTAGAGACCAGTTGTGCCAAATAAGAAGCTGAAAGAGTATCAAAAGTATGTGACAGTGATAAAATGCAGTCTGATTTAATAAAATCATGTAAGGAGACTAATATTCAAATGTGACGGCTAACAAGTAACGGTGGCTAGACGCCCAAAAGAAGTAAATTTACAATGACAAGCTGGGAAGAAAAAAATCTACTCGTTATCCTCTGCGACCATATTCCTGGTATGCGCCATGAGTTGGGGGATAGGATACTGGATCCTCAGGTGCTGGATCAAAATCTGGCCATGCAAAACCAGTAGGGTTAGACCCCAAATAGCATGTACCACAAAGGAAGCACGAAATAGAAAAATAGAAACCCAATAAATAATTATATAATAATACATAGGTTCAGTGTCGTAACTTAGGTCCATGGCATATCCTATCACAAAATCCCAACCCTACAGCCAAACAAGGACAAGGGTTGAACTATCACACTATGATAGTCCATTTTCCTAGGCTACTAACCGAATAATACAATCACAACCAAGCCCATTTCTTATATCGGCCAATTACTTGTACGGCTTGCTATTTTGTAAAGTCTGAGGTTATCTCATAAATAATGCATAATAGGTATCCTCATATCACACCAGTGCAGATGATATACAGTATATGTGGTTGCCAGCCCACACCATACTTAGAATGAATTACTGTAGGAAGGTTCGTTGGCTTGATCTCGGGATACCATTTTCTCCAAATGTTACTACCAATTTTAATTACCTAATTAGCCCTATATTGTGTTCAAAATCTCAAGACGTGGTTACATAATAATTTTTATTAATATGTCGTACAAAGTACGGGCACGCTAGATACGAATCGATAAAAGTTCAATCTGGATTCACCCGAGCGTGTATGCAATATTAAGTTAATCAATGTCCTAGCCATGCTTTGGTAGTTAACTGGCATATCATGCCCATGCTGGGGAAAACAATATATATTTATAATATCACACATTCAGAAATTTGGAGGCATTCTTGATGCACAACCAAAATATAAATCACTTAACACATGACACAGTATGTCGTACCTCGGTGCACATCCGATCATATACACTTTCAGGCACAAATTTGTATCAGCACGGATACAGTATTCAAGTCTAATTACCAATTATATATTGGGTCACATGAATCAAGATCACATTATAGTACTAAGCTTATGTCATGCAAATAGCCGTTTAGTCACAACCCACTTAGTCTGGTTCATACTAAAATCTCAGTTCAACTCATGCCATGTTCATAGCCAATCTTAGCTCATGGTCATGTCTGGCACGAGATCTGGTTACTAAATTCATTCTTCCTTAGAATCATAACACTAGCATTAACCCAAATATAAATCATAAAAGAATAAGAAATATTCAATCAAATAATCAGGGCCGCATGGGTCTCTAGGCCGCATATGAAGTCAAGGTCACATAAACTACTTGGCCGCATATGAAGTCCAGGCCGCATATGAAGTCAGGGTCACATAAACCACTTGGCCGCATATGGAGTCAGGGTTGCATACTCAGGGTTAGAGTCTACTCCTTGGAACAAGTGTTGAAGTGACGACCAATCGATGAAGTGTCAATAATATGACATAAAGTGCTTGATGTGACTGATATGATAATTCAATAAAGTGTGTCAGAGAGAAAGGACAAAGTCATAGAAATATGTGCCAACGGTTCAGAGTCATGCATTCAAGAAAAGTGGTCGTATGCTCTGCTTGCCGCATATGGTCACTCGGCCGCATATGAGTGTCTCTTGGACTTAGCAAATTTCTCATTCATTCAGCGAGTGAAAACACAAGGAGTTCAATGATTAGCTCCAAAATACTTGTGTGATGGCAGTCATGCATCCAACAAGATGGACGCATGTTGGTCAGTATGTGGCAAAGAGTTCAGGCCGCATATAACTCTCATCCGTATAGCTCGCTGGCCATATGTGAACTTCGTCTTCTCCAACAGCAGGTTCGACTAAGGCGGATGTAAACACCCAGATTTTTTAAAAAAATTAAAATATAAATTTCAGGATTTTTCTGTAATTTTTAAATAATTAAAATAAATGTTCTTCAAGGGATAGATATTTTTGAGTATTAAATTAAATATTAAATATTATGAAATTATATTTTTTAGTCTAAAATAAATAATTAGGCATAGTATAATTTTTTTGAAATTTATTGGACCCAAAAACTATTTTTAAATAGCTAAAAACATAATTTTTAAATAAACCAGATTAAACCAACATAAACCATCATAAACCGAACCAAGCATAGAATAAACCAAACCAACCCAACCGAAACCCTAGCGGGTCGGATCTGGACCCAACCCGCTAACCCGTACCAAACCCGACCCGATAACCCTAATCTACAGTAACTGTAGAAAAATTTAATCCCCCGACTACGACCGCCGCCCCTTCGCATCCCCGACTGTTCACCTCCATCGTTCGCCTCCCAGCCGCTCTCCGCCGCCCAACCGTCCATCTACGCCACCGGCCGTCGTCCCTACCCCTTCACGTCCCCGTACTTGCCGTCGGCCACCCTATAAAAACCCCCGAGCCACCCCTCACCGCCACTTCACCCGACGCCGCCTCCGTCGCTTCTCCCCTCCGGCGACGCCGACCCCAGCACCGACGAGTAGCACGCCGATGACCTGCCACCACAGCAAACCGTCATCGAGGAGCACCGCCACCCCCACAGTGCCGCGTCACGCCGTCCCGTGTACGCACTGTATAGACGTTTTTGACCCTTGTTCCAGTAAACTTTTTTCTCTCCTCGTCGCATCATTTTTTGATCAGTTTGTTGTGACACGTTCACTGTGTAACCCTCTCAAACAACGTACAATTTGATTGGGATATCGTGTCCAGTGTCGATCACAAACTGCGACGCAAAAATAAAACAAATCCCAATTTTGGACTTCAGAAACTGTCCCGAACTCACAAGTTAACGGTCGTTTACGTCCAACCTGTTTAATAATTCTAAAATTCACTTAAACAGTAAATTAGATAATATAATCGAGTTTTAAACCCTGTAATTAGATTATTTCATTGTGCTGTAATTTGTGTTTTATTCGCGGATAAAATCGACCAAAATCTTGGTTAATAAAACCCAAATTTTCCCGAAATTGTGTGCGTTCCGCTAAACAGGCAACTTTGTCGTGTGCAAATTTTACCGAAAGGTGCGCATCATTAATACGGACATGTAAAATTTTGCAAAAGTTGATTTGGATGTACGTGCACAGCGGAATCAACGCGTATTCGTCAAAATTGTCCCGTATCGGGCCTATTCTGAAACTTGTTGTAACTTCGTGTGTGCTTGTCATTTCGCAACAAAACTTGTGCCATCGAATTCGTAGCGTTATGCTAGTCCTGTGACCCACGTTTGGTTCGATTCTGAAAACGTTGACGAAACCCCGTATCGTGGGCCCCACGGCTCCACTTGATGGACAATTTTGTGACCGGCTCATCGGAATCCAGTTCTGAATATTCTATTGGGTTCGTATCATCGTTCTAGACTTGTAAATACTAAGTTTAACGAATTTGGAGAACTTTGTCTCTAGTACATTTTTTGGTACGAAGTGGGCCACATGTGGACCCCGCTTTGACCAGAAACTGTCAATTCTGTCCCTGTATCCAAATTGGACTTATGGATAGGCAATCCTAGCTATTTCATATCTTCTGAGAATGATGGTAATATTTATTTCTGCAACCGGAGGAGTACTTGAAGATACCGCTGTTACCTTAGCAATTGGAGAAATTCAAATCCCAGGCAAGTGTACCTTGCCAAACTTGCAGTACTTGCTTCATATTATTCTTTTAATTTATTTATATAATATATTAGCTTAACCTAGGACCGTGTGATGTTGCTTAACGTCCGAATAATACTTAGGTGTTGACGCCGTACGCAGAGTCGTGTAAACGTCACTTAGAGAGTTGATATTACGATCCTATATTTTGTGCTTGCATTATCAAGTACGTCATACCATAGGACACTTGACACTATTTATGTGACAGAATCTTTCCTGATATATTCATGGTGATTCTGTATGGGTTACAGAATTCGTGACATAGATATTATATATGCATAGCTATCATTATGACTCACTGCATTAGTTAGAGGTCATTATCTTGCGTGTTATGGACATGAGATATCGTGGACATGACACGTGTGATTACATTGGGTTGGAAGAGATACACAGGCTACAGGCTGATTATATATATATATTTATTATTGTGAGGACGTAGCCTCTATATCAGAGCTAGGTACTCTACGTGATATCACTGCTACAGGCTCTCCGACACAGAGCTTGTAGCGGTCTCAGCCTGAGTACTAGTGATGCTCTCATTTGCATATCACATAGCTGGTTACATAGTTTGCCCTAATGATACATTTTATATACTGTATTTTTAGCTTGAATTATTCTTGTACCTTGCTATGTCCCCTGAGGACCTGGATTCGAATTATGTTCCCAGGTATAGCAGAGGAGATCTACCCCGGGGTATACGGGACAGGAGCATACGCTGGAGCAGTACCAACACCAGAGGACGAGTTGATGCCAGAAGATTTCTCCTGAGTATTTATTTTATATACTCAATCATTTTTGTTCTTGATACTTTATTTCATGTCTCATGGATTTCTGTATTAAACTCATTATCGGATTATTTTTTGAGATATTTTATTGAGACTTGTTGTTGAATTATATTTCATCTTGATTACTCTGATATTTGAACTGTGATTATCTTCTATGGATGCGATTAGAATTAGACTGTGACTTGTATTATAGACTATTATATTGTTGTTTTATAGCTTAAGTACACTCTAACAGGACCATTAAATTTGGTTTGCCTATTGGAGTGTACAATTGGCCATTGCCACGTGTCTAGTCCCTCAGTATTTTGGGACTGGGCGTGACATAGTTTTTTTAGTGGCCCATGCAGGTCTGAGCATTAAGGTCTACGACTATGGTCAAAGACTATGTTTCTTCGGTTTCAACTAAGGTCGAGCAAGCTTGCGATTAAGATATGATAAGTTATAGGATCTCATCCATTTGATTGATTTATTCTTGACCTCTATATCGACTTTAAATAAATTCTTGACTTGCATCCTCCCTTGATTCCTCTGTGCGTATTTTATAGTTTATTTTGGATGCAGAGTAATGGATCCACAAGCAAACGACAAGACTCCTGCAAGAATACCACAAGTTGTAGTTGTCACCTACGAAGATGGAGTGATGCCATTAAGTGGAGATCCCTCCACTCACCAAAGTAATCAAGCAGATCAGCACGCCGCAAGATTTTGATGAGACGATATTCTACTACCACCGCAGTTTATACCACCAATGTCCGTATTTCCACAAGGGCTGGCTATAGACGGACAAAAGATATTTTAAATATTCTATGCAATGATGCAAGCCCAATAGCAGGTTCTACAAGAGGCTCAGCGTCACGAGGCAGAGAATCTGAGAAACAGTATAGTGACCGCACTGGAGCAGGCAAACCCATCAGCTAGATGGCCATCGACGGGATCTATCACTGATTTTCGCCAACTGAAGTCCCATACCTTTTCAGGTATGGAGGAGCCCACTGAAGTTCATGAGTGGCTCGCAAACACTCAACACCAATTAGAAGCAACTGAGCTTCCAAGGGAACGTTGGATGACTGTCATCCAGATGCAGTTGACGGGCAATGCACATCACTGGTGGCTATCTGAGGAGACACGGCTCAAACCAGGCCGAGTCACTTGGGAGGAGTTCTCTAGACTCTTTCAGGAGATGTACATTCCATCTATTGCTCGATCAGAACTTTGTGACAAGTTCAATCGCCTCACTCAAGACAATATGACAGTAGAAGAGTACAATACGGAGTTCATCCGTCTGAGTCGCTTCGCCCCTATCCTGATCCCGACAGAAGTAGAGAAGGCTGAGAAGTTCTTCGACGGACTAAACTTTGAGCTACAAAGATAGATTGGCTCTGTTGTACCTACTTCTTACTCGGACGTCCTTGCTGCAGTCCGACACAGGGAGCGCATCACCAGGAGAGAGTCCAGCCTGAAATGGCCATTCATACCAGCACCAACCAGAGCATTATACGGGGAGTCTACAAAGCGACCCCAGAGGAATTCACCACAGAGAGCAGCACCAAGAGCCTCATTCCTTCCTACTTGTCACTGCTGTGGCAAGGTATGCCATATTGAGAGGGAGTGCAGACGCAAGTTAGGACTGTGCTTGATTTGCGGATTCAGCCAACATTCAGCCAGAAATTGTACGGAGCATCGAGGAGAAACACCGATGGTTAACCGACAAGCTTTACCAGTACTGGGAGAATATCAGCCGAGGCCACCCTTGTCACCACAGGCAGCACTCTTTCAGCAGGTCCAACAACATCAGAGGGCACCACCACAGGAACGTGGACAAGCTTTTGCGATGACAATGGGGGACGCACAGACTCGTGGAGTAGCGAATACGCGTAAGATTTAAGTTTTATCATAGCTATTTATTCCTAGTAATGCCTTAGCACGTGCCTGTTAATTCCATTCCCTAGCCTAAGCCTAGTATTATGAACTTGTTAGTACTTGATACCCAAGTTTTCATAGGTTCTAGTTGATCCTTGCTCTAAACAGATTCCTTTACTCTTGAATTACTTATATCTCATTGCTTAGGGAAATATTTTTATTCCTTCCCTAAGTATTCTGCTTAATCCTCATATTTTTCTCTCGATTTTTCTTGTTCATGATTCTTTATTCTTTGTGTCGTGCTTCCAACGTATCTTGCAACCGCGTCATCTCTTCTGACCGGTTATGTTTTATTTTCTTAATTGCGAGAACGCAATTCTTTTAAGGAGGGTAGATTATAAATACCCGAATTTTTAAAATAAAAATATAAATTTTAGGAATTTTTCTGTAATTTTTAAATAATTAAAACAAATGTTCTTCAAGGGATAAATATTTTTGAGTATTAAATTAAATATTAAATATTATAAAAATTATATTTTTGAGTGTAAAATAAATAATTAGGCATAGTATAATTTTTCTGGAATTTATTGGACCCAAAAACTATTTTTAAATAGCTAAAAACATAGTTTTTAAATAAACCAGATTAAACCAACAAAAACCATCCTAAACCGAACCGAACCAAGCATAGAATAAACCAAACCAACCAAACCCAAACCCTAGCAGGTCGGATCTGGACCCAACCCGCTAACCCGTACCCAAACCAGACCCGATAACCCTAATCTACAGTAACTGTAGAGAAATTTAATCCCCCGACTCCGACCGCCGCCCCTTCGCCTCCCCGACTGTTCACCTCCGCCATTCGTGTCAAGCCCCAGTCCCAAAATATGTAGGACTAGGACACGTAAGCATGCCAGCCGTATGAATATGGCACTCTAATATATGGAAACCATAACACACGTACGCTGTAATACGAATAACAATTCACAAGTGGTAAATATATATATCTCAGAGCATAAATAAATCTCATTCACAAAAATCATATATAAATAAATGACTAGTATTTATGAACTAGATCTCAATATAAAGTATCTCAAGATGACAGTCGGATGAAAACAAATCCACTGACGAACTAGAATAAAGAATAAACAAGACAAATGCAATATAAATAAAACCTCTAATAATCACGAGGCTCGAAGAGAAGACCTCTCGCAATATAAGTAGCCAGTCCGGATCTGCGCTCCTGTAAATACTCATGAATAATACACCTGAAAGGGACCAGGTCCTCAGAGGGACATAACAAGATACAAAAAAGTATGCCATACAGTAAATATTGTAAAACTCCAGGGTGACCTAACCATCTAAGTGAAATACAAGTTTGAGGACAACTTTGAGTGTATGGAAGAGTATAGGCTAGACATATGCTGACGTAATTTACCAATCATGACAACTGGCTAGTATATGCCACATATGCCCCCATAGGAGGACGCTCAGTAATAACGTCCATCTCCGAAGAGCATGGCATCTGTATAATATAACGTCCATATCACCCCGAAGAGTGTGGCAGCGGTATAGTATATATCGTCCATATCGCTCCGAAGAACGTGGCATCAGTATAGTATATATCGTCCATATCGCTCCGAAGAACGTGGCAGCAGTGTAAAGGAAGTGGGATATCTCATACGCCTACTAGTCGTCCTCCCCGCCCAATGATCTAAGCATGTTGGATCCGCAACACGCCTTAGCTACTACGTTGGGCGTCGTAACTCTGGCTCATACTCTATCGCTAGAACAATAGCCCAACCTTACAACCAAACAAGGACAAGGATTGGGCCATTGTATCACGACAGTCTATGCTCCGCCTACTAATAACTGCTAAGTCTTCTAACATGCATCACTATTAGTAGTTATACCCTATCCGTTGTACGCCTACACGTACAGGTGGCCAACTATATACACAAGTCCGTGCCCTACATGAGACTCACAACACGTATAAGAAATGTGTCAAGGCCTGGGAGTCATACCAATAACTTCACAACTTTAGGTGGGTCTACTAGACACTAGGTCAGAAATAAATCCTAACGTCAACGCATCCGTTGACTGCACCCGAGTCTCTCTCGGACGAGCACAGTTATATCATCTAAACTAATAAACATGCAACTACATACATAACTGAATTTAAACAGTACAAAAGGCAAGGTATACTTGCTTGACAAGAAGCTGCAAAATGTAACGTCCAGATGTCCAACACACAGGACCAGAAGCTATGGCCTCAGAACAAATGTCTTCGGATGCTGAAATTGATATCACCAACGTTCCCAGAATAAGCAAAATAACTAAAAAGTACTTCCCTTTCGTCCAATTTGGACACAAGGGCAAAACGATAATTTTGGGTCAAAGCTGTCACGCCCCGATCCCGAAAGGGTCAATCATCCTCGCTGGATCCTTCACGGAACCGATTCGTCCTCGCAGGGGCGTGATGCCGTACGAGCCTGGAGTTGCGCTCGTACAAGGCAAGAACTCGCAGTTATAGGAACCCACTTTGAAACATAATTTAGAAAACACATTCACAGATAATTGAACACAAGTGCAGGAAGAAACATACTTTTTTATTGATAATTCAGAGTAATTTACATAGAGTCTACATTGATGCGCCTTCTCGGCTACTTGAATTACATAAGAAAAGATAACTCAAAATGTAGGGCGCGCTCCATCAGATAGTCCCCGTCGTCCATACATTACGCCCTCGTATAGGTTGAAAGTCCAAGCCTCAAAAATGATCTGACTCCAACTATACTTCAAAATAGAGGTGCTCCTAACGCCTCTTCGTCTATCCACTAGCGTTGCACCGTCTGAGTGCCTGAAATAGTTGTCCACAACGTGGGTCAGTACTCAACTTGTACTGGTGAGCGGGATGAATTCCACTCGACTAAATCGACACTAGCTTATTAGGGGTGAGCATGCATTAAGATGACTTCTATAAAGAAGCAAGTGAAATCAATTCATATTAGTTGCATGTTTTGATAGGAATGAAAATAGCATTGAATCCAACCAGTGCATCGATTGCTTACTCAACCGATGCACGCCTTCCCTGCAACGAAACACAAGTATACTTACCATCTGCACAAGACAATAAATTAGCATGTGTTCTATTCTATGCGGTCATTGGTGTGATCGATACCTTAGGGACATATTCCAAGCATTAACGGCGCGCCCTATCAGCCCGGGTAGCAAGCCCTGCTGGAGGTCCCGCAATGCATCGTGACTAGCACGAATTAATATTTCCCTCCGGATCGATACGGTTCCAGTGCCCCGGAAAGCCGTCTCGAGGAAATGATAAACCTTGTGCACAAGTTGTCCCAGACCATGCAAATGCATGAACATTTTATATCTCATACAATGCATCGAATTAAACAGATGAAGTAAAGCAGCAATATATATCTTATGCAACAGTTCATATTTTCTCAATGCGGTGTTCCGATTTTGATATCCCATGGGTCCAAACTCCATCCGAGGCACCAGGATGCAACCAACAGCCAATTCCCTTTCCAACCAACTCGAATTATAAGGTGTGCAAGCATATAGTAAAATTAGTCTATAATTCCCATGTTCCTTTCTTAGTGGCTGGCATGCATTGTGGCTAAGCATTTCCTAGGCGTCCAACCGGGCATCATCAAGTGAACGTTTGAAAACATTAGAGATGTTGGCGTGAAGAAGTAGGAAAGAAGGGACCAAACCACTCACTGGTTAAGGGAAAAGTTGCTGAAACAAGGAATCCCGCCTAGCGACGATCAAACGTCAGTTACACGGACCTGCAACAGCACGAGCACCGAGTTAGAATTCTTGCCTATCCTTTCTTGCCAAACTCCCCAAAATTCAAGCTCCAATCAATAAAACCAACAGCGAAAACCAAGCAACTCAAAAGCAACACCAAATCAAATCCCAAAGCGGCAATCAAGAAAACCAAGCAACCAAACACGAAAACTATTGGACTCATTTCAATAGAGGCCTTTCCATGAGTTGGAAAGGATCATCGCATTTCGTTCGTGGCAATAAGATGCCAAAGATCTAAGCATACTCTGACGGACTAGCCACAAGCCCAATTATATAGTGCACATCCCAGTCGGATCAGGATTTGAGGCACTACGTAATATACCACTAAGAAAAAGTTTCGTCCCGAAACTTAAGAACAAGGCCCTACCTCCGACTGAATGAACAACGAAGGATATTTCTCCTTCATCTCCGATTTCATCTCCCAGGTTGATTCTCCAACTGAATGGTTCTGCCACAGCACACGAACCAAGAACATCGTACGGTTGTGAAGTACTTTTTCCTTACGATCCAGAATCTGCACCGGCTCCTCTGAGTATGATAAATCTGTGCGCAGTTCCAATTGTTCAAAGCTAACCACATGACTCGGGTCATGCACATACTTCCGAAGTTGAGAAACATGGAATACGTCATGCACTTCAGCCAAGGCGGGAGGTAGTGCAATCCGGTAGCCACAGCTGCCACTCGTTCCAGTATCTCGAAGGGGCCAACAAACCTGGGACTCAGTTTGCCCTTCACGCTGAAATGCATCACCCCACGCATCGACGTCACTTTTAAGAATACATGATCCCCGACCACGAACTCCAAAGGTCTACGATGAGCATCGGCATAACTTTTCTGTCGGCTCTGCGCCGTGCGGAGTCTTTCCCGAATCAAGCAAACTTTCTCAACTGCCTGTTCTACCAGCTCTGGCCCGAGTACTTGCCGCTCGCCGATTTCGTCCCAACAAATTGGAGATCGACACTTGCGCCCATAAAGTGCTTCATACGGTGCCATCTGGATGCTCGATTGGTAGCTGTTGTTGTACGCAAACTCCGCCAACGTGAGATGCGTGTCCCAACTAGTCTTCAAATCGATTGCACACAGCCGTAACATATCTTCAAGTATCTGATTTGTCCTTTCTGTCTGGCCATCAGTCTGGGGGTGGTATGCAGTACTGAACTGTAGCTTGGTTCCCAAAGTAGACTGTAGGCTTGTCCAAAAATGAGATAAGAAGCGTCCGTCACGGTCAGAGATGATTGAGGCAGGTACTCCGTGTAATCGAACAATCTCGTCTATGTAAATCTGTGCTAACCGATCGATGCTCCAAGTAACTTTTATAGGAAGAAAGTGGGCTGATTTGGTCAAACGATCAACTATGATCCAAATCGCATCATGCTCCCGTGGCGTCTTCGAAAATCCTATAATGAAATCCATAGTGATGTTGTCCCATTTCTACTCAGGAATAGCGAGGTTCTGCAGCTCCCTGCCGGGCCTCTGATGTTCAGCTTTCACCTGTTGACAGGCCATGCACTGTGACACAAAGGTCGCCACATCCTGCTTCATACCTTGCCACCAGAAGGTTCTGCATAAGTCCATGTACATCTTAGTGCTCCCCGGATGCAAGGAATACTTCGCATAGTGTGCTTCCGCCATAATTTCCCTTCGGAGTTCTGGGTCGTTAGGAACACATAGCCTTCCTTTCATTTATAAGGTCCCATCTTCGCCTGCCACAAAGTCAGACCATCTTCCCCGCCGAAATCAGTCCGCGTACCTTCGCTAGGAACTGATCGCCCTCCTGAGCTGATTTGATTCTATCACGCAAACTCGGTTCAAGATGGAGTGATGCCAGCTGCACTCCTTGATGCTGAACCCGAAGTTCGATGCCCATCGCCTCAAGATCTCGAAGTAAATGGTTGTTTATGGATAACGAGCCCACGTGCTTCCGACTCAGAGCATTAGCAACGATGTTTCCCTTGCCCGGTGTATAAGCGATCGTCAGATCGTAGTCTTTAATCAGTTCTAGCCAACGCCGTTGTCGGAGGTTCAGTTCTCGTTGTGTGAATAGATACTTGAGGCTCTTGTGATCTGTGAAGATTTTGCAAGCAACACCATAAAGATAGTACCTCCACAACTTCAGTGCAAATACAATTGCCGCCAATTCTAAGTCGTGCATCGGGTAGTTCTTCTCGTGCGGCTTCAGTTGCCTGGAGGCGTACGATATTACCTTATCCCTCTGCATGAGCACACATCCCAAACCGAGTCCTGATGCATCACTGTATATCTGAAACTCCTCTACCCCATCTGGAAGAGCAAGGATCGGAGCTGAAACAAGACGCTCACTACCAGAATAAGTCAAAATAGCGACGCCCAAAAACGTCGCTAAATAACAAAAAAACGTCGCTAAAAAATTTTAGCGACGTATTTAGCGACGTTTTCACGCAGTCGGGAAAAACCAAGTCGCCGAAAGGAAAAACGTCGCTAAACGTCGCTATGCCGACGTATTTTAGCGACTTTTTTGTGTCGCTAAATTTAGCGACGTTTAGCGACTCCGAGTCACTAAATAGCGACGTTTATTAAAGTCGCTAAACGTCGCTAATTAGCGACTTATATAGCGACGTAACAGCGACGTATTTAATGACCTGGCAGTACTGCCATATCAGCAATTTGCGACGTACAGCGACATATTTAGCGACGTTTAGCGACGTATTTAGCGACGGCTAAATGCACGTCGCTAATTAGCGACTTTTTTAGCGACTTATAGTAACGTCGCTAGACGTCGCTAAACGTCGCTAAATACGTCGCTAAAGTTACAAAAAAATTAAAAAAAAAACCTGAATTTTTCCAAACTATTATTCCTGCAATTTATAAATTTCTAATTTAAAATATACCCGGAGCAACCCTCCGTTGAATTCTATGGGTTCGTCGACCCCTTCGGTGGAACACTCAACACCGGATTAACAATATTGAATATGAATAAAAGTATCACAGTCATACAATTAATACACACAAATATTATAGACAGACAATAAAAGTTTTACAGTCACACAAAATGGGCATAAACAGCATCACAGTAACACAAAAAGGGCATAAACAGCATCACACTCACACAAAATGGACATAAACAGCATCACATAATATATAAGTATCAGAGTATCACAGTAACACAAAATGCATAATATATAAGTATATGAAACATTATAGTATCAATCTCGAGGATTTCCAAAATGGGGCAGATACCAGTCCCTCAAATACTGCGCATAAGCAGCGTTAATGTTATCAAGCTCCGCTATGGGTGCTGGGTGACTGGAACTCCCCGTCTGAGATACCGCCGCGATAGGTGCTGGGTGACTGGAACTCCCCGCAGGTGGTATCTCTTCCTCCCTAACAGTAGTCGGCATCACTTCCTCCTTAACAGTAGGAGGCATAACTTCCTCCTTAACAGTAGGAGGTGTCGCTCTCTTGGGTGCCATCTGGTAAGATAGATGAAAACAAAGAATTAGCAAATTGACTATGTAGCAGTATAGATCATTCTAAAGTAGATTATAAAGCTTTATGTATCATTCTAAAGTAAGATAGATGAAAACAAAGAATTAGCTATTGGAACGGAAGCATAATTTAATTAAATAGCACACCAATTAATATTAAATCACTAAAAATAAAATAACTATACAAAATGACAAAATTATCCTCATCTAAAAATGTGGGGGTGACACTAACCAATACACCCACTGACACTGCATTACCCAACTTACACTAATTACTTAACTTTCAACTGAACATCGCATCATCCAGGCCCCCCCCCTTTAGTCACTTCATAGTTCAATATTACCACCACATACATGCTATCAAGATACACACCCTCAAACTTTCTCACTTGTCATTTACTACTGCCACTGCTAACATTTTTGTTAAAATTTTATCACTGAACTTCTGCTCTTCTAATTATCAGATTGCACAGAGCACCATGTATGTGCTTGAGCAACTGACCTTCACTCCCTCCCCAGGCTCATTTCTCCATGCTTGTACAACCTGTGTATAATCCATACTCAAACACGATATTACATTCATACACTCACACACCCACAGGCACAAGTATCTCATCATCCTTACAACACTTAAGTCACTGCTATTGAGCAGTGACTCTCCTCCCCTTAGTACAACTCGAGCACCAATTGGCTCCCTCACACAGATACAACAGCAGTACCAACTACCAATACTTCCCCTATCTCTTGCGGTGTTGCTCTCTCTCTAGCAGTGCAACATAAGTTGCAGCTGTTACTGATACTTCATAGCCCGACCACAGCACAGTGCTGCCCAACCCTGTTGTGTAAGCACCAAATGATGTGTACTGATATGTGCATATCACTCTACACTGCTATCACAGCTTCTATAAGCTAACCAACACACCACTTATTCCCCCACTGCCACATACACACCATTAGTCACACAGGCACCTCATTAGTTAAGGGACACACACACACAACCACGAAAATACACACACACACACACTCACACACACACACACACACATATATATATATATATATATATATATATATATATATATATATGACATCTACACAAATACATATATCATAGCCTCC
Source organism: Iris macrosiphon (assembly GCA_036927795.1). Taxonomy (NCBI): domain Eukaryota; kingdom Viridiplantae; phylum Streptophyta; class Magnoliopsida; order Asparagales; family Iridaceae; genus Iris; species Iris macrosiphon. The sequence goes on along the minus strand of JAYESA010000005.1, from coordinate 209,776,633 downwards.
AATATAACACATACACTAGCATTTAAACAAACACTTAAAGTGTATAACTAGAAAATTATGATACACATCCATTGAGAAGCCCAAAATCCTAAAGCCCCTTAAAAATCAACAACAAAAAGTAACCTAAAAAAACACTTACAAGCAAAGCAAACCCTAACCCTAATCCTAACCCCAGGTCAAAAAACCTAACCCTATCCCTAACCCTAACCCTAACCCCAACCCTAAACCTAACCCCTGCGTCTGTGTCTGTGTGTCGTGTGTGTGTCGTGTTTGTGTGTGTGTCTGTGTGTGTGTCGTCTATGTGTGTCGTGTGTGTGTGTCTGCGTCTGTGTGTGTGTGTGTCGTGTGTGTCTGTGTGCGTGTGTCGTGTCTGTGTGCGTGTGTCGTGTCTGTCAAGTGTCTTGTGTCAGTGTCACATGAGAGAGAGAGAGAGAGAGAGAGAGAGAGAGAGAGAGAGAGAGATTACCTAGAGCTCGAGGAGGAGGAGGGGGAAGCCGGAGTAGACGCAGCCGTGGAAATCCGGTCGCCGGAGAGGGGGGGGGGCGGGGGAATTCGAAAGGTTTCAAAATTTTCGACGAAATTTTCGACAGACGGAGAAAAGAAAACCGAGCCCTAATTAAACAAAAATTAGCGACGTTTAGCGACGTCACATAATTACGTCGCTAAAATTAAAATTAGCGACGCAAATGAAGTCGCTAAATACGTTGCTAAATTTTTTTGATATATACGTCGCTAATTACGACGCTAAACGTCGCTAAATCAGATATATTAGCGACGTTTAGCGACCTTAATTGAACTTATAGCGACTATCCTTTTAAAATCTTAATAAAAGTTGCTAAACGTCGCTAAATGTCGCCATTTAGCGACGTCTAGCGACGCGTTTTACAGAGTCGCTGATTTAGCGACGTTTTAACTAGACGTCGCTAAAATACGTCGCTAATACCGCTTATTCTGGTAGTGGCTGCTTAAGTTCTCGAAAGTTGGCTTCGCAGTCATCACTCCATTTGTATACAATCCCTTTTTGAGTGAGGCGAGTCAAAGGCGAGGCTAGTTTAGAAAAGCCTTTACGAACCTACGGTAGTATCCCGCTAGGCCCAGAAAGCTTCGAACTTCGCTGGCTGATGTAGGTTGCTTCCAATCCACCACCGCCTCTATTTTCTTCGGGTCTACGGCGATGCCTTCTGCCGAGACGACATGACCAAGAAATGCCACGCTGTTCAACCAGAACTCACACTTGTTGAGCTTAGCATACAACTGATGCTCTCGTAATATCTGCAGCACGACCTTTAGGTGTTCCTTGTGTTCCGCCTCATTCTTGGAATATATTAGAATGTCGTCGATGAACACGACCACAAACTTGTCTACGTACGGCCGAAACACGCGGTTCATCAGATCCATGAAAGCTGCAGGGGCGTTCGTTAAGCCGAACGACATCACGAGAAACTCATAGTGTCCGTATCGGGTCCTGAATGCAGATTTTTCAACATCGTCTGATTTGATTTTCAACTGGTGATATCCTGACCTGAGATCAATTTTAGAGAAAATTGTTCCACCTTGCAGCTGATCAAACAAGTCATCTATCATTGGCAATGGGTACTGGTTCCGCACGGTCGCCTTATTTAGTTCTCGGTAGTCAATACATAGCCGCATGGATCCATCCTTTTTCTTCACGAACAGCACCGGAGCGCCCCATGGAGAAACGCTTGGATGAATGTATCCTCGGTCCAACAGATCTTGTAACTGAATCTTAAGTTCCTTCAGCTCTGCTGGGGCCATTCGATAAGGTGCCTTTGATATCGGTCGCGAATCCAGAAAAGTGTCAATGCTGAATTCGATCTCACGATCTGGAGGCATTCCAGGCAGCTCGTTCGGGAAAATATCGAGGAAATCTGCTATAATTTTAGCCTGAGCTGCATCTGCACTTTCCTGTCGGGTGTCTTGAACAGAAGCTAAGTACCCTTCACAACCCGAATGCAACATACGCCTAGCCGAAATTGCTGATATCATCATTGCCGTCTTCGGTGCAGCGCTGCACGAATAGTAAAAGTCTGCCTCGCCGGGTAGACGGAATACGACTCGCTTCTCCGCGCACTCGATTGTTGCATGACAAGCACCCAACCAGTCCATCCCGAAAATAATATCGTAATCCTTGATGTCTAATACAATGATATCTAAGGAAAGCTTCCTTCCTCCGATGCAAATATAACCATCCTTACAGATCGCATGGGCGGGCATGTCGACTCCCGAAGGTGTGCTCACGTAAAGATTCATATTTAAGGGAGTAGAAGCTAATTTATGCTTAATAGTAAAATTAGCAGATATGAAACTATGCGTAGCACCTGAATCGAATAAAACTCTAGCGGGCAAATCTCTGAAAAGTAATGTACCTGTCACGACAGTTTCAGAGATGGATGCCTCATCCCGAGTCAGTGCATAGACTCGTCCTTGAGCACCCTGGCATCGTGGGTTCAATGCCACACCATTGGCATCACTTGCTGGAGGCCCCCTGTTATGATTCCCGTGGTTCTGATTCCCGTGGTGCTGATTCTCATTGTTATGATTCCCATTGTTATGATTCCCGTTGTTATGATTTGGTTTTGCCTCACGGCAGTTGAAATGCTTGTGGTCCAGACGACCATATTTAAAACATCCAGTAACTCGGCATTCCTCCACTCGATGCCCTAACCTGCCGCACCTATTGCAGTATGGTGCACGGGATGGGCCCCTATGCTCAGATGTGTGTGGACGCTTTTGTGCTCCAGACCATCCCGTTTCCTGAGGTCGCTTATTATTGTTGGTATGGGAGGTTTGCACATCGGCCCTTGGTGGACAGCGCCTAAAGATTCGCTCGCTGTTCAGGGCAGCTTCATAACATTCCCTGTATGTTTGACACTTCTGGTTGATGACGTCCCTACGCAAATCATCATTCAAACCCATCTGAAAGCGGTAGCACCACGCCTGCTGGTTAGGCAAGAAGTGCCCAGCAAACTTAGCCAGTTTAGCGAACACCGAGTCATAATCGTCCACAGACAAACTTCCTTGCACCAGATTGCTGAAGTCGTCTTCTTTTTGTTGCCGCACGGCCCGGGGAATATATTGTTCAATGAAGGCAGATTTAAACATTTCCCATGTGATTTTGCAGTTGGGATTGGCATTATAGATCCCTTGCTTAGTGGCTTCCCACCAATCATGCGCACGCAGCTCCAGCTGAACTGATACACAGGCCACTCTTTTGGATCCCCTAATGCCGACCAAATTGAAGAGTCCCTCCAGCTTTGCAATCCAACCCATCACCACGCCCGGTTCTGCTCGTCCGTTGAACGTTGGTGGATGCATCTTAGTGAACTCTGCGGTACGGCAGGTGTTCCTTGCTGGATGCTGTGTTTCTTCGGACTCATCCTCTACCGCCACAGCCGGCGGTGTAGCAGGCATCACTGTAGCGCCCCCATTGTTGGGTACCAAGGATGCAATCAGTTGCATCATGGTATCCATCTGCTTTTGTTGAGCAGCAAACTGTGCCTGTTGAGAGATGGCTTGTTGTTGCTGCACCTCCATGAGATGCATAAGCCGTTCGGACATATCCATTGAACCCGCTCCTCCGGATTCTCCAGAACTTGTCGGATCGTTCTGGACGGGCTGAGCACTGCTTGCAGCGGCAGTATTTTTCTTAGCCATTGCTACAAAAGAGAGTAGCTTGTTAATACCTCAAAACGATAGATTTTTGTATCTATGGGCTCATTGTATAGGCGACTCATCTCATGCAGCGGACGCCGAATGCAACTCAACCGAGAGGCGCATCAAACTCCTTTATAATCTTTTGAAATCCCAAGGACGTAAAGCCTAAGCTCTGATACCAATATGTCACGCCCCGATCCCGAAAGGTTCAATCGTCCTCGCTGGATCCTTCACGGAACCGATTCGTCCTCGCAGGGGCGTGATGCCGTACGAGCCTGGAGTTGCGCTCGTACAAGGCAAGAACTCGCAGTTATAGGAACCCACTTTGAAACACAATTTAGAAAACACATTCACAGATAATTGAACACAAGTGCAGGAAGAAATATGCTTTTTCATTGATAATTCAGAGTAATTTACATAGAGTCTACATTGATGCGCCTTCTCGGCTACTTGAAATACATAAGAAAAGATAACTCAAAATGTAGGGCGCGCTCCATCAGATAGTCCCCGTCGTCCATACATTACGCCCTCGTATAGGTTGAAAGTCCAAGCCTACAAAATAATCTGACTCCAACTATACTTCAAAATAGAGGTGCTCCTAACGCCTCTTCGTCTATCCACTAGCGTTGCACCGTCTGAGTGCCTGAAATAGTTGCCCACAACGTGGGTCAGTACTTAACTTATACTGGTGAACGGGATGAATCCCACTCGACTAAATCGACACTAGCTTATTAGGGGCGAGCATGCATTAAGATGACTTCTATAAAGAAGCAAATAAAATCAATTCATATCAGTTGCATGTTTTGATAGGAATGAAAATAGCATTGAATCCAACCAGTGCATCGATTGCTTACTCAACCGATGTACGCCTTCCCTGCAACGAAACACAAGTATACTTACCATCTGCACAAGACAATAAATTAGCATGTGTTCTATTCTATGCGATCATTGGTGTGATCGACACCTTAGGGACATATTCTAAGCATTAACGGTGCGCCCTATCAGCCTGGGTAGCAAGCCCTGCTGGAGGTCCCGCAATGTATCGTGACTAGCACGAATCAATATTTCCCTCCGGATCGATACGGTTCCAGTGCCCCGAAAAGCCGTCTTGAGGAAATGATAAACCTTGTGCACAAGTTGTCCCAGACCATGCAAATGCATAAATATTTTATATCTCATACAATGCATCAAATTAAACAGATTAAGTAAAGCAGCAATATATATCTTATGCAACAGTTTATATTTTCTCAATGCGGTGTTCCGATTTTTATATCCCATGGGTCCAAACTCCATCCGAGGCACCAGGCCGCAACCAACAGCCAATTCCCTTTCCAACCAACTCGAATTATAAGGTGTGCAAGCATATAGTAAAATTAGTCTACAATTCCTATGTTCCTTTCTTAGTGGCTGGCATGCATTGTGGCTAAGCATTTCCTAGGCGTCCAACCGGGCATCATCGAGTGAACATTTAAAAACATTAGAGATGTTGGCATGAAGAAGTAGGAAAGAAGGGACCAAACCACTCACTGGTTAAGGGAAAAGTTGCTGAAATAAGGAATCCCGCCTAGCGACGATCAAACGTCAGTTACGCGGACCTGCAACAGCACGAGCACCGAGTTAGAATTCTTGCCTATCCTTCCTTGCCGAACTCCACAAAATTCAAGCTCCAATCAATAAAACTAACAGCAAAAACCAAGCAACTCGAAAGTAACACCAAATCAAATCCCAAAGCGGCAATCAAGAAAACCAAGTAACCAAACACGAAAACTATTGGACTCGTTTCAATAGAGGCCTTTCCATGAGTTGGAAAGGATCATCGTATTTCGTCCGTGGCAATAAGATGCCGAAGATCTAAGCATACTCTGATGGACTAGCCACAAGCCTAATTATATAGTGCACATTCCGGTCGGATCGGGATTTGAGGCACTACAAAAGTGGACTCCATATATGGGCCACTTTGCACCAAAACTGTGCTAAGGGTAAAGGTCTCAAAATAGGACAAATTATTGGTCAAATAAATTCTAAATGTCAATACAAATTCAACGGTATGTCCAAATGTGAATTCCGGTGAGCCGAACACAATTTCGTCCAAAAAGTCAACCGTGGGGCCCGCTAATTGGCGACTTGGTCAACTGTCTCAGAATTGTGTAAAAATTGGGTCACAGGACCAGCGCATTATTTCGAGTCCAGTGACGTAAGTTTTGTCTCAATCTGATGAGCGTACACAAAATGCGCACAGCTTTCATAAAAGTTGCGACACGGGGATTATTCGCGGATACGGGCTGATTCTGACGCGCACACGCGTCCGAATCAGTTTTCACGAACTCTCACGTGTCCGGGTATACTGCGCGCACCATTTGGTATACTTGGTACACAGCGAAAAGGTCCCGTTTGGCGGAGCGCGTTCCGTTTTACAACTTTTGGAAATCTAGAAAAAGTGTATTTTCGGGTTTTTCCAACTAATTAAATTCCACATACAGCAGTTAATAGAATAATATAAATGACAGAAAATAAACTAGGTCAAGTGGTCTTTGTATACCAATAAGAAAAATAGGATTCGGATCTCTGTGGTGGAAGATACGAATCCGAGAACAGGGGTGGTTGCAACATAATTTCTGGAATTTGAAAAGTGGTCATTTTCTTCGACTTGGCATCGATTTTTACCTAGGTTTGTACATTGTTCGAGATAAACTATTCGATATGATGGGAAGGGGGATAGATGAGGATCATACCGGTGAAGACGGGGTCGAGTTTGGTCCAGCGAGAGCGCGAGAATCGAGACAGGAAAATAAGTACGTTGTTTATCAGTTTCTGCCTCGCGCGCGCGGCGTCGCAATGTGCAGCCGGCGGCTCTGGAGCATGGCGGCGGCCTGGGGCGGTCAGTGGCAGGCTTCGGTGGTGTGGCTGCGGCGAGGCTCAGCGGAGGAGGAAGGATTAGGGTTTTGTCGAGGAGAATATATATAGGGAAGAGAGGGAGAGGGATAATCGCAAGGAGGGATTATGTCTGCGCGGGTGAAAAAATAGAGGGGGGTGGCTGCTGCTTATTTGCTTTGATTCTTACTCTCTAATGGGTTCGGGTCATGGGGGTTTGGGTAGACTAAGGGTTTGGGTTTGTGATCCATTAGGGATTTCAAATCATTCTTTTTCTTTCTTTATTTCTTTTCCTTATTCTTTTCTTCTTATTTCTATTTAATATATATATATATATATATATATATATATAATAATTCTAAAAATTTTATTCGTGCACACCATTAAGCAAGCAACTATCCAAAGGGTCTCCTACATGAAATAAATAAAAAAAAATTATACCGGCTCCATAAATCTCCTAAATGCACAAACACCTAAAATAAAAATTAACAAAAATCTATTTCTCCTAATTAGCTCATAATTACTACAATTAAATTAATAATTAAAATAATAAATATGGGTTTTAGGATCAGGGGTTTTATATCCTACCCAACTTATAAAAATTTTGTCCTCGAAATTAAAACTAAGCCACGATAGAAAGTCAAAAATGGTATAAGATAGAGATTTGTAAATTAGTCTGTACCTTTCTCCATCCTAATCTCCATGATTTTCCCATTGCTATGGGGATGCTCGGAGGGCTAAAATTTGCATTGGTTAAAATACAAGGCTAGGTTTAAATGAGGGCGATGTTGCGTGTTGCACATTCCGAAAATCATGGAAGAATCCACATGAACGAAAAATAGGTTTCTTCATGTCTCATGTCCAATGGTGTGGACACCTAAATGCTCTTTTGCATGAAAGCGCCCGACCATTAAAACGTTGCACAAAGATGGAAATTAGATTAAATAATCAAAATTAATGCACAAGGTATTCTTGAGTTAATTAGAAGTACATGGGATAACATCAGGTGGGGCACAAGTGGCATGGGCATAGAGGGCTCGTGATAGAATATTATCAATATTGGGTTGCACATAATGGGTCAAGATTGTGTCTCCAATTTTGATTTGGAACGCACAAGGATACAAGTTGGAATTAATTTAGAATTACATACAAAAGTCTGCGACAAGTATTGCACGACTAAAATGTAGCACAAGGGGGTTCAATTATAAGTTACACAAAGGTCAGAATAGGCATGTCTAGGACAAGGATGTGAAGTTTGTAGGAAGCAGTGGCTAGTGTAGTGCTCTAATTATCGAAGCATCGGTAAGGTGCGCTAAGTGGTACAAATATTGGAATAAAAATACCGTGTTCTATTTCTAATAGGATTCGAGCTAGCCTCAGTCTCACTATCTAAGCCAAGTAGGTCTAGTTTTTGGGTGAGGGAGTTTACAATCTAGCCAACTTAAAAACATGTCATCCTCAAAATTAAAATAAGGCCTAATTTGTTAATCCTTCATGTACATAAGCCAAGTCAGTCGCAATCTCTTTGCGATAATTAAAATCATAAGCATATCCATCGCAATCACTTCAAGGTTAAGATAATCACTCTTCCAATCAAAATTTAACCTATTGTAATCTCTTCTCACATTTTTAAATTATCAATATCCAAATTTAAATTAATTTCGTATAACATCTTCAAGAATTAAATACGCATATGAATTTTACATCACGATCTCCCATTATCATAATCTCCGCTAGCTATTATTCACTTATGAATTTTGTATCCTTCAAATCTTTAAATTTAATTCACATCCCCAATAATTATAATAGGAAATCCAGCAATCAAAATTTAACTTTTAATTCAAATCATCCAATTGTAAAAATTTACTACTTCACCAATTGTTCAAGCCTAGGATTCTATATTTATCCTTAAGGTTTAAGTCGATGATTCAATCTTCAACATTCAAACTTCAAATCATGCACTCAAGGTATAAATATTTGATCCTCCATATCGAGATTTTAAATATCATTAAATCTTCATCATTGTAATCATTCTTTTAAAATTTCTCAATATTAAAGTGACTTGAACCTCCCAATCTAGTCTTGCTTGTTCACAAATAAATTCCTCTCAAGTTGCCAATGCAACTTCTACCTAACTTAGAATTTACCCATCTACCATATAAGGCTATACATTTAAAAAATCCTCCTCAAATTATTTAATCATGTTATTTAATCCTCAAAATTTTTAACACCAATTATATCACATATGATATGCCCTTAATCAATTTATAAAAGATTGTTACCAGATAATGTGGTTGGCCTATGGGTATCTCTTGTACTACCTGTATATCAACTTATACTAAGCACAAGATTTCGTCTTTCCAAATGAAGGGAAGACGGATAACAATAATAAAGAGTTCAAGGGGGAGGTTCTAGAATAGAAGTATGGGGATCAAGGCGTTTAAAGAATTCAATAGAAATTGTCAACGCAGTTGTGGATTAAAATCCTATTTTGGTAAATTTTTATTCACATGCTCATATCAGTACAGTTATGTAGCTGATACGATATGCTCAGGCATGCCTAGAGGGCAAGTGCATTCGTCTACTAGACACTATATATCTCAATCCACGTAAAGTAGTTATGTGAAGGGCGAACCAAGCGCACTAAGGTTAGCTAGACCTTAATGTACTGATTCTAAAACATATTAGTGTATGCATCCACTAATACATATGTTGTGAACAAGCTTGATAAAAGAATAAACTTGCAAAACTAGGCTATAAAATAGCAGCATAAGTCAAGGTAGTATAAAAGGTAATTGCGCTAGATCATGATGAAATAAGGTACAAATAATTCAAGTTCACAAACAAAACAAAACAAAATAAGACTCTACAGTCCCTACAGTCGTAGTACTAACACCTTGTCTAAGCTGCTAGTCGACAAAATAGGGGTGTGGGCCTTTAAGTTCTACCATCAGAATAAACACTTTTGTCTTATGCAAGCATATAGCTAATGTCATTCAATTATACTACAATAATAGTTCAAAAGACTATGTGATACTAGGTTGTGAGGTATACTACCCAACTTATAATAATTATCTAATACTGTGATAGTCTTAAGGGGGTTCTACAAAATAATATTATCGTTGTAAGCAAAGCATGAACTCTTATTGGGGTTTACGAGAAAATCATCCTATTGCATTATATCGGTAATGGTCACCTTAAGTTTTAAATTGTAGCGCTTATAGAGCAAGTGTCGACATTAAGAATGAAAGGGTTACTGGTTCTTAAGTGAAAAGAGGATATACCTATATTGGGTTATGGATACGAATTACGCGATTTAAAACTAAGGATAATCATCAAGTTACCATCTACCAGAATAACTCAAAACTATCAAGTTCTAACTATCAAGCTCGACTTTTCAAAGTTTAACATCGATAACTATAATCCTAGCAAACTACATATCCTTAACATAGAATAAAATCACTCGGTCTACAATCAGAAGTGTCAGGGGGCACGAGTTGAAAGATGAAGAAAGGAAGAACATAATTAGTCGTCGCACAATTAGCGAACGTTAAGGTCGCAGAGGAACAATATGTGAAATTAAAATAGAGGGCTCTAGATAGCATCATGGTTTTCTAAAGGGGAGTGGTATGCTAGTTGCTACGTTCGAGGTATGATCAAGAAAAAAGTGTTGATTATATTCCTCTAGGCTTCCTAAGATGTTGTCTACTAATAATAAGACAATGATCTAAGTTTATAGTTCTCCAATACTATCTAATTATGAAGGTTAGGTTCAGTCCTGATATTCAATCTTGGTTTTCTATTGGTTCCTCAATACTAGGGTCAAACATCATGGTAAAACTTCTAGCTAACTCTAGTAGTGTCTATACTACTCTCAAGTCTTCATAATACATCATGGGGTAATGGTAAACCAATCTATAGATAAGGAATTCTAGGGTTCACTAGATATTCTAAACTTAGTGGTGTGTCAACACTCTAGTTGTATTCTTAATAGAAAGGTTACCATACTTATCATCTAGCAACATGGACTTCTATATTCTAGGAGGGGCTATACTCAAGGAATTATCAGGGAAGTACAGGAATCAAGCAGGATATAATAGTTTAAATAGGACAGATTGAAAGGAATGTGAATCATAGTCAATAGTGGATGAGATCCTATATTCTAATCCTATTTGCAGGCTTGTTCGGTACAGTAACGTAACCGAGACAATATGCTCTCAATCTGCATGGGCCACCACTAAAAATATGTCACGCCCTAGTCCCAAAATACGTAGGACTAGGACACGTAAGCATGCCAGTCGTATGAATATGTCACTCCAATATATTGAAACCATAACACACGTACACTGTAATATGAATAACAATTCACAAGTGGTAAATATATATATCTCAGAGCATAACTAAATCTTATTCACAGAAATAATATATAAATAAATGACCAGTATCTATGAACTAGAGCTCAATATAAAGTATCTCAAGATGACAGTCGGATGGAAACAAATCCACTGACAAACTAGAATGAAGAATAAACAAGATAAATGCAATATAAATACAACCTATAACAATCACGAGGCTCGAAGAGAAGACCTCTCGCAATATAAGTAGCCATTCCGGATCTGCGCTCCTGCAAATACTCATAAACAATACACCTGGAAAGGGACCAGGTCCTCAGAGGAACATAACAAGATACATAAAAGCATGCCATAAAGTAAATACTGTAAAACTCCAGGGTGACCTACCCATCTAAGTGAAATACAAGTTTTAGGACAAATTTGAGTGTATGGGAGAGTGTAGGCTAGACATATGCTGACGTAATTCATCAATCGTGACAACTGGCTAGTATATACCACATATGCCCCCATAGGAGGGCGCTCAGTAATAACGTCCATCTCCGAAGAGCATGACATCTGTATAATATAACGTCCATATCACCCCGAAGAGTGTAGCAGCAGTGTAGTATATATCGTCCATATCGCTCCGAAGAACGTGGCATCAGTATAGTATATATCGTCCATATCACTCCGAAGAACGTGGCAGCAGTGTAAAGGAAGTGGGGTGTCCCATACGCCTACTAGTCGTCCTCCCCGCCCAATGATCTAAGCATGTTATATCCGCAACACGCCTTAGCTACTACACGGGGCATCGTAACTCTGGCTTATACTTTATCGCTAGAACAATAGCCCAACCTTACAACCAAACAAGGACAAGGATCGGGCCATTGTATCACGACAGTCTATGCTCCGCCTACTAATAACTGCTAAGTCTTCTAACATGCATCACTATTAGCAGTTATACCCTATCCGTTGTACGCCTACACGTACAAGTGGCCAACCATATACGCAAGTTCGTGCCATACATGGGACTTTCAAAACGTGTAAGAAATGTGTCAAGGCCTGGGAGTCATACCAATAACTCCACAACTTTAGGTGGGTCTACTAGACACTAGGTCAGACATAAATCCTAACGTCAACGCATCTGTTGACTGCACCCGAGTCTCTCTCGGATACGCACAGTTATATCATCTAAAATAATAAACATGCAACTAAATGGTCAGTAATTTCGGGTCAAAGCGAGCTCCACATATGGGCCATTTTGCACCAAAAAGTGTGCCAAGGGTAAAGGTCTCTAAATGGGACAAATTATAGGTCAAACAAACTCTAAATGTCAATACGAATTCAACGGTATATCCAAATATGGATTCTGGTGAGCCAAACACAATTTTGCTTAAAAAGTCAACCGTGGGGCCCGCCAATTGGCGACTTGGTCAACTGTCTCAGAATTGCGTAAAAATTGGGTCACAGGACCAGCGCATTACCATGAGTCCAGTGATACAAGTTTCGTCGCAATTTGACGAGCGTATACAAAATACGCACGGCTTTTGCAAAAGTTGCGACGCGGGGATTGTCTGCGGATACGGGCTGATTCCGACGCGCACAGGCGTCTGAATCAGTTTCCGCGAACTCTCACGTGTCCGGGTATACTGCGCGCACCGTTTGGTATACTTGGTACACAGCGGGCCGGTCCCGTTTGGCGGGGCGCCCTCCGTTTCATAACTTTTGGAAATATAGAAAAAGTGTATTTTCGGGTTTTTCCAACTAATTAAATTCCACATACAGCAGTAAATAGAATAATGTAAATGACAGAAAATAAACTAGGTCAAGTGTTCTTCGCATACCAACAAAAAAAAACTGGATTCAGATCTCTGTGGTGGGAGATACGAATTCGAGAACAGGGGTGGTTGCAACATAATTTCTGAAATTTGGAAAGTGGTCATTTTTCTTCGATTTGGCATCAATTTTTACCTAGGTTTGTGCGCTGTTCGAGATAAACTATTCTATAGGATGGGAAGGGGGATAGATGAGGATCATACTGGTAAAGACGAACCGAGACGGGAACACAGGTACGTTGTTTATCAGTTTCTGCATCGCGCGTGCGGCGTCGCGATGTGCGGTCGGCGGCTCTGGCGCATGACGGCCGGCGGCCTGGGGCGGTCGACGGCGGGCTCCGGTGGTGTGGCGGCGGCGAGGCTCAGGGGAGGAGGGAGGATTAGGGTTAGGGTTTGGTCGAGGAAAATATATATAGGGAAGAGAGGGAGAGGGATAATTGCAAGGGGGGATTATGTCCGCGCGGGTGAAAAAGTAGAGGGGGTGGCTGGTGCTTATTTGCTTTTATTCTTACTCTCTAATGGGTTCAGGTCATGGGGGTTTGGATAGACTAAGGGTTTAGGTTTGTGATCCATTATGGATTTCAAATCATTCTTTTTCTTTCTTTATTTCTTTTCCTTATTCTTTTCTTCTTATTTCTTTTATTTCTATTTAATATATATATATAAAAGAATTCTAAAAAATTTATTCGTGCACACCATTAAGCAAGCAACTGTCCAAAGGGTCTCCTACATGAAATAAAAAAAAATTATACCGGCTCCATAAATCCCCTAAATGCACAAACACCTAAAATAAAAATTAACAAAAATCTATTTCTTCTAATTAGCTCATAATTACTACAATTAAATTAATAATTAAAATAATAAATACGGGTTTTAGGATCAGGGGTTTTACTGTTCGCCTCCCAGCCGCTCCCCGCCGCCCGACAGTCCATCTACCATACCGGCCGCCATCCCTACCCCTTCACGTACCCGTATCGGCCGTCGGCCACCCTATAAAAACACCCGAGCCACCCCTCACCCCCACTTCACCCGATGCTGCCTCCGCCGCTTCTCCTCTTCGACGATGCCGACGCCGACCCCAGCGCCGACGAGCAGCAAACCGCCGTCGAGGAGCACCGCCTCCCCGCAGTCGTTGCATCGTGTCGTGCCGTGTACGCACTGTATAGACATTTCTGACCCTTGTTCCAGTAAGCTTTTCTCTCTCCTCATCGCGTTGTTTTTCGATCGGTCTGTTGTGACACGTTCGCTGTGTAACCCTCTCGAACCCCGTACAATTTGATTGGAATATCGTGTCCTGTGTCCATCGTAAGCTGCAACACAAAAACAGGAAACTATATCCTAATTTTGGACTTCAGAAACTGTCCCAAACTTATAAGTTTACGGCTGTTTTACGTCCAACCTGTTTAATAATTCTAAAATTCACTTGAACAGTAAATTAGATAATATAATCGAATTTTAAACCCTGTAATTAGATTATTTTATTGTTCTATAATTTATGTTTTATTTGTGGGTAAAATCGACCAAAATCTTAGTTAATAATACCCAAATTTTCTCAAAATTGTGTGCGTCCTGCTAAACGAGGCAACTTCGTTGTGTGTGAATTTTATCGAAAGGTGCGCATCGTGTATGCTTCAGTCATTAACTCCTGTCTTAATTCTCCATTTGGAACATACAGGCGATTTCCAAACCTCAATGTCCCGTCTTCGTGTATGCAAAGTCCTGTCTGCATGCCGGCTTCTGTCCTCTCTTTGAGTCTTCGAAATCTAGCATCGGTAGGCAATGCCTCTTTAATTCTTTCCACAAGTGACGACTTAATTTCAAGATTAGCCAGCAATCCACTATATCCTGGTAAAACAACCTCTATCTGAAGCTCCTGTAGATCTCTCAATAACTCGGGCTGCACTGTCAAGAAATAAGCCGTAGGCTTCCTACTGAGAGCGTCTGCTCTGACATTCGTCTTTCCCGGATGATACTGCAGATCTATGTCAAAATCTACCATCAATTCGAGCCAACGTCTCTGCCTCATGTTGAGCTCCTTCTGAGTATATACATACTTCAGACTCTTGTGATCTGTAAAGATTTTTACCTTCTCACCATAAAGATAGTGCCTCCAAATCTTTAATGCAAATATAATTGCTGCTAACTCCAGATCGTGTGTTGGATAGTTTTTCTCGTGGACCTTCAACTGTCTCGATGCATAAGCAATAACTTTGCCATGTTGCATCAAAACACATCCTAGTCCATTACCTGATGCATCACTGTAAACAACAAAATCTCCTGACCCTGAAGGAAGAGTCAAGACAGGTGCTGTTGTTAATCTTCTCTTCAGTTCTTTGAAGGCCTTTTGGCAGTCTTCTGTCCATATAAACTCCTGATCTTTATGTGTCAGCTTCGTCATCGGTTCTGCAATCCTTGAGAAATTTTCTACAAACCTTCGGTAATATCCCGCGAGTCCGAGAAAACTTCTCACCTCCGCAACTGATGTGGGTGTAGGCCAAGTCTCTATTGTCGCAACTTTCTCTGGATCTACTAAAAGTCCTTCTCCTGAGATGATATGTCCCAAGAAAGGCACTTTGTCCATACAAAACTCACACTTACTGAGTTTGGCATATAACTTTTCCTGTCTCAAGGTCTCTAGCACGATTCTGATATGCTCCTCGTGCTCTTCGTGGTTCTTGGAATATATTATAATGTCGTCAATGAACACAACCACAAATTTATCCAAGAACTGATAGAAGACTCTGTTCATCAAACTCATAAACACTGCTGGCGCGTTGGTTAAACCAAACGGCATTACCAAGAACTCATAATGTCCATACTTGGTCCTGAAAGCTGTCTTTGGTATGTCTTTCTTCCTTACTTTGATCTGATGATAGCCGGATCTAAGGTCAATCTTCGAGAATACCCTAGCACCACTCAATTGATCGAATAAATTATCAATGCGTGGTAAGGGATACCTGTTCTTGATGGTCACAGCATTCAGTGCCCTGTAGTAATGCACAAACATACTGTTCCATCCTTCTTCTGCACAAATAATATTGGTGCTCCCCAAAGTGAAATACTGGGCCAAATGAAACCCTTCTCCAGAAGATCATCAACCTGTTCTTTCAACTCCACTAACTCCTTAGGTGCTAGCCGATAAACTGATGAAGTGATAGGCTCTGCTCCTGGAGTTAAGTCTATTGTGAATTCTATTTTTCGATCAGGTGGTAAACCTGGAAGATCATCAGGAAATACATCCACAAATTCTGATATGACTCTTGGGTAACCTGTCTCCCCTTCTACAGATAGTACCCTAAGAGTAGGCTGAACTCCTTGCTCTACTGCTCCTCGAAGAAACTTAAATTCTGGATGTCCAGGCGGTCTAAATATAATCCGTCCAAGTCGGCAATCAAGAGTCGTATGGTACTGACTTAACCAGTCCATACCAAGTACAACATCATAATCCGGCATAGAAAATATCAGAAATTGAGCTCGCATTTCTCTCCCACAAACTACTACAGAACATGATCTACAGACGTCACTAACCGGAATAATTCCACCTTTTGTAAGAATTCTCTTCATCTTCGGAAGGGGTGCGATAGCTACTCTATGGGTGGCTACAAAGCCAGCTGCTATAAATGAATGCGATGATCCAGAATCAAATAATGCTACAGCTGGTAATGAAGCTACTAAAATAGTACCTGCGATGACCTCGTCTGCCGTAGCCTCCTCCTCAACAGCTAATGTGAATGCATGTCCTCGTCCCTGAGCTGGACCTCTCTGCTGCTGCTGAGCCTGCTGAAATAGAGCTGCTTGTGGTGCCAGGGGTGGTCTCTGCTGATTTCCTCCTGGGGCTGGTGGCCTGACGCCTCCAACTCCTGTCTGCTGTGCTCCTACTGCTGGATAAGCTGATCGTGGTGCAGGTAAAGCTAGTCTCGGTGCTCCCTCTCTGCGCTCGGTGCAGTCTCTGGTTTGATGCTGGTTGGACCCGTAATCCAGGCAGAGTTCCAACTTACGTATTTATTCTCTCTCAATGTGACCTATCTTGCCGCAGTGGCGACAAGTAGGGAGAGACATGGCCCTGTGTGCTGTCCTCTCTGGCATACTCCTCTGGGACCGTTTTGTTGAATCTCCATGCGCTGTCCTGGATGGTGCTGAGGTGATAGGCCTCTTCAGGTTTGACTCCCTTCTAGTGACGCGCTCCATGCATCGTGCTGCTGCGAGAACGTCGGTATAAGATGTAGGTGCGACCGATCCAATCAATCTCTTGAGCTCGAACTTTAGCCCGTCAAAGAACTTCTCAGCTTTTTTTCCTCTATCGCAATCAAGGTTGGGGCAAAGCGACAGAGGAGAATAAATTCTGCGTTGTATTCTTCCACTGTCATATTGCCTTGGATAAGGCGGTTGAACTTGTCTCTGATCTCTGACCGTGCTACTATTGGAATATACATCTCTCGGAAGAGTCTGGAGAACTCTTCCCAAATGACTCAGTCCTGTCCGAGCCTCCTCTCTTCTGCTAACCACTAGTGATGTGCATTTTCAGTTAACTGCATTCTGACTGCATTCATTCATTTCTCTCTCGGAAGTTCAGCTGCTTCCAACTGGTGCTGTATGTTTGTGAGCCATTCATGAACTTCTGTTGGCCCCTCTCTACCAGAAAATATACGAGGTTTAAGGTGACGGAAGTAGGTGATAGATCCCGTCGCTGATTGCCTCGCTGGTGGATTTGCCTGCTCTAATACGGATACCAGGCTGGTTCTCAGATACTCGGCCTCCTGACGATGTGTCTCTTGCTGAATCTATTGCTGGGCTTGCATCATGGCATACATCATCTGGAACATCTGTTGCCCGTCCATGGCTTGTCCTGGCGGGAAAACTGGTATCTGTGGAGTAAACTGTGGTGGAGGTAGGATGTCATCTCTCCGAAACCTTGGATTAGGCTGGCCGGTTTGATCGTTCTGCGATGTTTGTCCTTCGTTGCCTGGGGTCACTCCGTCTATATAAGTAAACACAGCATCGTGTGGCGTATCCAATGGAATCTCGTCTCTGTTCCTGGGATCCATTACTCTGCAACAAAAAGATAAACTGTAAGAACGCTCAGAGGAATCAATACAGGATGCAAATCAAGTAACAAGTTTGAGTTCGATATAGAGTTCAAAATGGTTCAAATAATGGATGAGATCCTATAACTTATCCTATCCTTAGGGCAGGCTGGTCCGGTCCCTAAGTTGAAACCGAACAATTTAGTCGTAGACCTGCATGGGCCACCATAAAAACTATGTCACGCCCCAGTCCCAAAATACCGAGGGACTAGACACGTGGCAATGGCCAGCAGTACGCACCGATGGACAAATCCAATTTAATGGATCCATCAGGGCATACTTAAGCTGTAAAACAAAGTCTACGACAATCATGGCACAACTAATCTCATCCACACAAGATATAAAATATGATCCACAGAATAAATAAGGAATGTAAATCATCTGCTAGTCTCAACAAAGTGCTTCAGGGAACAACCCGATAAATATCTAATACAATGGTTCAACAGACCAAAATATAAATGACTGAAATAAATAAATACTGAGCATGAAACATGGATGCTCAGAAAAAGTCTTCGGCTAACACCTCGTCCTCGGATGGCGGTACAGCTCCTGGATCCGCTTCTGCTGCGGTCCCGTATACCTCGGGATAGATCTCGTCTGCAAATCCTGGGGACATAATCCGGATCCAGGTCCTCAGGGGACATAGCAAGGTACAGAAAATATAAGCTAAAATAAATACAGTACAGAATAATAAGATAAATAGGGTAAGTATGTAATCATCTGTGTGAAATGTAAGAGAGAACATCAATAGTGCTCAGGATGAAACAACTACAAGCTCTGTGTAGGGGAGCCGGTAGCAGTGATATCATGAGGTGGTCTAGCTCAGCGGGAGACTGAGTAGCCGGCATAACATAATCAACCTGTAGCCTGAGGGTCTCTCCAGCAATAGATGGAATAATAAGGGAATACTAAATAACCAGCTAAGTGATATGCAAGATGAGAGCAGCACTAGAACTCAGGCTGAAGCCACTACAAGCTCTATGTCGGGGAGCCGGTAGCAGCAGTAATAATGAGTAATGGGCCAAGCTCGGGCTTCAGAGTCTTGTGCCTCACAATAATAGGGGTTTATATATATGATCAGTCTGTAGCCTGTGTGTCTCTCCCCACCCAATGTAACCACACGTCTCATGTCCATAACGTCTCATGTACATGCCACGCATGATCATAGCTAAATGCAACAAGTCATAAAGTATCTAGAATATAGTATCTCTGTCAAGTCCTGTATCCTATACAGAATCACCACAAATATCTCGAAAAGATCCTGTCTCATGAACAGTGTCAAGTGTCCTGGGTCAAAGTGTACTTGGTAAGACAAGTACGAGAAGATAAAGTGTCACGAATGTCCATCTCTAGATGACAATACACAACACCGCGTACGGTGTTGGCACCCGACTAATAATCTTATGCTAAGTACGTCACACGGTCCTAGGTTAAGCATGCACAGCAATATAAGAAAGTAAGGAAAATATGTAACAATACTGCAGAGTTTGGCAAGGTACACTTGCCTGATGTTTGAATATCAACAGTCATCCCGGTATCAGTGGATCCTGTGGGTACTCCTCCAAAAGCTGTAATAAACATCACCAACCGTCTCAGAAGATGTCAAATAGCTAGAAACGCCTGTCCTTACGTCCAATTTGGACACAAGGGCAAAAATAATATTTCCGGGCCAAAGCGGGTTCCATATGTGGGCCACTTTGCACCGAAAAGCATGTCAGAGTCAAAGGTCTACAAGTCAGGAACGATGATACGATCCCAACGGAACTACCAGAATTAGATTCCGATGAGCCGATCACAAAATCGCCCGTCAAGTGGAGCCTGTGGGGCCCACGATACGCAATTTTGTCAACGTTCTCAGAATCGGACCAAACTTTGGTTATAGAACCAGCGTATTGCTATGAGTCCGATGGCGCAAGTTTCATCTCGATCCGACGTGTGTACATAAAGTTACAGCGTGTTCCAGAATGGACGGATACGGAACGGTGTCGGCGGATACGCGTTGATTCCGGTGTGCACGTACATCTGAATTAACTTCTGCTAAATCCCACACGTCCGTATCAACGACGCACACGTTTCGGTAAAGACCGCGTGCGACCAAGTCGTCCCGTTTGGCGGGGCGCACTCAGTTCCAGGATAAAATAGGGCATTGATTTTCCTATTTTTGGATCGCGGTTTGCGATCACCACAGGACGCGATGCACCGAGCGGGTTGCACGGGCACCGAGAGGGTTATACAGTCTACGCGTTGCAACTGACGGAATCGAAAACGGAGTTACGAGGTAAGAGAAAACGGTACCTGAATGAGACTCCGAGAAGTCTGAATTCCACGTGTCCGAGGGTACTGTTCGTGTCCTGGACGTGTCCGCTGTCTCCTGTGCGTCCAGGCTAGGGTTCCGATCGAGACAGCGGTGGGGGCTTCGCCTGAGGGAGTCAGGCTCGGGGTCGGCAAGGTCAGCTAGGCGGCGGCTCTGCACAGTCGGCCGGAGCGGTTCACGCGGGCCGGAGACTCGGCGTCGGGCGAGTGGCTGGGTGGACTCGGCTGGAGCGGGGCTAGGTTGACTCGGGGTCGTCGACCGCCTGTCGGCAGCGGCGTAGATGGGGGAGCCGGTGGTGGAGTTAAGGCTTAGGGTCGGCTGCTAGGGCGGAGCAGCATCGGGGTCGTGGCCGTGGGTCGCTGGAGTGATGGCGGAGTCGTCGAGAGGCGGATCGTCTAGGGTTCCGATGAAGAAGTCGGGGTCTGGTGACGGCGCGGTGAGGTCGACGGCCTGGGCATACTTCACGAGGCTTTATAGCCTCTACAGTATCTACGATGGTTAGGGTTCAGTTGGATTGCGGATCCGGGTCGGGTTTGGCTCGGATCCGACCCGACCCGACCCAATGTACAGTTTTGGTTCAGGTTTGGGTTTGGGTTTGGTTTAGTTTGGTTCAAACTTGGTTCGGTTTATACATCCAACAGTTCTTAGGGCTTAGAACGCTACTCCGGAGTCCAATAAATTCACAAAAAAATATCCTATGTCCGATTTTCCATTTTACACCATAAAATATTATTTCTATAATATTTTAACACCAATTAACAGTATTTAAAAATCTTTAACTCATAATTACCTTGGTTCTTTATCCAGAAAAATACTAAAAAAATGGGGAAAAATTGTATTAGAATTATTCTGAAAAATAGGGTGTTTACAATCTACCACCCTTAAGAGGATTGCGTCCTCGCAATTAAAGAATAAGCTACTACAAAAAGAATTATGGAAATTATAAGATAGCTTAGGTGATAACTGCCTCCATGAATAAGTGGGGATAACGCTGGCGCATAATATCCTCTCGTTCCCAAGTCAATTCTCCAGGAGAATGATGTTTCCAAGCTACGCGAACCAGTCTGATTGTTTGTCCTTGCAATGTCTTCTCACTGACGTCGAGGATGCCAACTGGTTGTTCTTCATATCTCAAGTTTGGGCCCACTGCGATCTCTGAATGATCGACTACATGACTTGGGTCGGTCACGTACCTTCTCAGCTGTGAGACGTGGAATACGTCATGCACTCCCTCTAAAGATGGTAGTAATGCAAGACGATAAGCCACCTCACCAATGCGCTCTAGAATGTCAAATGGCCCAATATACCTTGGGCTCAACTTGCCTCTACTTTCGAATCTGATAGTACCACGAGTGGGCGAGATCCTCAAGAACATGTGCTCCCCTTCTTTGAACTCTAGGGGACGTCTGTGTGTATCAGCCCAATATTTCTGTCTATCCTGAGCTGCTCGTAGATGATTTTGGATCTGTTTCACCTTTTCCACTGTCTGCGTTACCAGTTCTGGACCTAGTATTTGACGTTCACCAACGTCGCTCCAACATATAGGCGATCTGCACTTCCTTCCGTATAATGCTTCGAATGGTGCCATCTGAATGCTGGCCTGATAACTGTTGCTGTAAGAGAACTCCACTAAGTACAAATGATCTTCCCAAGATCCTCCAAAGTCTAGCATACACGATCGTAACATATCCTCCAAGATCTGAATCGTGCGCTCCGATTGGCCATCTGTCTGTGGGTGGTAAGCTGTGCTAAATTTGAGTCTGGTGCCAAGACTCTCTTGCATGCTTAGCCAGAAATGAGATGTGAATCTCGAATCTCGATCCGATACAATACTAACCGGCACTCCATGTAATCTGACGATTTGTCGCATATACATGTCGGCTAGTACTTTTATGGACTTTCTAACTCTAAATGGCAAGAAGTGTGCCGATTTAGTGAGTCTATCCACGATAACCCATACTGCATCTCTTCCGCTGGGGCTCCTTGGAAATCCTGTGACAAAATCTATCGTGATATGCTCCCACTTCCATTCTGGTATAGGAAGCGGCTGTAACATACCTGCAGTCCTATGATGCTCGGCTTTTACTTGCTGACAGACTAAATATTTAGCCACAAATCTTGCAATCTCCCTTTTAATTCTATGCCACCAATAATACTGTCTCAAGTCTCGATACATCTTGGTTTTTCCTGGGTGAACAGAGTACATAGAGCTATGTGCTTCAGTCATTAACTCCTGTCTCAATTCTCTATTTGGAACATACAGGCGATTTCCAAACCTCAATGTCCCGTCTTCGTGTATGCAAAGTCCTGTCTGCATGCCGGCTTCTGTCCTCTCTTTGAGTCTTCAAAATCTAGCATCGGTGGACAATGCCTCTTTAATTCTTTCCACAAGTGACGACTTAATTTCAAGATTAGCCAGCAATCCACTCTGTCCTGGTAAAACAACCTCTATCTGAAGCTTCTATAGATCTCTCAATAACTCGGGCTGCACTATCAAGAAATAAGCCGTAGGCTTCCTGCTGAGAGCGTCTGCTACGACATTCGCCTTTCCCGGATGATACTGCAGATCTATGTCAAAATCTACCATTAATTCGAGCCAACGTCTCTACCTCATGTTGAGCTCCTTCTGAGTATATACATACTTCAGACTCTTGTGATCTGTAAAGATTTTCACCTTCTCACCATAAAGATAGTGCCTCCAAATCTTCAATGCAAATATAACTGCTGCTAACTCCAGATCGTGTGTTGGGTAGTTTTTCTCGTGGACCTTCAACTGTCTCGATGCATAAGCAATAACTTTGCCAGGTTGCATCAAAACACATCCTAGTCCACTACCTGATGCATCACTGTAAACAACAAAACCTCCTGATCCTGAAGGAAGAGTCAAGACATGTGCTGTTGTTAATCTTTTCTTCAGTTCTTCAAATGCCTTCTGGCAGTCTTCTGTCCATATAAACTCCTGGTCTTTACGTGTCAGCTTCGTCATCGGTTCTGCAATCCTTGAGAAATTTTTTACAAACCTTCGGTAATATCCCGCGAGTCCGAGAAAACTTCTCACCTCCGCAACTGATGTGGGTGTAGGCCAAGTCTCTATTGCCGCAACTTTCTCTAGATCCACTGAAAGTTCTTCTCCTGAGATGATATATCCCAAGAAAGGTACTTTGTCCATACAAAACTCACACTTACTGAGTTTGGCATATAACTTTTCCTGTCTCAAGGTCTCTAGCACAATTCTGAGATGCTCCTCGTGCTCTTCGTGGTTCTTGGAATATATTAGAATGTCGTCAATAAACACAACCATAAATTTATCCAAGAACTGATGGAAGACTCTGTTCATCAAACTCATAAACACTACTGGCGTGTTGGTTAAACCAAACGGCATTACCAAAAACTCATAATGTCCATACTTGGTCCTGAAAGCTGTCTTTGGTATGTCTTCCTTCCTTACTTTGATCTGTTGATAGCCGAATCTAAGGTCAATCTTCGAGAATACCCTAGCACCACTCAATTGATCGAATAGATCATCAATGCGTGGTAATGGATACCTGTTCTTGATGGTCACAGCATTCAGTGGCCTGTAGTCAATGCACAACCGTACTGTTCCATCCTTCTTCGGCACAAATAATATGGGTGCTCCCAAAGGTGAAATACTGGGCCGAATAAAATCCTTCTCCAGAAGATCATCAACCTGTTCTTTCATCTCCACTAACTCCTTAGGTGCTAGCCGATAAACTGATGAAGTGATAGGCTCTGCTCCTTGAGTTAAGTCTATTGTGAATTATATTTCCCGATCAGGTGGTAAACCTGGAAGATCATCAGGAAATACATCCACAAATTCTGATATGACTCTTGGGTAACCTGTCTCCCCTTCTACAGATAGTACCCTAAGAGTAGGTTGAACTCCTTGCTTTATTGCTCCTCGAAGAAACTCAAATTCTGGATGTCCAGGCGGTCTAAATATTACTCGCCCAAGTCGACAATCAAGAGTCGTATGGTACTGACTTAACCAGTCCATACCAAGTACAATATCATAATCCGGCATAGAAAATATCAGAAATTGAGCTCGCATTTCTCTCCCACAGACTACTACAGAACATGATCTACAGACGTCACTAACCGGAATAATTCCACCTCCCGTAAGAATTCTCTTCATCTTCGGAAGGGGTGCGATAGCTACTCTATGGGTGGCTACAAAGCCAGCTGCTATAAATGAATGCGATGCTCTAGAATCAAATAATGCTACAGCTGGTAATAAAGCTACTAAAATAGTACCTATGATGACCTCGTCTGCCGTAGCCTCCTTCTCAACAGCTAATGTGAATGCCTGTCCTCGTTCCTGAGATGGACCTCTCTGCTGCTGCTGAGCCTGCTGAAATAGAGCTGCTTGTGGTGCCAGGGGTGGTCTCTGCTGATTTCCTCTTGGGGCTAATGGCCTGACGTCTCCAACTCCTGTCTGCTGTACTCCTACTGCTGGATAAGCTGGTCTTGGTGCAGGTAAATCTAGTCTCGCTGCTCCCTCTCTGCGCTCGGTGCAGTCTCTGGTTTGATGCTGGTTGGACCCGCAAGCAAGGCAGAGTCTCAACTTACGTCTGCATTCTCTCTCAATGTGACCTATCTTGCCGTAGTGGTGACAAGTAGGGAGAGACATGGCCCTGTGTGCTGTCCTCTCTGGCATACTCCTCTGGGACCGTTTTACTGAATCTCCATGCGCTGTCCTGGATGGTGCTGAGGTGATAGGCCTCTTCAGGTTCGACTCCCTTCTAGTAACGTGCTCCATGCGTCGTGCTGCTGCGAGAACGTCGGTATAAGATGTATGTGCGACCGATAGAATCAATCTCTGGAGCTCGAACTTCAGTCCGTCAAAGAACTTCTCAACTTTCTCTTCCTCTATCGTAATCATGGTTGGGGCAAAGCGACTGAGGCGAATAAATTCTGCGTTGTATTCTTCCACTGTCATATTGCCTTGGATAAGGCGGTTGAACTTGTCTCTGAGCTCTGACCGTGCTACTGTTGGAATATACATCTCTCGGAAGATTCTGGAGAACTCTTCCCAAGTGACTCGGTCCTGTCCGAGCCTCCTCTCTTCTGCTAACCACCAGTGATGTGCATTTTTAGTTAACTGCATTCTGACTGCAGTCATCTATTTCTCTCTCGGAAGTTCAGCTGCTTCCAACTGGTGATATATGTTTGTGAGCCATTCATGAACTTCTGTTGGCCCCTCTCTACCAGAAAATGTACGAGGTTTGAGGTGACGGAAGTCGGTGATAGATCCCGTCGCTGATCGCCTCGCTGGTGGATTTGCCTGCTCCAATGCGGATACCAGGCTGGTTCTCAGATACTCGGCCTCCTGACGATGTGCCATTTGCTGAATCTGTTGCTGGGCTTGCATCATGGCATACATTATCTGGAATATCTGTTGCCCGTCCACGGCTTGTCCTGGTGGGAAAACTGGCATATGTGGAGTGAACTGTGGTGGAGGTGGGATGTCATCTCTCCGGAACCTTGGATTAGGCTGGCCGGTTTGATCGCTCTGCGATGTTTGTCCTCCGTTGCCTGGGGTCACTCCGTCTATATAAGTAACCACAGCATCGTATGGCGTATCCAATGGAATCTCGTCTCCGTTCCTGGGATCCATTACTCTGCAACCAAAAGATAAACTGTAAGAACGCTCAGAGGAATCAATACAGGATGCAAATCAAGTAACAAGTTTGAGTTCGATATAGAGTTCAAAATGGTTCAAATAATGGATGAGATCCTATAACTTATCCTATCCTTAGGGCAGGCTGGTCCGGTCCCTAAGTTGAAACCGAACAATTTAGTCGTAGACCTGGATGGGCCACCACAAAAACTATGTCACACCCCAGTCCCAAAATACCGAGGGACTAGATACGTGGCAATGGCCAGCAGTACGCACCGATGGACAAACCCAATTTAATGGATCCATCAGGGCATACTTAAGCTGTAAAACAAAGTCTACGACAATCATGGCACAACTAATCTCATCCACACAAGATATAAAATATGATCCACAGAATAAATAAGGAATGTAAATCATCTGCTAGTCTCAACAAAGTGCTTCGGAGAACAACCCGATAAATATCTAATACAATAGTTCAACAGACCAGAATATAAATGACTGAAATAAATAAATACTGAGCATGAAACATGGATGCTCAGGAAAAGTCTTCGGCTAACACCTCATCCTCGGATGGCGGTACAGCTCCTGGATCCGCTCCTGCTGCGGTCCCGTATACCTCGGGATAGATCTCGTCTGCAAATCCTGGGGACATAATCCGGATCCAGGTCCTCAGGGGACATAGCAAGGTACAGAAAATACAAGCCAAAATAAATGCAGTACAGAATAATGAGATAAATAGGGTAAGTATGTAATCATCTGTGTGAAATGCAAGAGAGAACATCAATAGTGCTCAGGATGAAACAACTACAAGCTCTGTGTAGGAGAGCCGGTAGTAGTGATATCATGAGGTGGTCTAGCTCAGCGGGAGACTGAGTAGCCGGCATAACATAATCAACCTGTAGCCTGAGGGTCTCTCCAGCAATAGATGGAACAATAAGGGAATACTAAATAACCAGCTAAGTGATATGCAAGATAAGAGCAGCACTAGATCTCAGGCTGAAGCCACTACAAGCTCTGTGTCTGGGAGCCGGTAGCAGCAGTAATAATGAGTAATGGGCCAAGCTCGGGCTTCAGAGTCTTGTGCCTCACAATAATAGGGGTTTATATATATGATTAGTCTGTAGCCTGTGTGTCTCTCCCCACCCAATATAACCATATGTCTCATGTCCATAACGTCTCATGTACATGCCACGCACGATCATAGCTAAATACAACAAGTCATAAAGTATCTAGAATATAGTATCTCTGTCAAGTCCTGTATCCTATACAGAATCACCACGAATATCTCGGGAAGATCCTGTCTCATAAACAGTGTCAAGTGTCCTGGGTCAAAGTATACTTGGTAAGACAAATACGAGAAGATAAAGTGTCACGAATGTCCATCTCTAGATGACAATACACAACACCGCGTACGGTATTGGCACCCAACTAATAATCGGACGCTAAATACATTACACGGTCCTAGGTTAAGCATGCACAGCAATATAAGGAAGCAAGGAAAATATGTAACAATACTGCAGAGTTTGGCAAGGTACACTTGCCTGATGTTTGAATATCAACAGTCGTCCCGGTATTAGTGGATCCTGTGGGTACTCCTCCAAAAGCTATAATAAACATCACCAACCATCTTAGAAGATGTCAAATAGCTAGAAACGCCTGTCCTTACGTTCAATTTGGACACAAGGGCAAAAATAACATTTTTGGGCCAAAGCGGGTTCCATATGTGGGCCACTTTGCACCGAAAAGTGTGTCAGGGTCAAAGGTCTCCAAATTTCTCAAACTCAGTGTCTACAAGTCAGGAACGATGATACGATCCCAACGGAACTTCCAGAATTGGATTCCGATAAGCCGATCACAAAATCGCCCGTCAAGTAGAGCCTGTGAGGCCCACGATACGCGATTTTGTCAACGTTCTCCGAATCGGACCAAACTTGGGTCACAGGACCAGCGTATTGCTATTAGTCCGATGGGGTAAGTTTCGTCTCGATCCGACGTGTGTACACAAAGTTACAGTGTGTTCCAGAATGGACGAATACGGGACGGTGTCGGCGGATACGCGTTGATTCCGGTGTGCACGCACATCCGAATTGACTTCTGCAAAATTTTACATGTCCGTATCAACGACGCGCACGTTTCGGTAAAGACCGCGTGCGACCAAGTCGTCCCGTTTGGCGGGGCACACTCCGTTTTGGGGTAAAACAAGGCGTTGGTTTTCCTGTTTTTGGATCGCGGTTTGCGATCACCACAGGACGCGATGCACCGAGCGGGTTGCACGGGCACCGAGAGGGTTATACAGTCTACGCGTTGCAACTAACGGAATCGAAAACGGAGTTACGAGGTGAAAAAAAATGTACCTGAACGAGACTCCGAGAAGTCTGAATTCCACGTGTTCGAGGGTACTGTTCGTGTCCTGGACGTGTCCGCTGTCTTCTGTGCGTCCAGGCTAGGGTTCCGATCGAGGCAGCGGCGGGGGCTTCACCGGAGGGAGTCGGGCTCGGGGTCAGCGAGGTCAGCTAGGCGGCGGCTCTGCACAGTCGGCCGGAGTGGTTCACGCGGGCCGGAGACTCGGCGTCGGGCGAACGGCTGGGTGGACTCGGCTGGAGCGGGGCTTGGTCGACTCGGGGTCGTCGACGGCCTGGTGGCAGCGGCGCCGGGGTCTGGACGGACTCGGGGTCGTCGACGGCCTGTCGGCAGCGGCGTAGATGGGGAAGCCGGTGGTGGAGTTAGGGCTTAGGGTAGGCTGCTAGGGCGGAGCAACGTCGGGGTCGTGGCGACGGGTCGCTGGAGTGATGGCGGAGTCATCGAGAGGCGGCTCGTCTAGGGTTCCGATGAAGAAGTCGGGGTCTGGTGACGACGCGGTGAGGTCGGCGGCTTGGGCACGCTTCACGAGGCTTTATAGCCGCTACAGTATCTACGGTGGTTAGGGTTCAGTTGGATTGCGGATCCGGGTCGGGTTTGGCTCGGATCCGACCCGACCCGACCCAATGTACAGTTTTGGTTCAGGTTTGGGTTTGGGTTTGGTTTAGTTTGGTTCAGACTTGGTTCGTTTTATACATCCAACAGTTCTTAGGGCTTAGAACGCTACTCCGGAGTCCAATAAATTCACAGAAAAATATCCTATGTCCGGTTTTCCATTTTACACCATAAAATATTATTTCTATAATATTTTAACACCAATTAACAGTATTTAAAAATCTTTAACTCACAATTACCTTGGTTCTTCATCGAGAAAAATACTGAAAAATTGGGAAAAAATTGTATTAGAATTATTCTGAAAAATATGGTGTTTACAAGGATACTCTATAATACTCTCCCTCAACTCCACACCATGATGCCATAACTCACTAATATTAATTTATATATAATATATGATATATAATAATTAATAATACTGAAATTAAATCTAATAATAGGAAATTGGCCTTTAAAAGCCTAATACAAGGAAAAAATACCCAATCTACACCCCTGTATCATGAAGTATCATGATATGGGATCTTTGTATCTAATTGTGGGCAAACATCTAGCCTCACACCAACAATCTAAGTTTAATTAGACCTAATTTTTCTAATGACAAACTCTTGGTACACAAATCTCGAAATTCTATAATTTGGACACAAAACTCAATATAGAAGTCATAATAGGGGTCATATGAACTTAACTCTTTCTCCTATGGGTAGCCATAAGCCATAGAAGGGTTCTTAATGCTCTAATGCAAAAACTAGAATATAATTAAAGGGGAGTTTCAGAATTATACCTATTGAGAGATGGATTTCCAATACAAAGCTCTAATGGACACAATCAAGATACAAGCTCCTAACCAACTGCTTCTTCTCCAAGTGCTCATTGTAATCCAAGCTCTAGGCTCCTTAGATGATAAAAATGGAAGAGATTGAGAGTGATTTGAGAGGGATTGGTGTAGGGATGATTCAATTTGGGGAAGAACACAATTGGAAATAAAATGCTAATGAATGAAGATGAGAGACAATGTCTTCCCCTTCTTATTAGGGCCGACCACAAATCCTTCCTCCAAGCTAATGCACATAGTCCTATTTGCTACTATTAATTAGTCATGAAGGATATTTAATTAAGGTATTTAATTAAAGAAATGTTCTAATTTTAATGAAAATGGATATTCCACTCATCTCCTTAAACTAATGAGTCTAACTATGACTAACTAATAAGTTGAACCAATGGTCATGTCTAGTCTAGTTGGGTTCACTTAGGCTCACTAACACTTAGTCTAACTAATGGACTAACACTAACCACTAACTATATTAGCAATATGCAATATATATAAATATATAATATTAGAAATATAAAATTAATATGAAATGACAAAAATATCCCTCTCCGAAAAAGTTATTGTTACAAATTGTCCAAAGTTTAATTGTCATATTAAACAGATTTGAATATTAAACAAATTTATACAATATATTAATTTTTATAAAAGAATTTAGTCATCATATACTATAAACAGATTTAATTACCATATAATTTGAATAACTACCATTTATGCTTTGAATGTTTTGATTGGCTATTAATTAATTGTCATGTCCAAAATTTAATTATCAAATTAAATATATTTATATAATATAAACGGATTTAATTACATATACTATAAATGAATTCAATTGTCATATAATTTGAATAACTACCATTTATGTTTTGAATCGTCATTAATTAATTGTCATATAGTAAAAATAAAAATGACGTGATTTGACTATTAAATGGATTTAATTGTCCAAAGTTTAATTGTCATATTACGGATTTGAATATTAAACATATTTATACAATATATTAATTTAAATAAACGAACTTAATTATCATATACTATAAACGGATTTAATTGTCATATAATTTGATTAACTACCGTTTATGTTTTGAATGGCTATCAATTAATTGTCATACACTAAAAATGACAATGATAAGATAATTTCATATTAACTACATATTAACTTAAGATTTGAATTGTATCAATTAATTTTTATATACTAAAAATGACAATGACATGATAATTTTATATTATCTTATGATATGAATGGCTATTAATTAGTTTTCATATACTAAAAATGACAATGACATGATAAGTTCCTATCAGGAAGCAGGCCAGCCAGGCCCAGCTCGAATGTAAGAATGAGAAACATGTCCGGACCCATAATCTAGTCAGTGGTGGACCTGGCCGAACCGGACTGGGTCCGGGTCGGCCTGTTTTTTGAAAAAAAAAACATTTAAGAAGAAAAAATTAGAAATTTTTTTTTATAGATTTAATGAAATTTAAAATTTTGATATAACATTTATGCTTTGAATATTTTAAATGGATATCAATTAATTGTCCTATAATTAAAATGACCAATGACATGATTTAAATATTAAACGGATTAAATTGTCCAAAATTTAATTATCATATTAGGGATTTGAATATTAAACGAATTTATACAATATATTAATTATTATAAAAGAATTTAATTTTTATATAATTTGAACCATTTATGGTTTGAATGACTATTAATTAATTGTCATATACTAAAAACGATCAATGACCTGGTTTGATTATTAAACGGATTTAATTGTCCAAAGTTTAATTGTCATATTAAACAGATTTGAATATTAAACAAATTTATACAATATATTAATTTTTATAAATAGATTTAATTGTCATATTCCAAAAATGATTTTAATTATCATATAATTTGAATAACTAACATTTATGCTTTGAATGTTTTGAATGGCTATTAATTATTTCATGTACAAAGTTTAATTGTCAAATTAAACGAATTTGTACAATATATTAATTTTTATAAATGGATTTAATTGTTATGTACTATAAACAGATTTAATTGTAATAACTACCATTTATGTTTTGAATCGCAATTAATTAATTGTCATATACTAAAAATGAAAATGACATGGTTTAAATATTAAATGGATTTAATTGTCTAAATTATAATTGTCATATTACGGATTTGAATATTAAACTTATTTATACAATATATTAATTTAAATAAACATATTTAATTGACATATACTATAAACAAATTAAATTGTTATATAATTTGAATAACTACCATTTATGTTTTGAATGGCTATCAATTAATTGTCATACACTAAAAATGACAATGATATGATAATTTCATATTAACTTATGATTTGAATTGCTATCAATTAATTTTCATATACTAAAAATGACAATGAAATAATAATTCTATATTAACTTATGATTTGAATGTCTATTAATTAGTTTTCATATACTAAAAATAACAATGACATAAGTTCCTATCAGGTATATTTCTGTCTACTACTTTAAGTTCTCTCCAAAGTTCAATATTTGTTAACCAATAACCTACCTTATATATATATATATATATATATATATATATATATATATATATATATATATATATATATATATATATATATATATATATATATATATATATATATATATATATATATATATATATATATATTAGTCATCGAGTTTCAATCAGGCCGGACCGTGTCACGACCCGCACCCGGTATAGGGGTACAAGAGCGTGGGTACGTCCAGCCTATGCCGCAGCATCGGTGGTAGAACGCTGTCTAGGTCATGTAACTATCTAATCAATCTCACATGAATATCCAACTCCATAAGGAGACGTGGATATCACAAAATAATGCTGAAAATACTCAATCACATAAGCTAAAACACGATGAGATATCGAAGCAAGCAATGAAATACAAGACAAGTCTAACGATAAAATAACCATACCTGCAATCAATAACATCCAATCCCCAAGTATGTCGGAAATAAGTCCACTATGTCACAGTCTGGAAAAATATATCCAGTCAGGATTGGAACGAAATACACCTCTAACAGCAGTTCCACATATATTAATAAAACTATAATACAGTGTAAAGAAATACAGACAGATATAAAAACTGGCAATAAGGAATACTGACGAGCATGGATATACTGAAATAGAAATACTGGAATAAGGAATACTGGAGCATATAATGTACATCTAGAAATAAAATAGAAATCCAAGTACACGCTAGAATAATGAACTGATATGTAAAGGTGTACAAGAACAAAACTAGAACATATGGGGATGCTAGATCAATACACTAGAGATACATGTCAAGAATCATCTAACTAAGTGTGTGAAATATCAGCATATCATGTGATCGGCTTGGGACTGACGAAACTCATTACATTGGTTAACGATCATCCCTGAGGTCAGGCTAATCCATTCGGATAGCTATGATGCGAGTAATAGTCAGGCTAACCATATATAACAGTGATGAAGCATGTAACGGTAAGGCTGCACCGACGTGAGGCGTGGGTGAGCTATGATGCATGTAAGGTTGGGTATGATCACATAAGCTACTAATATTTTCCCGTTTTCCCCCCAGCTAGCACGATGGATTCCCGATCACGACTCCTCGTGACAGGTCTCAATGATACCAACTCATGTAAAGAACAGTATCAGAATCATGTATGCTATACAACAAGAGTTATAGAAATAATCAACATAAGGAAAACTGTCAGAGAATGTACTCGCCTTGGGTCCTTAGCTGGTGAAAACCAATGTCCTGCTCCTGAAGTCTCGCAGGACGATCCAATAGTCCTATACACATATAATAAAATAATACAACATTGCATCAGACATTACACTAATTACACAATCAAATACACTGAACGCGGGACTACGCTAGGTATGATACTGGTCAACTAGGGTCAGTGTGCGTCAAGTTGCACGGGCTCGCGTCTGTAATTGCTGTGCAATCCGACAGACGATCAAAAATGGTACGGGGCTCGCCAGTACGTCAACGTACGTGTGGCAGTCAACTAACATCTCACAGGGTCACAAGGTCATGTGTAAAGACGGGGTATCCGTATTTACACTCGATCATCTAGTACCTATATACATTATACATATTACACATAATATATATACCAATTAAATACATACATAAAATATATATAAGTGTATATCAATAATTTCGTACAAAATAGGTATAAGTGTGTATATAGCATATATACATTTTTATATTTAAAATACATATACCATATTATATATATATATACAACTAATATTTATACGTATACCAGGAAAAATATATATATATATATATATATATACTGAATATATATATATATATATATATATATACCAAATAATACATATACTATATATAGATATATATATACATACCAAATTACGTTTATATATATATACTAATACAATAATTTACATATATTATATATATATATATATATATATACAGATATATTAATATACATACATGAATACGTATATATAAAATAAAGAAATACACGATATATTTATATGCATATATATCTATATATATACATATACGCGTATAAATACGAACATATGTACACACATACATATACACATACACATGTATGCACCTACGCACCTACAAATATACGCATATACGCATATACACACACATATACATACATGTATATATATGAATATATATAAACACGTATACATATATACTATACATACGTATATATATACTAAACAATAAACCAAAGAAGGAGGGAAGAGGGAAGCTCACCGGGGTCGGCTGGTGGCCACTGGCCGGAGTCGAGGGGCTTGCCGGGGTGGTAGCAATGAAGATGGTGATGATGGTGGTAGCACAGCCGGGAAGGGAGGTGGTTGTGAATGGGGATGTAGAATCGAGGGTGGCTGCAACGAGGGAGGAGCTCCGGGGAAGAAGAGCAGCGGGTGCAGTGGTCGTGTGCGGCGAGGGGCCGCCGGGCCGGAGCCGGGGAAGAAGAGCAGCGGGTCGCACCGGGAAGAATGACAGTGGTGGTGGTAGTTCGGTGGAGGAGCCAGGAGGAGGAACGGGTCGGTGCAGGGAGGAGTCGGGGTAGGCTCGGGACTGAGGGAGGATGCAGGGATGAGGTGGTGGTTGATGAAGGTGGTCGACGGGGAAGAGGGAGCTCGGAAGGAGTCGACTGTGAGCTGTCGATGTAGAGTGTTGGTGGTGGTTCAAATGGTGGTGGTAGAGGTCACTGGTTGGAGTATCGAGGTGGTGGGATGCAGTGGGAGACGAGCGGGGATGTCGGCTGTCGTGACCGGAGCTACAGGCCGGCTGGCCGGGAGCGGGGTTGTAGGGAGTAATGTTGGGAGGAGGACGGGGTCGGAGTATCGACTGTGTGGGTGGGGTTGCAGCGCCTGGCTCGAACTTGGCCGGAGGAGGGAATCGACCGGAGAGGAGCTGGAGTTGCAGCGGGAGGCTCGAAGAAGCTGGCCGGACCGAGGGATGGTGGAGTGGTCGGGTCGGGCCGGAGTGCAGGCCGGGGTCGGGGCCTGGGTTTAGGTGTTGGTGATGGTGGTTTATTTTGTGAAGAAAAAAGAAATGGAGAGGTTGGGTTTTTGTATGTGGGAGGAGTGAGGTGACTCCCTAGAAATTAGGGCCGGGCAAACCTAGGGATGGGGTTGCTTTGGGAAAGGGGTTGAGGGAACATATAAGGGATTGTGTGGTTGGGATGGCTCCATTTGAAATGGAAGGCCTAGATTCAACATGGGGAAAATGCAAACAAAAGAAAGGAGGATAGAGGGTGTTGGGTTAACCAGTCAAAGATAGGGGGTTGGTTTCTTCATTTGGTTTAAACAAATAGGATGGTGACACCTCATTGCAATTTTGCAATTAAGTTCCCAACAATTGAAAAATTGCACAGAAGTGGGTTTCTGGATTTAATTAATTAAAATTAGATACAATTGGTGTTCTAAAATTAATTAGGAGTACATGGGGCCAAAATTAGGTCGGGTCACAAATATCATTAATGAAGAAGACTCAGAACAGAATATTACCCTAATTTGGGTCGCATGAAAAATAGGTCAAGATTGCCTCCAATTTTGATTGGAACGCACAATGATACAAAGTTAGAATTTATATAGAATTAAATAAACATCCGCGACGAATATTGTGCGGCTAAAATGAAGCACCAGAGAGCATAAATGTGAGTTACAAAAAGGTCAGAATGGAAGGCGGGCATGTCCAGGGCAAGGTTGTGAAATTTGTTGTAAGGCAAAAGCTAGGGTAGCGCTCCAGATATCGAAGCAACGGCAATGTGCAACAATTAAATAAAATTATGGTAATTAATTACTACCTCCAATAATTTAATTCTAAATAAACAATTAAATACATAATCCCATAATTCGGTCAGGTGTTCGTCTAGTGGGCTTCTAGGTCAAGTCTACCAGCTCAAACATTAATGAACACTGTATATAATAATATTTTTAATTACACATCTCACACAATTTTTCAAAATTAAATACATGTATTCAAGAAATCATTTAATGTAACTACCACAATATTAAATATTTATAAAAGTCGAAAATACCCCTATTTTTGGAATGTGGTAGTGACAGACCGGGCCAGGCCGGGTCGACCGGGTTGGAAGGATGAACTCAATTCGGGTACCGGATTTTGTATCGTGACGGCGGGCCACAAAATGACAATCCAGCACGAACTCGTTAACTCTATGTGCCGAGCCGGGCTGACCCGTTGACTGTGCCCGAGTAATGGTAACCTCATCTAATGGTAATCTCGCCACTTTTTAAAGTGGTGATCATATCACAAGCTATTTGACTTCTCACCATGTAAAATGGTGATCATATCACAAGCTATTTGACTTCTTACCATGCTAGAATAATATGAGACGTGAAAATAATTGGATAAAATGTCATACTTTCTATGTTTCTACCAAACAAAGTAATTGAAAAAGCATATTTTTCCATACACAAATTCAACACTTACCAAACTGTTTTTGATAATTTCAGATTCGGAAAGCTGTTCAGAATTCCAACCAAGAATTTAGACTTAACTGAGGAAAATTTAATTCCAAGTTACCAAACCAAACAGTTCCAGGAGCATCAAATGGAGGAAAACTGGTTCTTGGTTTGAAAGTAGGTCAAAAGAGATCGATTCAAAAATCAAATAAAAAACAATGCCTTAAATTCTCTATCAAATCCCAGCCGTCCCCTGCAGATCCAAGGGCCGGAAGAATCAGAAAGTATCCTCTTTCTTTTTCTTCTTCCCTCTATAATTTGCAGAAGAAGTCGTTATTCTTTCTGTTCTTGCAATCTTCTTGATTCCCCCAGCGGAAAACCCTGACCGTAAAACTTTCCTTTCTTCTCTCGGGTTTCTCTAGAGTTTTGTGATCGAGAATGGACTCGGACCACGACAGCCACACCAAAGAAGCCGACCACAATGACGCAGGCCCCGGCTGCGGCGATGGATCGTCTGGAGATGACAGCAACGACAGCGGCAATATGGAGTACCAGTTGGACGCCGACAGCATCGGCAGCAGCGTCGGTGGCGATAGCAGCAGCCGACACGGTAGCAACTACTTCGTGCTGAGCGAAGACGACGTTAGGAAGATCCAGGAGGAGGAGACGGTTAGGGTTTCGAGCGTTCTCTTCGTCTCGAGTGCCGAGTCGACAGTCCTCCTCCTGCACTACAACTGGGACTCGGAAAAGGTTCAAGAAGAGTGGTTCACGGACCAAGATCGCGTCCGGAAGGCCGTCGGCTTACTGCCGTCGTCGGCAGAGACGCGGAACGCTGGAGCCTGCGGAGCGTGTTCTGGTGATCTGGCGTGCCGTGATACGAGCGCCACGTTCTGCGGACACTTGTTCTGCGACGGATGCTGGGTGGATCACATAGCCAAGTCATGCATTGGCCGAGAATGCTTGACGATGCGGTGCCTCCAACCGTGCTGCGGTGCTGCGGTCGGCCAGGACTTGGTTGAGCGTCTTGGTTCCAATCGAGATAAGGAGAGGTATCGGCGCTTTCTTGTGATGTCATACGTCGAAGCAAATTCTAAAAGGAAATGGTGCCCCACTCCCGGCTGCGAGTTCGTGGTCGAGTTCATACCCGGCAGCGAGGACGGCGCGAGCCGTGACGTCCGCTGCAAATGCGGACACAGATTCTGCTGGAACTGCACCGAGGAGGTGCACTGGCCGTTGGAATGCCAGGCATTCGCCAACTGGATAGCGATCAACGCGGCGGATTCCGAAGGCGCCACCGGGATCTTGACCAACTGTAAGTCCTGTCCGAAGTGCAACCGGCGGATCGAGAAGGACCAAGGCTTTATGAAGACGACGTGTGCGCCCCCCTGCGGATTCAGGTTCTGCTGGCTATGCCTCGGTGCTTGGTCTGGTGAACATTCTTGCAATGGCTACGCCGCGGACGAGACGATTTGGAAAAGGAAGATGGCTAAGATGTACACGGATAATAGGTACGTTCACTATTTCGAGCGGTGGGCTGCCAATCGCTCTTCGAAAGAGAAGGCCTCCGAACGTCTCCAGATCATGAAGAGAGAGTGCCGCGACGGGGTTGTGGATGAACAGAGCATAGGCGGCGGGACTCATGATGCCGTAATTGAAGCCTGGGAGGAGATCGCGGAATGGCGGAGAATATTAACGTGGACGTACGCCTATGGCTACTTCCTACCGGAGCACGAGCAACCAAAGATTCGCTTGTTCGAGTATCTACTAGGGCTGGCAGAACGTAGTCTCGAGAAGCTCCATCAATGTGCGGAAAGAGAGTTCAGCGATCTCCTTGAGGCCTCCTCCGTAGATCATTTCAATGGCTTCCGCAGAAAGCTGTCTCGGCTAACCCTTGCCACGCGAACATTCTTCAAGTACTTAGTTCAGGCTCTCGAGAGAGGGCTTGAAGGAGATTGATTGGTAGACATCGGTACTCAACTTCTAATCAACTCTTTTTTCGCTTTTGGGACAAGGGGGAGTGGAAATGCTTATATGGTGTTCTTTCTTTTAAGGTTCAAATGCATGTTAGAGGGGGAAAAAAACAGAGTATCACAAAGTTAGTTTCCTATGGAGCAGATTTGAGCAGATTTGCTGTCCAGATAGAAACAAAATATACAACAGGAATAGAGAAACAACAGATCTGGTCTGATAGTTAGTTTCCTATGGAGGTTTATCATTTTGTGTTTGACTTTAACTGTGATAACTTTGTGCTTCTTCTTAGTAGTTGGTTGGCCTTACTTTGGTGAGTGTAGAATCATTACAGAATACTTTCTGAATCTCTTAATAAAGTTTGGCTGAGCCCTCTTGTTATAGAGCTTATCCCTTCTTTTTTTCCCTCAAAATGGTTCTTAAAACGTCAATTTGTGGTGTTGCATTAGCAGCCGCCAATCTCAGCAATGCTAATATTTTTTAGCAAACTGAGATGCACTACAAATACAAATCATTCTTGCTCCTAAGTAGATTGTTGGCCGCTAGTCTGTAATAACCATTAACCAGACAGGAAAAAAAAAACTAAAAAAAAAAGGAACAAAGATTGTTTGGGTGAGTTATCATTCAGAATTATTATGGAAAGAAATGGATTAGCAATCTTGTCATAAAAAATAAAATTCTGTTATGGAAACATTGATTGACAATCTTGTCTAGTCATAAAGGATAAAATCCTGCAATCTAAGAATTGCATGACAATATTGTCATAAAGATTGACAATCAATCTTGCCATAAAGAATAAGATATTGTTATATAAGGATTGATTGACAATCTTACCATAAAGATTGACAATCCTGTCATATAAGGAAGCCAATCTAGAAGACATATGGGTGAACTCTAGCATGCAATGACGTCGGTCCTAAGGCCGACAAATCATGTTATCTCAATCCATCAACAATAATTTAAACAGTCTATCATACATGAAAGTAAAGAGGTGTCCCAAATTACATGTTACATATGATCATGAAGCAAGTGAATACAAAATACTGCACTAGCAGAGTATAATAGTAGATGATCAAATATATCAGCCATGGTCTAATATATACATCATGTTGACTGTAGTCTCAAAAATATAAGGAGCTAAATCTGCCCCTAGCTAAACAGCACAAAATGAAGTAATCAAGATGATGGATAAAAAAAAAAATCCACTCGCGAGCTTCAGCCGTAGTCCTACGAGTGCGGGCTATCATGTTGGATGTGCGGTGGATCCTGGTTCTCCTCGGGGTAATCTGGCTATACAAAATCAGTGGGATCATAACTCAAAGCAACAAGTACCACAAATGAGCTAAAGGTGATAGACAAAAATATAACAACATACAACAAAAAAGAGACATAAAGGAAATGCAGATCGAGACTTATAGGGTACCAATATACTTTTCTCAAAATTTAACTATAAGAACTGATAACAAAAATGCTTAAAAAGAAAAGTAAGTCGACGAGCGGCAAGAGAGCATAGGAACTACTCTGAATCGGGACCACAACCCTTAAACCAAATAAGGACCGGGGTTACAGACCTTCATCCGAGCAGAACTTAGCACCCTAACCATGCGTCGAGAGAAAAAAAACTAGAAGAGCGAGCTATAATGAAAGTAACACCATTCCTTATACGGCCAAACAGCTCTACGGCTTGCTACAATTAACTAGTTAGGGTTGTCACAGGCACTAATTACTAAATGCATGTTTTAAGAATATTGCTTCTACCGACACTGCAGTCAACCCAGATGGCCAAGGGTACACTTGTCGAGTAAATTTAAATGCACATTCAACATCACTACAACATAACTTGTTACTTTATCAGAAACATAAATTAAACTTGTAACCATAAACTTAAACTTGTGATCTCAAACTTGCTTTATAAACATAAACTTGTAGATAAACTTGTCTCGTAGAGCCGTAGTACGCGTAAACTTGGCCAGTCATGGAGCCCTTTTCTAGCAGGATTGTTCTATGTTGCATAGGGCCCTTAGAGATTGGGGTAGCCGATAGCACAATATTCTTTCCTTCCAATGATCTAGGTAATTCTTATATTGTTTAGTCATTACTAAATTATTTTAAGTTCTCGAGTCATGGACACTTGAGAACTCCCTAGAATGATGAGTCACGAGTACGAGATTTTCACGAGTTATCGTATTCACGACATGTGATACATTGGGCAATACTCACACTCGATTGCCCGATGCCAAATATAATAGATTTTTATACACAAATATTTTCATGGTGTCATGAGAATTGTGAACTTGTATCGTGAACTACATGCAAAACTTTCTAGTAACATAAACTTGTATCGACATAAGGAAGCACACAACAATAATCACCAAAAAAATTTATTAAATGGACATTATTAAAAGGAACACAAAATATGCACAAGAATTTTTGGCCGCATGTGCCCACTAGCTGCATGGACTCACTTGCCGTATGCTCTCACTGGCCGCATGCACTCACTTGTCGCATGCATTCACTGGCCGCATGCACTCAGTGACCGCATGCACTCACTTGTTGAATGATAGGTCAATAAATGAAGTATCGGTAAAGTGACATAAAGTGATTGATATGACATGCCATAAAGTATGTCAAAAAAAAGATAAAACAATAAAAAGATGTCCAAGGACGAAGCATAATTATGCGTCAAAAGAGAAGAGGCGCATAGTGTCATTGCCACATAAGTCCGCTTGTCGCATGCTCAAATTTTCGCATAGATGTCCCTCTTGGACTTAACGAATTTTTTATTCGTTCAACAAGTGAATACACAAGGAGTTCAAGGACTTTGTTCCAGAACACTTTGTGTAATGAACAGTCATGCATCCAACAAGATTGACGCATGCTGTCGATATAAGGCAAGGAGTTAAGGCCACATAACCCTCGCGGGACATATAGTTCTCTCTGTCGCATAGGTCGCTGGTCGCATGAAGACTTCGTCTTCTCCAACAGCAGGTTCAGCCATGGCCGAAAGTTCCAAAAACCAAAAATTTATTTTCTTCATAAAATTTTTATTTTAACTCCAAATCAAGTGAAACAAAAGTCAAATTGCAGTTAATAAAAATCTCTAACATAAAGAATAACTAGTTTTTGAAAACACTAAGTTTTAATAGATGAAAACCAAGAAAAACTCATAAAACCCATAAAAATCCTAATTTAACACTCAGATCTGCCAAAATTCATCCACCAAAACAAAAACTCCAAGAACTAAAAATGATGAGGAACACAAGGAGAACATTTTCTATCAAACATATTTTTAAAAATAACATATATGTATAAAATCTGAAAATTAAGGCTTCACCATTGAGTAAGATGTACTTGCCTAAGAG
The DNA here is from genome assembly GCA_036927795.1 of Iris macrosiphon. Taxonomy (NCBI): domain Eukaryota; kingdom Viridiplantae; phylum Streptophyta; class Magnoliopsida; order Asparagales; family Iridaceae; genus Iris; species Iris macrosiphon. Next base: position 209,734,801 of record JAYESA010000005.1, on the reverse strand, counting down.
TCCAACGTCCTCTTCCTAGCTAGGTCCACTACTAGGGTTCGACTAGGGGAGGTGCACGGGAGTGAGGGAGAAGGGAGCAAGGGAGAAGGAAAATAAAAATAAAGAAGAAGAAAGAGAGAAGAGAGAGAGAGAGAGAAAATCTCATATATATACCAAGAAGGGAGAAAAAATGGTTTAGTCATGGGTTCAGTCAATTGAACCAAACCAAGTGCCCATTCTATTTGCGGGTCCTAAACCAGATCTATGGCAATGCTAGTGGGTATTCTACTAGTCTCGGGTAGTCTCTCTTAATCAACAGGAAAATAACAATAAATAAAACGACAGGAACCAACATGAAAAGTACAACAGGAATACATTATCAGAAAAAATTAAATCCTAAAAATTCAAGAAAGACCAAATCTGGAATCGTGTGTGACATCTCTATCCTCCTTAGAAAAATTTTGTCATCAAAATTTTACCAAGGTTAGTCGAACTGGAACACACGAGAAAACTAAAAAAATCTCATCACAAATCAAAGGATTATACTAAGTAAAAATAAAATATAACTGCAGAAAGTAACTAATAAATAAATACACAGAAAAAACATACAGGAAAATGGAGACATATGGATAAATATAATCCTGAGTAAGTCAATTAGGAATTCGTCCTCGCTTGCCTATGCTGACTCACACAAATGGACAAGAGCCACGCCTTGAGGTAAGTCAGTACCAACGATCTTATCAAGGACATAACTTTGATCCATGACGTACCTTCCCAGTCGGGTTACATGATTGATATCACGTGCCATGAGATACGAGGGCAAAAGAGTAGGATAAAAATTTATCTCTGCTCAACGGAATGATCGAAACGACTATCATATTTCGAATGCGTTGGAACACAAGATCGTTCGACAAGAACCAAAGAATAAGACAATCTAAAGAGAGCTCAAAAATCTTGCCCACAATTGTAGCACCTTCGGCTATCAACTACTCTAAGTTGCCAAATATTTTGTTAGGCCAACGTCTAGGGGCTATAGCACTAACTTGCTGCTGGTTCTGTCTTGCTGATTGGGCTTGCGGGACTTGCGCATACTACGTCATATGTTGTTGCTGGAACTGTTGAGTCTGCGTCGGAAGAGGATGCTGGGCTAGTGGTTGAACTGCTAATGCTGGTCCTCGCGGGCCTTCAATCACTACCCGAGGCAGAGCTGGTAACTATCGGACTGAAAAAGTCTTTGGGTACAGAAGCGAGCACAAACCAATCATGTGGTCATATGCCCCACTTATGAGATACTGGTCATTGTCCCTCCTACACTGATCTCTGGTGTGCCCTGGTGTCACGACCCGCACCCGGTGTAAGGGTACCAGTCGGGAACAACGCCCAGCCTACGACGCAGAATCGACGATAGAATGCTGTCTGGGTAATCTATCTAGCAATATAATGAACCACCAACAATAACAATATACTCAATCACAGATCTAAGATGGAACGAGCACGAATATGATAAAGAATAGAATAGTCACAAATAACTCATGAGTCTAAAATAATACATCAATGAGTCTGAAAGAAGTACTAACAAATAAGTTGGAGATAAATCCAATACAAAAGAAATTCTAAGAAGCTACTAAACTCGATCATCTGTCTCAGTTGGGATAAGTCCCTCCTGAAACAGGGTCTCAGACTCTAAACCCACAACATCCTGAGGTCCATAATGTGTAGGGTACCAGTGCTCAGTATCATCTGGGAAAAATATATCCAGTCAGGAAAGGAGCAGAGTACATCTCTAACAACAGTTCTAATTAATGATAAAAACTATGTAATAGTAAATAGATGTGAATATACAAGATGCAATAATAGATACAAGAGATACACAATAAGGAAATACTAGAATAAATACAATAATGAATAATATGTCAATGAACAAGAATACTAAAGACTAAGTGAGTGAGCACTAGCTTTAACATGTGATCGGCTTGGGAACTTGCACAAGAAAATTTGCACAGGAATAATGGCCTAGTTAGTCAACGTGCGGTATATGACCAACACTCATAGGAAAATAATACTTGCACAGGAAGGTATAATCACATATCTATACTAAATATTCTCCACCCCGATTGGTATAATAGATCCAACCATGGTATGTTATGGCACGAGATTCTCTAGGAAGGTAGCAAATCTCCCCGAGAATCAGTGTATATACATTCACAAGATAATCAATGAAATAAGACTTGCACAAGATACACCATATACAAGGAATAATATCTCATGACGAGATCTGGATATACCAATCTGTGTAACCATCGTATCAAGAAACATGGATATCTACACTAGATACGATGAACATAGAGGATATCATAAATGAGAAACTATCAGAGAATGTACTCGCCTGAAGTCCAATGAATAGTCTAACAGACGTCTGATACGCTACCTCGAAGACCTAGATATGGAATACAACATTAATACAAGGTTCCGGAAAGAAAATAAGTTAAACTAGTCAACTTCTAGGTCAACAAGTCAATTCTAAGTCAAAAGTCAAACTAAGTCTACTCTAAGGTCAACTATGGTCAACTACCTATTTCTATGTTGTAAAAGTCTAACACAAAAATATTGGGTTCAAATACTAAAGTCTAGGTCACAAAACCATATCTTAAAATACTTGGATACTGTATCTCCGGATACGTAAATCCATAGGTAAAATATCACATATAAATGCTAAAACAAATATTATTAAATAAAATCTCAAAGACAAACATCAAATAGGTACCTTGGTTTTGAACCAACTTAGTATTACAAAATAAACCCATAATCTTGATACCCAAATCCAATACCTTGGGTATCCCCAATTACCTTGGTACTTACCTTGGTATCTCAAGGTAATACCCCAAACTTGTTTATACTAACTACCCGTAATATACATACACACTATACTTATTTATCATACACATAGTATACAATAAATACTATTAGCATATTAGGAAGTATTTACATATATATTAAATACTATATACATATATATATCTACATATATCTAATAATAGAAAACTATCAACCGTCGCTAAAATCCTGTTCGTTGTCGCTGAAAACTATTGTTGATGCTAATACACTGCTGTTTTAGTGACAGTTTTCTGCAACTATCGCCAAAGCTGTCGCCAAAGCTCCTGATACTGCTGCTGTTTCAGCGATAGTTTCCTGCAACTGTCTCCGACTGCTGTCACTGTTTCTCCTGCTGTTGCTGTTTCTGCTTGCTGTTGCTGCCTTTCAGCGATGCTTGCTGTCGCTGTTGCTCTTAAGGCTGCTGCTGCTGTTGGCATTTGCTGCTGCTGTTGCGACGCTCTTGCCCGCTGTCACTATATATATATATATATATATATATATATATATATATATATATATATATATATATATATATATATATATAATTACAACTAATAATTATATATACACCCTCGCATAGGATTATGTACATAATATACATAGTAACATACATAGTAATATGTATATATATATATATATATATATATATATATATATATATATATATATATATATATATATACACGTATAATCATTTCCCATATATAACACATGTTATATAATTATAATTATAACAACCCATAAATATCTATTTACATATGCATATTTATACATGCTACCATATACAATTATATATACATATATAAGAATAGCTACATACAATATATACACCTATAATATATACATAGATCTAAGACACAAAATTACATAAATATATATACACCACCTTATATATATATATATATATATATATATATATCTATATATATATACAATTACATTCTCCATGAAATAAGAACACAAGAATAGATCTACATATAATTTGCACAAACACATGGAGAGTATCACACCGTATCCCACTAGATCTAGGATACGCATGTAACACGAGTCCACCACACATCCAAACGTACCCCGAAGGATACGAATAAGTCACATATATTATTTATAAACAATACGAAGAGTCAAACACAAATCTACGTGTCCGTGTCAAAATATGACATGTACAAAGTCCCGTATCAGAGGAAAAACTTCCAAATCAACACGTATCACTAAATTGATGGGATACGACCTACACGTACCTAATTGTGGATACGACACTAACCCCAAACACACAAGCATATGCCAAATTGATCTATAGGACCAATTGACACACACAACAAATATCAATCTCGAAATTCCCCCAAAATTGATATAAAAATACCATAACTTTCACAATATGCCTCCTATGAACACAAAACCAAATCATATGGGTAGCCTATGCATATGGGTTCATTTTTCCTGGTTAAATCTCAGATTTAGAACCTAATTTAAGGGGGAAAAAACTGAATTTTACCTATTGGGAGATGGATTCCCAATAAAACCTCCAAATATTATGAAATTGGCCTCCAACTTGTAGATCCTTGCTCCTCTTTGTAGATCCTTGCTTTCTCCTTCTAGATCATTGCCCCACTAGTCTCCAATGGTGATTTGGGAAGGAATTGGAATAAAATTTGGTAGAGAAATGAAATGGGAATGAAGGAATTTGGTTGAAAGAATTTCTAGATCTAATTTCCAAATGAAAGGAGGAGAGAGAAATTTATTCCCCCTCTCTATAAGGCCGGCCCCTCTTTCCCCTCCCTTAAGCTACTATGAATTGTCTAATATACCCCTTGGGGCCTCTCATGAAGAAATAATTAAGGAGGGAAGCTTTTAGTCTAATGGTTTAATTAATTTAATCAATCTCCTTAACAATGGACTTTCTAAATGGGCTAAATTCTATCAATTAATACATGTTGGTCCATGAGTCTAAAATAAACTAGTTAGGTCCACTAACACAAGTACAAAATAAATAACTAACATCTAACAATAATTAAATAATATAATAAATAATTATTTATTATGCACAATATTTAATTAAATATAAAATTACTAAAATATTCTTTCCTAGAAAATGTGGTAGTGACAAGTCTACCCTCCTTAAAATAATTTCGTCCTCGAAATTCAAAGACGAAAACTACCCCCAGAACATCACAAAAAGAATAGTACTAAAGATCATAACTAACTATGAAAGAACATAACAATGAATAGAATATAACTAGAAATAATATACCTCAAGGCATAAACAAATATGGATAACGCTCTCGCATTCATCCTCTCTCTCCCAGGTAGACTCCCCCGGAGAGTGATGCCTCCATGTGACGCGCACCAAAGGAATAGTCTGGTTCCTCAGCACCTTCTCTCTCCGATCCAGAATCTCAACTGGCTGCTCTGGATAGTTAAGAGTAGGCCTCACCTCTATCTCCGAGTGATCTAATACATGCCTTGGATCTGCCACGTACCATCTCAACTGCGACACGTGAAACACGTTGTGCACTCCCTCTAATGCAGGTGGCAAGTCTAGTCTATAAGCAACTACACCGACCCTCTCTAGAATAGCGAAAGGTCCGATGAATCGCGGACTAAGCTTCCCGCCTCCACCAAAGACAGAAAAGTTGTATGGTGGCTCAATTTCCATGATGGAACATTTTCGTCATATGATATATATTTATTTAATATATGTTATTTTAGTAAAAGTAGGATAAGATATCTAATTTTAGTAATAAATATTATAATTTTTAATAGGTATAGAGGGGTGAGGACGCCAACATGGTGACTGTCTTCCCAACCATCCATCGTGTAAACCCTCTGATTTTTCAAAATTTTCAAAACTGGATTTTGAACCATTTTCTGGAATTTTTTGGGATTTTTCTGTAATTTAAAAACATAGTTTTAATTATTCAATGATTTTTAAATGATAATAAACAATATTAAAATATTATGGGAATAATATTTTTGGATGTAAAATGAAAAACTGGACTTAGGGTAATTTTTCTGGAATTTATCGGACCCCGGACCTATTTTAAAACACCTAAATTTAACTATTTATTTATTTATTTATTTACTTATTTAATTACTGATTTTAATATTATTATTATTTTTATTTTTATTTTTTAAATATAAACCCGTTTCCCCAGCCCGGCCCACGGCCCTTGGGCCAGCCCACCCGCTCCCCTATCGGGTCGGGTCTGCTCGAACCCGACCCGCCGTGCCCGTACTCGGCCCCCACTCTCTCCCCCACGACCCTCTCCTCTCCCCGCGTCCGGCGCCGCTCCGCCCGCCTCGCGCCGCGCTGCCCGGCCACGTCCCCGCGAGCGCCGCCTTCTTCGCCCCTCTCCCCGCCCGTCTCGGCCTCCCCAACCACCCGGCCACCCTATTTAAACCCTAGCACCCCCTCGTCGAGCCTCCACCACCGTCAGCTCCCCTCCGCTGCCGCTGCCACCGCCCGTAGCGCCGCTGCCCGCCGTCGCCAACGCCTCCCTCGCCTCGTCGCCTCCCTGCAGCTGCCGCCGGACGCCGCCCCTCCTTCCTCCTCCGTCGAGCGCCGTCGACGACAGCAGCAGGCCGCAACAGCTCGAGCATCGCCGCCGCGCCGCCTCCAGCTCCGCCGCGAGCCCGGCCGCCGCCTCGCCGCACCGTCCCCGGCCCCCTCCGCCTCACCCCGGCCGCCCAGCGCCGCCCCTCGCCGGAGTTCCCACACCCTAACCCTAGATTCTTCCCCTGTGTCCGACACGAGTCGGACACGTGTCGGACACGATCCAGACCCCGATTTTTGGGTCCCCTTCAGGTACTTGTAACTTTCTGTTCGTAGCTCGGATTTCGTTTCCGCAAATTGCGTTGCGAAGCCTGTATGACCCTCTCGGTGCCCGGATAAACCGTTCGGGGCATCGCGTCCTGTGGTGATCGCACACCGCGATCCAAAAACAGGAAAAAACTAGACCCTGTTTCACCCCGGAACTGAGTACGCTCCGCCAAACGGGACGACTTGGTCGCGTGTGGTCTTCACAGATACGTGCACGTCATTGATACGGACGTGTGGGATTTTGCAGAAGCTGATTCGGGTGTGCGTGCACACCGGGATCAACGCGTATCCGCGGACATCGCCCCGTATCCGACTTTTCTGCAATTCACCCTAACTTTGTGTACACACGTCGGATTGAAACGAAACTTGCACCATCGGACTCGTAATAATACGCTGGTCCTGTGGGTCAAGTTTGGTTCGATTCTGAGAACGTTGACGAAATCGCGTGTAGTGGGCCCCATAGGCCCCGCTCGATGGGCGATTTTGTGATCGGCTCATCGAAATCCAATTCTGGAAGTTCCGTTGGGTTCGTATCATCGTTCCTGACTTGTTGACACTAAGTTTGGTGAATTTGGAGACCTTTGACCCGGACACATTTTTCGGTGCAAAGCGGGCCCGCATGTGGACCCTGTTTTGACCCGAAATTGCCGTTTTTGCCCTTGTCTCCAAACTGGACTCAAGGACAGGCGTTTCTAGCTGATTGATATTTTCTGGATCTGATGGTGATATTTGTTTCAGCAACCGGAGTACCGCCTGCAAATCCAACTGAAGTCAGAGCCGAAATCAGAGCCGGAACCACAGGCAAGTGTACCTCGCCAAAACTTGCAGTCTTTGCTAAATATTCTTTGGCTTAGTTATATATCAGAGGGAAAGTATACCTTGCCAACTTTACAGTCTTGTTGCATATTTCCTTGTTTTAATTATAACTGTTGTACATGCTTAACCTAGGACCGTGTGACGTACTTAGCGTCCGATCATAGTCGGATGCCAACACCGTACGCGATGTTGTGTACGCCATTTAGAGATGAACATTCGATACCCTTACTCTTGGTGCTTGTCCTATCAAGTACAACAGAACCCAGGACACTTGACACTATTCATGGACAGGATCTTTTGAGATATTTATGGTGATTCTGTATAGGATACAGACTTTATGGCATTGACATTATGTTCCTAGATACTATATGACTTGTTGCAATAGATATGATCTTACGTGACATGGACATGGGGCCACATGGACATGGGACATGTGATTACATTGGGTGGGGACAGACACACAGGCTACAGGCTATTTTCATATATATATACTATTAGTGTAAGATCGTAGACTCTCCAGCAGAGCTAGACCCTTTACGTGTTATTACTGCTACCGGCTCCCCGACACAGAGCTGGTAGTGGCTCAGCCTGATTTCTAGTGATGCTCTCAACTTGCATTTATCACTTAGCTGGTTACATAGTTTACCCTGCTGTTTCATTTAATTCTGCTGCACTGCTTATATTTTGGCTTGTATTATCTGTACCTTGTTATGTCCCCTGAGGACCTGGAATGGACTATGTCCCCAGGTATAGCTGAAGAGATCCATCCAGAGATACCCCGTACCAGAGCACTTCCAGGAGCTGTACCAGGACCTGAAGACGAGCTCGCACCAGAGGACTTCTCCTGAGCATTGGCCGTATGTAGTCATTTATTTCTATTTCCAATTATTTATTTCCTGTCCATTTGCATCTGTTGTACCAGACATATTCTCGGATTGTTTTCCGAGATATTTATTGAGATTTGCTTATTTATTCTATTGCATTATTTCTAGCAGTTACTCTGTGTTTATCTGTTGTGGATGAGAATATATTAGTCTGTGACCTGTATCATTGATCTATTTCCTGTTAGACTACAGCTTAAGCATGCCCTGATGGATCCATTAAATTGGGTTGTCCATCGGTGCGTGCTGCTGGCCATTGCTCACGTGCTCAGTCCCTCGATAATTTGGGATTGGGGCATGACATAGTTTTTGTGGTGGCCCATGCAGGTCTACGACTAAATTGTTCGGATTCAACTCAGGGACCGAACAGGCCTGCAATAAGATAGGATAAGTTTTTAGGATCTCATCCACTTGCTTGAATCATTTTTTATATCTGTATCTATTCGAGTTAAATTATTGACTTGCATCCTGCCTTGATTCATGTGCACCTCTTATCGTTTATTTTGGATACAGGGAAATGGACCCACAAGCCAGCAACGAGGCTCATGCAAAAATACCACAAACCATTGTGGTTACCCAAGAAGACGATGTGATACCAGTCGGTGAAGGCCAATCATCACAAGGCAGTCAAGCAAGTCAGCCTGCCTCAATAATCCATCAAGATGACGTTCCACCCTCGACGCAGCCTGCTCCACCGATGCCTTCCTTCCCACTGGGACCGCCTATGGACGAACAGCAGATGTTTCGCATGTTCTACATAATGATGCAAGCTTATCAGAGGGTGCAACAAGAAGCTCAACAAAACCAATCGGAGAACTCCATCGATAGAACTAGCTCGGAGTCACGGAGGCCAAACAGTTCAAATGCAACTACCTTCGACGAGGACGTTCTTACTGCAGCAAGACCCGTGGAGTGCACCACACGGATCGAGTCCATCCAGAAGCGGCCGTATGCGTCAGCACCAGACCAAGCACAACAGGAAAGAGCTGCAAAGCGACCACAGATAAATCTACCACCGAGAGCAGCATCAGGAGCCTCATTCCTTCCTACTTGTCACTACTGTGGCAAGGTAGGCCACATCGCTAAAGAATGCCGACGTAGACTGGGACAATGTCTATCTTGTGGATCCAAGAAGCATGCGGTAAGGGATTGCCCAGAACGTCGAGAGAAAGCAGTGGTGATTCACCAACCAGCCACATCAACACCAGCCGGAACACCACAGGAAGGAACTCCAAAGAAGTCGCAGCTGCATCAGCCACCTGAAGCATCTCCGCAAGTACTGCCTACCTGTCAACATTGTCACAAGCAAGGCCACATTGAGAGCGGGTGCAGACGTAAGATGGGATTATGCTTGATTTGTGGAACCAATCAACACATAGCCAAGGACTGTCCTCAGCATCGAGATGGAGCACGAAGGGCAAACCAACCAGCTTTGCCAGCACCAAGGCCACCTCTGGCACCTCAAGCAGCACTTTTTCAGCAAGCCCAACAGCAGCAAAGGAATCCACCACAAGGACACGGACAAGCTCCAGCGAAGACCGTGGAGAATGCACAGACTCGTGGAGTAGCTGATGCGCGTAAGTGATTCGTAGTTATCCGTTTCTGGTCTTGTTTTAGCTCGTGCCTCTTGGTTCGTGACCTCAGCCCCAACCTAGTAATTTGCAACTTGTTAATAATAACCTGGTTTTCATAAAAGTTGTAGTTTTTTTGCTTTAACTAGATTTTCCTGGAAAGTGTATAACTTTCAATTTTTAGGGAAACGGTAATTCCCTAAGTATCTTGTGATGTGTTTTCAAACGATGCTTGCGACTGCATCATCTCTGTTGACCGATTATTCTTTGATTGCGAGGACGCAATCCTCTTAAGGGGAGTAGATTGTAAACTCCCTGATTTACCAAAATTTTCAAAACTGGATTTTGAACCATTTTTTGGAATTTTCTGGGATTTTTCTGTAATTTAAAAACACGGTTTTAATTATTCAATGATTTTTAAATGATAATAAACAATATTAAAATATTATAGAAATAATATTTTTGGGTGTAAAATGAAAAACTGGACTTAGGGTAATTTTTCTGGAATTTATCGGACCCCGGACCTATTTTAAAACACCTAAATTTAACTATTTATTTATTTATTTATTTATTTAATTACTGATTTTAATATTATTATTATTATTATTTTTTTTTAAATATAAACCCATTACCCCCAGCCCGGCCCACGGCCCTTGGGCCGGCCCACCCGCTCCCCTATCGGGTCGGGTCTGCTCGAACCCGACCCGCCGCGCCCGTACCCGGCCCCCACTCTCTCCCCCACGACCCTCTCCTCTCCCCGCGTCCGGCGCGGCTCCGCCCGCCTCGCGCCGCGCTGCCCGGCCATGTCCCCGCGAGCGCCGCCTTCTCCGCCCCTCTCCCCGCCTGTCTCGGCCTCCCCAACCGCCCGGCCACCCTATTTAAACCCTAGCACCCCCTCGTCGAGCCTCCACCACCGTCAGCTCCCCTCCGCTGCCGCTGCCACAGCCCTTAGCGCCGCTGCCCGCCGTCGCCGATGCCTCCCTCGCCTCGCCGCCTCCCTGCAGCTGCCGCCGGACGCCGCCCCTTCTTCCTCCTCCGTCGAGCGCCGTCGACGACAGCAGCAGGCCGCAGCAGCTCGAGCATCGCCGCCGCGCCGCCGCGAGCCCGGCCGCCGCCGCACCGTCCCCGGCCCCCTCCGCCTCAGCCCGGCCGCCCAGCGCCGTCCCTCGCCGGAGTCCCCATACCCTAACCCTAGATTCTTCCCCTGTGTCCGACACGAGTCGGACACGTGTCGGACACGATCCAGACCCCGGTTTTCGGGTCCCCTTCAGGTACTTGTAACTTTCTGTTCGTAGCTCGGATTTCGATTCCGCAAATTGCGTTGCGAAGCCTGTATGACCCTCTCGATGCCCGGATAAACCGTTCGGGGCATCGCGTCCTGTGGTGATCGTACACCGCAATCCAAAAACAGGAAAAAACTAGACCCTGTTTCACCCCAGAACTGAGTACATCCCGCCAAACGGGACGACTTGGTCGCGTGCGGTCTTAACAGATACGTGTGCATCGTTGATACGGACGTGTGGAATTTTGCAGAAGCTGATTCGGGTGTGCGTGCACACCGGGATCAACGCGTATCCGCGGACATCGCCCCTTATCTGACTTTTCTGCAATTTACCCTAACTTTGTGTACACACGTCGGATTGAAACGAAACTTGCGCCATCGGACTCGTAGCAATACGCTGGTCCTGTGGGTCAAGTTTGGTTCGATTCTGAGAACGTTGACGAAATCGCGTGTCGTGGGCCCCACAGGCCCCGCTCGACGGGCGATTTTGTGATCGGCTCATCGGAATCCAATTCTGGAAGTTCCGTTGGGTTCATATCATCGTTCCTGACTTGTTGACACTAAGTTTGGTGAATTTGGAGACCTTTGACCCAGACACGTTTTTTGGTGCAAAGCGGGCCCGCATGTGGACCCTATTTTGACCCGAAATTGCCGTTTTTGCCCTTGTCTCCAAACTGGACTCAAGGACAGGCGTTTTTAGCTGATTGATATTTTTTGGATCTGATGGTGATATTTGTTTCAGCAACCGGAGTACCGTCTGCAAATCCAACTGAAGTCAGAGCCGAAATCAGAGCCGGAACCACAGGCAAGTGTACCTCGCCAAAACTTGCAGTCTTTGCTAAATATTCTTTGGTTTAGTTATATATCAGAGGGTAAGTATACCTTATCAACTTTACAGTCTTGTTGCATATTTCCTTGTTTTAATTAGAACTATTGTACATGCTTAACCTAGGACCGTGTGACGTACTTAGCGTCCGATCATAGTCGGGTGCCAACACCGTACGCGATGTTGTGTACGCCATTTAGAGATGGACATTCGATACCCTTACTCTTGGTGCTTGTCCTATCAAGTACAACAGAACCCAGGACACTTGACACTATTCATGGACAGGATCTTTTGAGATATTCATGGTGATTCTGTATTGGATACAGACTTTATGGCATTGACATTATGTTCCTAGATACTATATGACTTGTTGCATTAGATATGATCTTACGTGACATGGACATGGGGCCACATGGACATGGGACGTGTGATTACATTGGGTGGGGAGAGATACACAGGCTACAGGCTGTTTTCATATATATATACTATTAGTGTGAGGTCGTAGACTCTCCAGCAGAGCTAGACCCTTTACGTGTTATTACTGCTACCGGCTCCCCGACACAGAGCTGGTAGTGGCTCAGCCTGAGTTCTAGTGATGCTCTCAACTTGCATTTATCACTTAGCTGGTTACATAGTTTACCCTGCTGTTTCATTTAATTCTGCTGCACTGCTTATATTTTGGCTTGTATTATTTGTACCTTGTTATGTCCCCTGAGGACCTGGAATGGACTATGTCCCCAGGTATAGCTGAAGAGATCCATCCAGAGATACCCCGTACCAGAGCACTTCTAGGAGCTGTACCAGGACCTGAAGACGAGCTCGCACCAGAGGACTTCTCCTGAGCATTGGCCGTATGTAGTCATTTATTTCTATTTCCAATTATTTATTTTCTGTCCATTTGCATCTGTTGTACCAGACATATTCTCGGATTATTTTTCGAGATATTTATTGAGATTTGCTTATTTATTCTATTGCATTATTTCTGGCAGTTACTCTATGTTTATCTGTTGTGGATGAGAATATATTAGTCTGTGACCTGTATCATTGATCTATTTCCTGTTAGACTACAACTTAAGCATGCCCTGATGGATCCATTAAATTAGGTTGTCCATCGGTGCGTGCTGCTGGCCATTGCTTACGTGCTTAGTCCCTCGATAATTTGGGATTGGGGCGTGACACATCGGAAGAGCGAAAAGCTTATCGATGAGAAGGCCACCCAGACCTATGTACGTTTTACTATCCTATGTTAGTTTAAATATAACTTAGAAAATATGCAAATAGGTATCTATATAGTTAATAATAAGTACCTTAGACGTTAGTAACCACTTTTCTATGATGAGAATCTTAAACTACGTGAGCGGACGACTGCTAGTGCACCTGTAGAGGGAGGGGCTGGTGCTTTCTCGCAACCCTCTACAGCTATGTCGGCTTACGAGCTCTGGATGATCGTCGTTGGTGGTCTTCAGAGGGGTACGTACTACGGTACGGGATCCTACAGTGCCTTTGTTGTGATGCAGTCATCTAGGGCCCCCTTTGTCAGTGTGCATTCCTCGCAGCCTTCGCAGGCGTCAGCACCAGCCCATGAGAGCATTGACCTTCAGATTACTGACCTACGTGACGAGTTGCTACGGAGGATTACAAAGCGACCCCAGTCTGCACCGTAGACAAATGATGCGACGATCACATCACGTTTTGATACGCTCGAGCATAACCTTATGGAGCTCAGGACTCTGAGCCAGATGATGGAGCATAGCCTTATGGAGCTCAGGACTATGAGCCAGATGATAGAGCGCAGCTTGGCAACTCTGGCCGCCTCTACGGAGCACAGACAGATAGAGTTGTAGGGGTCGCATATGGCCATGAGCGACTCACTTGTGAGGATACATGCGACGCATGATTTGTTTAGTCGGTCGGTGGAGGAGAACACTTTCAGGGTGGTATATGACATGGATTCATACAATGAACGACTGCTAGCATTGGAGCAGATAGATCCTCCTGGTCCGCTAGCATCGACACCGACTCCATCGATTCCATTGCCTCCTCTATCAGGACCGATGATGCTTTCACATGAGCATTATGGCTTCCTCTTATCCCAAATGTGTTGTAGTGCTCCTCCTCCTCCTCTTGAGTCGTAGTAGTTCTTATTGGGATATTTTTAGTATATTTGTGTGTGTTGGCTCATTCTTGGGTCTTTGATGTACTTATTTCATACTTTTTACTACATTATTTAGATGAGACAGATGTGATATTATTTTAGATTCATTTATTTGAATTTGTTGGGACATTCTTGCGTGTTTGGATATTCTTGACATGTTTGTGTATGTACTGTGTTAAGTGTTCTACTGAAGGGATCGGCGAACCCAGAAAATTCAACGGAGGTTGCTCCGGGTCTATTTATATAAACTGTGATTTTATATCTGCAGACAGACTTTTTCTAAAATATATTTTTTGAAACTGTATTTTTTTTTGTTTTTTTTAAATTTAGTGACATGAAAGTGTGTCGCTAAACCGTATCAAAGTATCGCTGAATGGTTGCAGCGATATCGCTAACCTGTGTCAAAACGTCGCTACATGTCGCTAAATAGCTGACATTATAATTTCTGCCATGTCAGCATTGATGTAGCAAAATATCGCTGGTAATGTCGTTGATTTAGTAACATTATGCGACAATATACACCGTCGCTGATGTACCGACATCAAGTCGCTAGACGTCGCTAATAATAAAATAATCTACGATGTGGACGCGTCGCAAATATACGTCTCTATAGCGACGTATATCGATGAATTTGTTATCAGCGACCATGGATTACGTGACAATACCAAAACGTCACTAATTACGTCACTAATTTATTTTAGCGACAATTTTTACCTATTATTGACGTTTTATGGCGTCGCTAATATGAATTATTTTGGTAGTGTGTGAAATCAAGATCCCTAATTACAACCTACACAATTGAAATCAGTATTTAGGTGTTTCATAAATTGAATTGTAACCTTGATGTCATATTCATATTAAATGTATTGCTAATATGTATCACAGAGTTGATTTAATATTGTAAAATGAAGATTGATTTTTTCAAATTATAAATGTTAGGATAATCTTTGGATTTTGAATTCGGATAATTATGTAATTTGTGTTTGTTACAACCTATTATGCTTGTTTCTTCAATATTGATAATTTTTAATTTCATCAATTAGATAATGTATAATGGACATGCACATCAGGAAAAACAACAATGCTACATTAACACATGAGATACAATTAGGGGGCATTTGGTATGCGAAATAGATATACTTATAGGGCATTTGGTATACAGATTTATTTTTCATTCTCGGACAAATTTAGGCTGGGAAGTCTATTCCCATATTTGATTTAGGTTATAAAATTGTATTTCTGAAATTGCAAATATTTGGGTAAACTATTTGCTTAGGAATCCCTTAAGAATATGTGGGTATTTTTTTTATCCGGATAAAAATAAATTATTGTTGCTTTTTTTAGTTATTTCTACTTTTTAATTTAATTTAATTTTATTGTTTTTCTATTTTTTATCTGTTTTCAATTTTTTTTTTTTGGTTTTTATATTTTTGTTCTTTTTTTCATTTTAATGTTTTTTTTTGTTTTTTTTATTTTCATTTATTAAGATTTTTTATTATCTTTTATTATTTTTTAGAAATTCTTTTGTTTTTCATTTGTATCCTTTTACATTAATATTTATATATTCACCAAACATGAGAATATAATTTTTCAAAAAATTTAATTCTAGAGAATTTGATTCCCTAGAATATAGAAATATTTATATTTTATTTTGCGTAAAAATGTCCCTTACTGATACATATCTCCCATAGGTGGATAATATATATGTAACATGTCATTATCGAGAGAAAAGGGACTTATGAGTTTAGCAAATGGTTTAAAGCTTAAAATTTGTTATGTCATCTATCGTATTAGCTGTCATCGTTCTTCCCACTAGACTCACGTATCGATTGTACTCCACATTGCCGGTGTCGTTGATGTGCTCTCCAGACGACCCATTGTCGTCGTCGCTGGTGTCGGCGTCCGATTAATTAGTACTCCATATTACCTCTGTCGTTGTTGCCCTCTCCAAACGACCCATCGCCACCGCCGGGGCCTGCGACATTGTCGTCGGCCTCTTTGGTGTGACTGTTGTGGTACGAGTCCATTCTCGATCACAAAACTAACCCTAGAAGAAAGGAAAGGGTGCAACATTGAGAATTTTTATGGAGAGGGTTCTGCGTTGGGGAATCAAGAAGATTTCAAGAACACTTTACAAGGGTGGAGTTAAAATTTTAGTTTACCTCCAACTAAACTAGAAATGTGCTAAGCTATTTTCAATAAAATAAGTGTTGTATCAGTATCATCATGTCCATATTTTATCGTGTCCACACCGTTCCGTGTCTGGCCTAAATAGAACAATGTCCAACATAATAAATATTTGGAAACCTAACAAAAAATATGTAGTTTACCATGACACGTTTAGATATAAATTCGAACACTAAGACACTTTGGTATTATCTTTCACCATCAACAAAGGATCCGCAGTGTTGCAGAACTCGTCGAGCGTGCGAGGTTCGAAAAGTAGGAAAATTCCAGAAAAATAAATTTACGTAGCTTATCACCTACAGCAACATAAAATTTGGCAGACTAGATCCCAACCCACCCCACCAATGGAGGGAAGAAAAAAAGGAGAGAGCATAATTTAGGCCTTCCGACCCTTGGATCTGCAGGGTATGACTGGGATTTGATAGAGATTTTAGGGCATTATTTTTTATTTGATGGATACTCTTATTTGATTTTTGAATCAAATCTATTTTGACTTAGTTTTAAACCTAACCCGTTTTCCTCGATTTGGTGCTATGGAAGAAACAGAAAAAGGATCATTTTATAATAACCAAATTAATCTCTAGTGAAATAAAATAGAAATATAAAAACAAAAATATTACAAAAATGTTATTTGTCATCCAAAAAATTTGAGTGATGTTATCTTCCATTATGTGATATCTTGACCTACACACAAGGAGTTTAAGGGAATCAGCTGGTTCTCGATAGCGAAAGACGAATCCAGGCTATTAAAGGTACAACGTTCAATACCATATTTGGTAGGTTTATGGATGAGATTTTTAGGTCAAGAAGGGGTTCGAATTTTCCCAATTATCTCCAAACCTAGTTGGAACTTCCTCTATTTCCTATGAAACACTAGGAGTTCCTCCTTCCTTAATTCCTCCTTGTATGTATCAATACGAATCCAGTCCTTTTGGGGAAAATTCCTTCAGAAATTCAATTGGGAATAATGCCTCAGAGTCTAATATTTCTGTACCAATTTTCCAAACCCAGTGTCACCAATAACACCATCAATAGGGTTCATGGGAACTGCATTTGGGAGATCCTATAAATTTTTTAGTGGTACAATGGCTATGGAGAATAACAGTGGGATACTAATAATTCTGCTAATGGTCAATCTTGGATCAACCTACATTGAGACTCAAATTAGCATATTTTGATGGAGACATGGATGTTGAAGGTTGGTTGATGAGAGTTAATCACTATTTCAGCTATTATGGAGTTCCAGAATGGGATAGGTTAAAGGCTTGCTCAGTACAATTAAAAGGGACAATAGCTTACTGGTATGACTGGATATAATGAAGATTAGAGGAGGGTTTATAACCTGGAAAGAGTTTTGTCAAGCCATTAAAATGGAATTTGGGCCATCACAGTTTACAAATTACATGATAGATCTTAAATTGTTAAGAAAATAAACATAAGTCCATGAGTATGACCTGAAATTCCAGAAACTGTCTAAGAGGGTGCATGGAATTTCAGAGAGGTGTTTTGTCAGTCAATACATTGGTGGAATGAAAGGGAAAGTTAGATTTGAAGTGCAGATTTCTAATCCTGTTAATCTACTTGTAGTCATGCAAATAGCTAGGCTACATGAGGGTAAAATAGCAGCCATAAGGAAGTCCTATAAGAATACAAACTTTATATGGGGACATCAGTCAATGTAGTAGGGTCAGGCGTGCAACATTTATCAGAGCAAGGTAAAAAAAAATTCACACCAATCCACAGAAGGAGATTATCAAAGTTCGGCAGGCCTACAAACCTAATGATAATTAAAATATGTTCTTTCTTGCAAACACAGTTGCAATCGAGACAAAACGTTTATAACTAGAAGAAGGAAGAAGAAGAAAATGACAGAAACTGTCGACTTGCTGGGTGATGAAAACCATCGTTACTCAAAACAAGATTCATCCTCTAGATGATGCGCTCACAGGAGCCAGGAAGTTCTGGAAAAAAAAATTTGGAACGCTCACAATCACCTCTATTCTGACTCGAAATGACTCCTGGACTTCAATGTTGGTAGCAGTCCTTAGACTCCTTCGTCTCTATTAATTTGTTCTAACTCCCAAAGGAGTTACGGAGAGATTATTTATAGAGAAGGGTTGAAACCCTAACCCTAATCTGGCAACCTGGCTGCCAGCCATAATAGGAAAGATAACTATCAATTAAATTTGAATCCCACAATAATCGGATCTTAATAAATTGATTTAATCTTTTCATAACCGTCCAAATTTCACAATCAGCGGAGATATGCGCCCAACAGACGATGTCTGTGCGTATGTGTGTAGCAACATAGCAGCAGCTGCTCATTCGCACATAGGTGCAGCAGCGCAGCGACTCATGCACGCAGACGTGCAGCAATGCAGCAGCACATGCGCGCAGACATGCATTGCCGTGCATAGTCACGCATGCAATCGCTCTAGCAACTCGTGCATTAAACGAGCGCAAACAAATGCGCACAAGCGCTATGCGACCGACGTTGACGTGCAAAGTGTGTCATCAAAGCGCCATTTTGTGCTCTTCGTCCGAGTCCTTGTCGCTACTCCTAAAGGAATTTTTCCAAGGAGTGACAAAAAACATAAATATTGTTTTGAGGAGTTTAAACTTAAATCTCTTTAGGAAAACATCCCACATAACATCCACTTGGGCCACCAGCCATTGTGCAAATGCATAGCTATATATTGAGATACCCACTTGAAATATTTTCAATATGAGACTATTTTTTTAGCCTTGCATAAAAAAAAACTCCCACATGCATAAGAAAAACTCAAACAACTTTGACCTTGAGGCAAGGTCAAAATAAGGAGAGTGTATTGATAATACCGTATTCTGTTTTTCTGTATTGTGTAGGATAGAAGAGAAATGCACTACCAGATCGTTAATAATCCAGTTGGAGATCAATACTCAAGCAACAGGTTAGAGAGCAACAGTGGAGCTGCAACTTTCAGTTCAAGCTTAGCCAGTATCAGCTCAATCTCCAGTTCAACCTCAGTGATATCAGAGTATCAGAGTATCAGTGTACTCCTAGCCAAAGCTTACACCATCAGAGTATTCTTAGTATGGTTAATTAGTAGTCTAAATAGAATTAGCTGTTAATGTTGTGGTTAGTTAGCTGTTAGCCAGGTCAGCAGTCCTACGATTGGTTAGTTGTAGCTGCTGAGTCAGCAAATTTAGTTTACTTTCTATCAATGTTTTAAAAACCGAACCGATGATTGAACCGAAAATCTTTGGTATAGGTTGGACCGGAGTTCAACCGGGGTCCAAATAGCAAATAGGTCCATTACGAGAACCAAATCATATAAGATATTCACGTTTATTTCTTGGTTTGGTTTGGTTTGATTTTTAATATGTATGATTTGGTTTGGGTTTACAACTATAAGGTCTTTCAAAATCAAACAAAGTACCAAATAGTCCAAATATCATATAATAAATTTTTTTTAGGTTTTTTTAAGAAAAAAAAATACCGAAAAGGCCAGTTCAGAGAGAAAATGCTAATTTTTTGAAAAATTTGGTTCAGGTTAGATCGGACCGATTTTTTGATCCGATCCGGTTCAATTGTCGGTCCGGTCCGGTCCGGTCCGGTCCGGTATTGACAACACTGCTTTCTATTAACTGAGTATAAGTAAGAGAAGAATGTAATATTTTGGATAACGAATGTAATAGGAATTTTCTTGATTCAGAAATAAACCGTTACAGTTCTTCTCCTTCATCTTCTTCTTTGCATTCACTTTTGCATACAAATCTGCCATTAGAAAGCTTCGAGCATGGCTTCCCATGTTCGATCTCCTTCCATTCCCAGAGCTAATGGAAGAGGAGTTAACACGGACGCCGACAGCACTGGCAGCAGCGGTAGCAAGTACGCCATGCTGAGCGAAGACGACGTCCGGAAGATCCAGGAGGAGGAGACGGTTAGGGTTTCGGGTGTTCTCTCTGTCTCGAGAGCCGAGACGACCGTCCTCCTGGTGCACTACAACTGGGACTCGGGATGTAGAAAAATAGCCCAGTAACTAAGAAACAGGACACAAATTTTGTGGAGGATAAATAAACTTGGTGATCTTTATTGAATGAAATGGTAGCTATATATAGTTGAACATTTGATGTAAAGAGATAGACTAAAATAAAAGATGTATCAAAGTTGTTTCAACAAACAACTTATCAATCTAAACAAACTAACAATCTAAACCAACTAATAATCTAAACCAACTAACAAGATTATCACCAACAATCACTCCCTTAATCTTGTTGCATCAATGGCAGTTATTTCTTCTCTCAGGTCCAACCGAGCACGGGCTTCTGCTAACCTCACAAGACTTTCCAACTGCCTTGCAATGATAGGTGTTCCATCTGCTGAAGTATTGTGGTCTCTTAACCTCGAATAGAACTTCTGTAAAATTTCAGCTGCTGGTCTAGACATTCTGGGAAAGACGAAATTTCTTGCATAAGCTATATACTTGCGAAGAAGAGAACCAGGTAAGGGAACAAAGTCCTTGTCTTTTTCTCGATCAAGTCTCAGCCTTGAAGCCAATGAACCATTCTTGACAGCAAAATCCATACTACCATTATATTCAACAGCTCTCCGTTGCTTCTTGTTGGGCAATGCATGTTCTCCATTTCCCGTGTGAAGTGTCATTATATGATCAGATACTCGCTTATCCAAGACTTCATCCGGCTTATCTAATAAAATAAAAACCAAGTCGAACCGCGAGAGAAGTGCAACACTCATTTTCAGGTTTTCGTTCACAGTCTTTGCGCGGTTATAATGACCACCAACAGGGTTTGCTGCTGCTAGTACAGAAGTATGTGCTGATAAACTTGCTACTAATCCAGCCTCCTTGGTTTTCAATTTCTCGGCACACCCTCTGTGCACTTGCTCCAGAGATTTAAACTTTTGCCGCAAGCTCTTGATAGAGGGACCACCGATGTCCGCTCCGACGATCTGAGCTTCCCGGAGTTCTTTAAGAGACGACCTCAGCTCCCGATTCTCCTCTTCGAGGTGCGAATTCCTAAACTCCATCTCCTTAACAATCGTGGCCTTGGTAGCCAACGAGTTCCTGAGCGAACCGATCTCCTCGTCCCTCTTGGCCGCGAGCGCCACGATGCTCGACCTGGCCTCCTCGAACTCCGATACGACGTTCTCGTACAGCGCCTTCGACTCGGAGACCTGGGCCTCGAGCGCCTTCCTCCGTCCTTCCTCATGGGCCAGGGCCTGGCTGCACATCCCCAGCCACGCACGGAGATCCTCTGCAACCCTGGTTTCCGAGTCCAGCCTCGCCTGCAGCGAGAACATTCCGTCGACCAGGTCCGACCGCTCGGTCTCCCACTCCCTCTCTTCATGGATCTGCACTTTTTCTTCATGAAGCATGGCCATGAGCAGCGTTGGTTCATCATCGTCGACTTGCGTCAGATTGGCACGCTCATCGCGCTTCGGCTTGCGGCAGTCCTTTGCCCAGTGGCCGTAGATGCCACAATTGTGGCACTTACCCTTCTTGTCGCGCGTGCCACCGGACGCGTTGTCGTTGCCGTAGTTCTTGTTGTCGCGGCCACGACCTCTTGGTTTGCCGCGCCCACGACCATAACTTTTGCCACCATTGGAGTAGGTCTCGCCTTCCTTCCTCTGCTTCGTGCGAGCGAGCCACTCCTCTTCGGAGAGAAGAAGGCGGCTACTTGTGTCGCCGGAGTTGCTGCCAAGATCGTACCGCTCCTCGACGGCTAAAAGACGACCGGTAAGCTCTTCAATTGACAGCGTCTTGAGATCCACTAAAGTCTCAATGGCGATGGCGACTTGTGTGTACCTGGAAGGAACGACTCGAAGGAATTTTTTAACTACCTTCTCGTCGTCCATTTCGTCACCGAGTAGTTGCAGGTCGCTGACGAGTCCCGTGAGCCGCATCGCGAAGTCCTCGACGGACTCGCCGTCCTTGAACTTCATTCATTCGAAGTCAGCGCGCAATTTCTGCGCCTTGGCCTCACGCACGCGCTCGACCCCCATCCGCATCATCTTCACAGCGTCCCATGCTTCCTTGGCAGTACCTTTTACTGCCAGTGTCCGCAGCATCTCTGGCGGCACGGCACGGAGTATGACGGACAGGGCCATCCTGTCGTCGCGGTAGTCGGCTTTTCCGGGTTCGATCGCCTCCCACAGGCCTTGCGCCTGCATGTTGACTCTCATTAAGAGAGCCCAATCCGCGTAGTTGGTCCGTGTCAGCATGGGGTACTTGAAGGTGAATGACGTCGACGTCGTGGGGCCTTGCTCGTCGTTGGTTGCCATAGCTTCTCTGTTCCTCAACTCGAGCTCCGATACCAAATGTAGAAAAATAGCCCAGTAACTAGGAAACAGGACACAAGTTTTGTGGAGGATAAATAAACTTGGTGATCTTTATTGAATGAAATGGTAGCTATATATAGTTGAACATTTGATGTAAAGAGATAGACTAAAATAAAAGATGTATCAAAGTTGTTTCAACAAACAACTTATCAATCTAAACAAACTAACAATCTAAACCAACTAATAAGATTATCACCAACACGGAAAAGGTTCAAGAAGAGTGGTTCGCAGACCAAGATCGTGTCCGGAAGGCCGTTGGCTTGCTGCCGTCGTCGGTGGAGACGCGGAGCGATGGAGAGACCATTCCCTGCGGAGCATGTTCTGGGGAAAGTGCGAGCGCCACGTTCTATGGACACTTGTTCTGCGACGGATGCTGGGTGAATCACATAGCCAAGTCATGCACTGGCCAAGAATGCTTGACGATGCGGTGCCTCCAACTGGGCTGCGGTGCCGCGGTCAGCCAGGACTTGGTTGAGCGTCTTGGTTCCAATCGAGACAACGAGAGGTATCGGAGCTTTCTTGTGAGGTCGTACGTGGAGGGCAATTCTAAAAGGAAATGGTGCCCCGCTCCCCGTTGCAATTTCATGGTCGAGTTCAAATCGGGTGGCGAGGGCGGTGCGAGCCGTGGTGTCCGCTGCAATTGCGGACACAGATTCTGCTGGAACTGCACCGAGGAGGCGCACTGGCCGTTGGACTGCCAGGCATTCGCCAACTGGATGTCGGAATCCGAAAGCACCACCTGGATCTTGACCAACTGTAGGCCCTGCCCGGAGTGCAAGCGCCCGATCGAGAAGGACCACGGCTGTATGCATATGACGTGTGCGCCCCCCTGCGGATTCGGGTTCTGCTGGCTATGCCTCAGTGCATGGTCTACTGCCTTTGAATCACATTCTTGCAATGGCTATGTGGAGGCGGAGGACGAGACGACGTTGAAATGGAAGACGGCTAAGTTGTACAAGGATAGGTACGTTCACTATTTCATGCGGTGGGCTGCCTATCACTCTTATCACTCTTGGTGGAAGAAAGCCTCCGAACGTCAACATATCCCGACGAGAGAGAGCATTGACAGGCTTGTGGGTGTACAAAGCGTAGTTCGTAGGACGCTTGAAGCCGTAATTGAAACCTGGGAGGAGGTCGCGGAATGGCGGAGAGTATTAGCGTGGACGTATGCCTACGGCTACTTCCTACCGGGGCACGAGCGACCGAAGATTCGCTTCTTGGAGAATCTACAAGAGCAGGTGGAATGTAGTCTCGAGAAGCTCCATCAGTGTGTGGCAAGAGAGTTCTGGGATCTCCTTGAGGTCACGAAACCAGATCAGTTACATCAATGTATGGCAAGAGAGTTCTGGGACCGCCTTGAGGTCGAGAAACCAGATCAGTTCAATGGCTTCCGCACAAAGCTGTCTGGGCTAATCCTTGCCACGAGAACATCCTTCAAGGACCTTGTTCAGGCTCTCGAGAGAGGGCTGCGCGCAGGAGATTGATTGACTACTGGCCGTGCAAATGTGTGCAATGTGCAAGCAGTGCCGATGGGTGCAATGTTTCCTGGTGGTAGACATTGGTACTCAACTTCGTAAAAGCTCATTTAATGCAGAAATCTACCTGTGGCGTTCGACTGTTCTTCGGGATTCACTCGGTAAAATTTGCACTTTGAAACCGGCTGGAGCTATCACAAGTTATTGAAGCTTCTGCTAGGTTATACTTAGTTTCCTGTTGAGGTTTATCGATCATTTCTGTTTGACTTTAAGTGTGATAACTTTTTAAGAGCAATCTCAGCAATGCTAATATGTTTCAGTCCGCTTGATTTAGGTCCTTGATAATGGCATACAAAAAAAAATCATGACAGTCCAAATTTTTTTAAAATAATTATAAGTTTATCACTCTCCAAACTTGATCAGGACAGTCCAATTTTTTTTCAGGGCTGTCAAAATTTTGACAGTCCTATCAATAGGAAGGACTTTCAAAATTTTGACAGTGCTACCAATTGTAAAAACTCATAAAATTTTGACAGTTCTAAAAATATATGTTGATTATTTAGGACTGTCAAAATTTTGACAGTCCGGAGGGAGGGCGTCGGTGCGAGGCGAGACAAGGGAGGAGGAGGAGGAGGGAGGTGGAGGCGGAGGCGGAGAGGGAAGAGGAGGAGGAGAAGGCAAGAGCAGCGGCGGAGGTGGCCGTCTTCCTCCTCCACCTCGTCGTATTCCTTCTCCTCCTCGAGAGCATCTCTGCATCCTTCTCTCTCCTCCTCGTCATCGTCCTCCTCCTCCTCGAGCAGCAGAAGCGGTGGAGGCAAGAGTAGCTGCGACGGCCGTTCTGTTCTCACGCGCATCCTGTGATTGGGACACGGACGCGGAGGCCGGAGGGAGGTGAGGGTGGGAAAGGAGCGGGAGGAGGAGAGGTGGACAGACCTACTAAAATTTGGACTTGCCTGAGTAAAAATTATTTATAACTGGACTAGCACCAATACTGAACTAGTTCCGAGTCTTTTTTGTAGTGCCTTTATCAAGGACCATATTATATTCTTTAACAAACTGAGATACAAATCTGAGCTTAATCTCTTTAACATCATTGTTCTTGGCCCATGCAACTTTAGGAGTGGATCTTGGTCCATACAACTTTAGAAGTGGAAGTATCCACTACGAATACAAACAATTCTTGCTTCAATGTTGATTGTTGGCCTCTAGTCTGAAATATTCAGAGGATAAAAAAAAAGGAACAAAGAACTTTAGCAAGGTTTTAGATTTTGCGAGAAGGTTGAAGATGACATCCTCATTTTACTTATTCATAAATTAAAATGGTTTATATTTCAGATTTTTTCATCAAAGGAATATATTATATAAATATTTTGATTAAAGATATATGTTTGAAAAAATTGATTTGGAGGGATAAGTCTCCAAAATTGTTGGCGTGAGATGGAGTGATGGTGGGTCCGAAGATAACTCTCCAAGAGAGTTGGCGTGAGATGGGAAGATGGGGTTCCACGCCAACTTAGTTGGCGTGAGAGATGGGGTTGTACGGTTTTGTTTTTAATTTTATTTTTTTGACTTTTTTGTTGAATAGATAAGAACAAATTATCTATTATATATATATATATATATATATATATATATATATATATATATATATAACAACAAATCAAAAATATTTATTTAAAAATATAATCTCTACTATTATAATACGGTTTAGAAACACCTAAAAATGAGCCGTCTAAATCATATGTATATCTTTTTTTTTAAAGATTTATCTACGGTTTTCTTCGTACGTACTATTAAACTCACGTGCGTTGCACGAAAATATATTTAAAATATATGTTTAGGTGGTAACACAAAATATTTAAATACTAGTAAATGCACCTAAACATATAATAAATTCTAAAATTTATTTAAAGTATACTAAAAAAAATCATGATTTTTTTGGTAAAAATCATGTTTTTGGTTTTTTTTTTTCCTGCTTCATTTGTTGGTTTTGGTTTTTTTTTTAATAGAAAATAACGAATTATCTATTAGTAATATCACAAAAAATATAACATGGATAATAATAAATCAAAAATATTTATTTAGATATATAATCTCTATTATTATAAATACGACTTAGAAACGACTCAAAATGAGCTGTCTAAATCGTAAGTATATCATCAATTCTTAATATAATTTTTTTTTAAATTTTAACTACAGTTTTCTTCGTAAGTAGTTAAGAAAAAAAAATTAAAACCACCTAAGCATATAATAAATCCAAAATATATTAAAAATTTAAATTATATTTAAACTAACTACAAGTATTATCTAATTAAATTTATATCCAAAATTCAAAAAAATATTTATATCAAATTATAAATAAAATATATTCAAATCATATTTAAAATATTTTAAATTTCTATCTAATCTTTAATAATATTATAGTTTTTTTTAGATGCTCATAGATTTTTTTGATTCGTGCAAACAAATTTTTTCGGTTGCACATGAATTAACTAGTATGGATAATTACAAATAAATTCAATCCAAATCAAAATCAAAATAACCATTAACCAGAATGGAAAAAAAATAAAAAAAGGAATAGAGGACTTTAGCAAGGCTTTAGATTCTGCGAGAAGGGTGAAGATTGTTGGCGTGAGTTGTCATTCAGAATTGTTACGGAAAGAAATTGATTGGCAATCTCAACTCATTCGGAATTGTTACGGAAATAAATTGATTGGCAAGAAATTGATTGACAATATTGCCATAAAGAATGAGATTCTGTCATTGGAGGATTGATTGACAATTTTGCCATAAAGATTGACAATCAATCTTGTCATATATGATGAAATCCTGTCATGTAAGGATTGATTGACAATATTTCCATAAAGATTGACAATTAATCTTGCCATAAAGAATAAGATATTGCCATCTAAGGATTAATTGACAATCTTGGCATAAAGATTAACAATCCTGTCATATAAGAAAGCCAGCATAGGTATATTGTAATATTATTTATACGTGATCATTTTCTTGTAAAAACATATATGAAATAAAAATAAAATATATACATAATTCTTCCTCTGTTTTTACACAGTATCCGAGCAGTTATGATCACAGGTGTCTGATAGATAGTTATGATCTCAGGCGAATCTAGTGACAATCTGGGAGCTTTCTTGGCTTCGAAGAGCTTCAGGCCTGGATAAAATATCCCATCTTCGACCAAGACTATCCCTCTCGGCAATGGTAAAGGAAGTAACGCTTCTCGATCGCGAATTTCCTCTGATGGAACCAAGTGTTCACATTGTGGAAATTTGAAGCATATCAGAGACACCTGCTTCAAACTACATTGATATCCTGACAGGTGATAAATTTCAGGCTCGAAAACGTCGTGATGTGGCTAGCTCGAATGGAGGAACTGGTTGTAGCACCCCGTTCTCCCGGTGCGGAAAGCGCGGCTAAGAAACACAAGACGGTATCGTTCGATCGGGATAGATTGAATTAAGAACTCGTCCTCGTTATGGATTTGTTTCTTCGGAATTGATTCCCATATTCAGTGGACCGTGCCCCGGGGATCGACTTAGCGGTAGAGTCAGGAGGGACCTCTCCGCTGCTATCTTTAATTGCCTCGGTTTTCGATGTCGCTTGTTGCTTTCGTGCTTTGAGTTGGTTTTGGGATTTGCTTGTTTTCCTTGAACGGTTTTGATGGTTTTCATTGTTTTCGTTCATTGAACTGCACTTCAATTCCGAGATTGGAAAAGTGGAAGAGGTATTGATCGAGCTGTTCGTAATACAGGTGAACGAGCAGTAGGCGGCTTGCGAGCGGAGTCGTGAAGCCTCTTTTCTTCTCCCTTCCAAAATCCAAGTGAGTGGCTACCATCCCGATTAGCTAGCCCTGCTTCCAAGCTTCACACCCTAAAAGCTTGAACTATTCTTTTCCCCAATCAAACGATACCAAGTAATAACTAAAAGAAACCAAGATAAAAGAGAATAGACTTGGTTATTACTGCTTATCATTCAACTTGGGAACGGTTACTCATATGCATGCTTGTTCGTTTGGAATGTTCATAATATACTTCAAGTTTACTTAGAATGCATCTCTTCCATAAATTGTGCTAATATGGAAATACACTTGTTATGAAATAAACTGTCAGGAAGACTATGCAAAACGAATCATGCAATGTTGCTTGTCTCATGTTCATGTTGCCTCAACGGAATCAACGTTAACGTATCACGAACGAATCGATCACGGACAACTTGTGCACAAGGTCAACGGGTTCCTGCGGACGGTTGCTGGGGCACTGGCACCGATCCGGTCCGGGCGGAACTTCACGATAGTCTCACGCATCTGGACAGGGTGGATTGTGGCACTCACGAATCTTGGCTACAAGCCATCCTCGTTCAAGACTAAACAGTCCATTATGGCTTCTAGCCAGTGATCATCTTGTATATTTAAACCTGTTGCAAACTAACTTGTGTCTCCGTGGCAGGGAAGGCATGGTAAGTATTGTGCTGGTGATTCAGACGGGAAGGTAAAATCCACCGAACGGTGGCACATTCATTTCAGTAAATTCTATATGCTGCTTACTTATATATGAACTAAGGCAAGATAGAAACCCACAAATATGGATGCTTCATTAAAACAACGTATTGATTGGTATAGTCAGGTTAGCTCGCCTTCACCAGTATATTTCGATATGCTGACCCTCGTTGAAACAGGTTCTCCGCACTAAGGCGAACCGAGCGAGGAGCCAAAGTCGTCTTCCCGATCCAGTCCAGCTGTTGGCGCATCCTGATCGCGCCGCCCTTGAAGCCCTTTGAACTAGGAGCTTGCAACTCTTCATACACAAATACAGCTCCGTGGCAAAGCCGTCCTCCAGCCTGGAGGTCTATATATTTTGAAGTTATAAAAGGATGTAATGTACAGGACTGCTATCTCATTTTGAGTCAACACTTTTGTACGCCTGTGCGGCATATTAGCTAACTCGTTCAAGAGTTTGTAATAGATGTTCATTATCAATAAAGAAAACTTTTCCATGTTTCAAATCTGTGTTTCAATTTATCTGCGTACTCTGAATATGTGCTTGTTATGCAAATCATTAAAGCCTTGTGCGGGCGCAACCCCAGGCCCACACGGCGGTCACGATTCGGGGGATGCCTCAACGATTCTACGGAATCGGGTCGTGACATAGTGGTATCAAAGCACAGATTCAAGTTCCTTAGACTCGTGCTGGAAAAGTTCCTTTAACGATCAAATTCCTGTGCGAACTCTTGAACTCGCTAGGCCAAAATGAGATACATTCATGCAATAAGTCCATAATATATTATGATCCTAATATAATTTAACTTCTTTTGAAGGAATGGTACCAGCGCAATCTGCAGCACAAGCACCGAACGAAACACAAGAGAGTAGTTCGGGCACTTCGGGAAGCTCTCGGAGCCAGCGAGGCATATCTCAAGTCGACCCGCTTGAGCGGGTGATGCAAATGTTAGAAGAACAACGACAAAAAGACGATGCTCGCCAGGCCCGGTTAGAAAGCAATCTAGAGACCCGATTCTCAGTCCAACAGAAGCAGGTGGATGCCCTACAACAGATTATTCAGACTTTGGCTTCCAACCATTCCACTGCAACAACAACGACTCCAGTGGAACAGCCCGTGCTTGAAGTAGAGACGCCGCAAATTCCAAGGGCGAGGGACGTGATTGCCTTCGACTTTGGGCACTTCAAAAAAGTCTGCAACACCCCATTTAACGGGACTGAGGAACCCATAGTGGCTTTAGATTGGCTGGCAGAGCTTGAAGACCACTTTGATCTGCTTGTGGTCCCCGAAGAGAAGCGCGTCGCCTGCGCGCAACTACAGCTCCTGTAACCTCCGATTTCCAATTTCCAAAATAATTAAATTTAATTTATTTTAAAATATCAAGTTTTATAAAATATTTCTCCTTGAAATTTTATTTGATTTAGAACGAGGTTTGATTGTAGGAGGTAATTTAAAAATCTTTTATAAAAAAAAAAAAATCGTTTTCATAAATGTCGCTTTCTTATAAAATAAGTAAATAAATAATAATATATATATTTCTAGTTTCAAATATTTGTGGCTTGAACCATAAAAATTATTGTTTTAACTAAATATTTATTTAAAAGACTAGTTGATAAAATAAAATAGATTTTTATTTATTGGGATAGTAAATAAATAAATGTCATACTTTCTGAGACTTTTTGCAAAATGTATTAATTAGTAGCTAATTTGGAAATTAGCTAGCTTTCCTAAAAACATTTTTGAAATTATAATCTTTATTTTTATTTTTATTTTTTTTTACAAATTTGCCATTTCCCATTAACTAGCCCACACCCTCATCTTTCCCACATGAGAAACCCTTTTTTTTAATTCTGGGCCATTCATTATTGGGCCAACCCGCAACCCTTTATCCCACACCATCTCTCCCTATTTAAGTCCCTCATCACATCTCCCTAGAAACCCTAATTTTCAATTTATTGGCTAGACCCCACAATTTCCAAAGCCAAAGCCACCACCATTTTTGTGTGCTCGTGTCCGTGTGTCCAGCATCATCGTGTCAGCCGTGATGGCCTCGGGTCCGACCCCGGGTGTCCCACAATCTCCATTCATTTTCTGGGTTCGGTTACAATATTACAAGCAGATTCCGTGTCCGACACACCCGGACACAACCCTCACACCACAGCAAACACCCCACAGTCAACAAACCCTCGTGTCCATCCCGGACACGTACCCAGACCTCGACACACAGAACCGACCCTAACCCTAGATCGAGCCGCCGTCGCCGCTGAAGCCGGTGGCCGCCGCTGGAACGAAGCCGCCGTCGCCGCCCTGTCGCTGCCCTGGGTTGAACCGCCTGGGATCCGTCGACCGAGCTTCGCTGCCACCACCGCTGGAGCCGCCTCGGACCACCTCACCCTCGAGCCGAGCCCTCGTCAAGCCGCCGACCGCCGCCGTGGATTCAGACCCCCGCGTCGAGCCGCGTCGAATTCCGCCGCCGCTCCTCGAACGCCGCTGCCGCCTCGAGCTCCACGCCGTTGCCGCCTCGAGCTCCACGCCGCTGCCGCCTCGAGCACCACGCCGCCGCCGCCCTGCCCGGCGAGACCCCGCGCCGCGCCGACGGAAGAACCCTCGGGTGAGCCTCTTTCCTTCTTTTTTCGATTCAGAGCTGAATTTGGGATTGATTCGTTTGGTTAACTATTAAATCAGTTAGTAAGTTAATTAATCAGTAAAGTTAGTTAATCAGTAAAGTTAATCAATAGTTAATATGTTAGTTTAAGTTAATTAATTAATATAATTAGTAGTTAATTATAATTAATCAAGTAGTTTATTTATATTGGTTAATTATTATTTTTGTTAATTAAATTATATAATCAGTTTAGTATATATAATTAGTTATTTTATATAATTAGTTTAATTAATGTAATTAGTATATATAATTTGGTTATTTTATATAATTTGGTTATATTAATATGTAATTAGCTAGTTTATGTAATTAGTTTATTTTTATGTAACAAATTAAAAGGGTTTTGATATGTAAAAATAATAATAATTTTTGGTTACATTATTAAATTAAAAATATAGTTTCAATAATCTAAATTAGTTTATTTGGATCGGTGACCGATTTTACCATAAATGAAATATTGGCTTTTACGTAAATCCTAGATTTTTATAAATAAACCTTTAAATTGTAATTTTGTTCAGAAGGGAAGTTTTAACAATTATTGTTCAAAATGATTTCCAAATAATTTTTCATAAATTAAGAAGTTACCTTGATTACGAACAATCGACCCTTTCTCTTATTAGCTAACTTGTAAATCTTAACCTTAGCTAAACCCCAGTGAATTTCTCTATGTATTAAGGACTCGGTATCCTTATCTCGATTTTCATGCCGAGCTCCGATCTTGGACTTCTTTATATAGTTTCTAGCTAATTGGACTGCTCCGGACCCATTGGAACTAACTGCTACTTCATTTGGGATCACCTTGAGAAGTGTGGCATGATGAACATTCTCTGGTTAGTCAAATATGTATAAAATATATTTGATTGATATATATATATTCAAATATGTATTTTGGTATAAAAATATATTATATACAACTATTAGTGTATATACACAAATACGTATTTTGTAAAATTACTAAGAGACACTTGTATATATA